>JAQISU010000051.1:11237500-11685000 GCA_029339505.1 Unio delphinus | reverse complement strand
CAAGTATTTTTACGGTTTACTCAGAATGATCACTACACGTAATGTGTAGCAGCACCCTTTATCTTGAACGTATTCCAAGTCAAGCACGATTCCCCCATTCTAAGAGTTTGCCAAATTCATACCAGTACATAATTCGGTCAAGTACAGCAAGTTATTTTAATAAAGGTAATGTCAACATAGTGTGTTTCTAGGGAGTACATATGCACTGTGGATATATCACAACCACGCTAGCAATAATAATAATAATAATAATAATAATAATAATAATAATAATAATAATAATAATAATAATAATAATAATAATACATGTCCTTTAATCTTTTTTTAGTGATTCTATTAATGTTTATTTGATATGCAATAAGTGACTATACAAGATAATTAAAGCACGCTTCGATATTATTCTAAAGTTATATTCAAGTTCTGTAAGATTCGAGAAAGGAAATTTGCTGTATTTATTATGTGTTTCTAAGGAGAAAATACCTTGCTTAACTATTGTGAGATTATTTACGAATTTGGATAAATAATTCCATTGGATTATCTGAAACATTGAATGACATTCAACTTCCACTAGATTACCTTAAAGTAAAACGTTTGAATATTTAGAACATTTTTTTGCACTGGCACTTCATTCGGAATATCTTTGGATAGTTTCCGGATTACTGTGAAATTGATAATAATTATGATATTATTCTAGGAATACACTGTAAGTTATTATTTTTTCTATCACTTTGTTTGATTTTATCTTTTATGGAAATAAATTTACACTTTGGAAAAGTGAGTGCTTGTTGGTTACTTTTTTCTTTTTAATAAGATTAAGTACTTAGATGTAACAATATTTGAATCCAACACCTCGTTATGTCAAGTACACCATAAGAAACATTAAACCTAGGCATGAACTACAGATAACAGTTACAAACTTTAGCGCATAAATTTTGCGTATATAATGTAAATATAATTCTTTAATTCGTTTTCAAATTTTGAGGTTACTTGTTTTAGTTAATATAAATAGGATTGCAGAATATATCAGGGATTAAAAATGTGCAAAGGTACAATGTTTATTGTGTCCGGTAAAAGGCTTAGAATACCATTACACTTTCAGATCCTAACAGATCATTGTTCAATGTAGCTTTATACTCTTCCATTGGATTTCAGATTTAACATAACACATACTAAAGACTCTAAAAATGGATGAAGACAATAAAATAAACTGAAACATATCTGCAGCCAGCGTGCTACGGTTACAACAGAATCAATTTAGTAAACAGTTTTTGACAAAGACAGAAAAGCTACTGGCTTCTTTCATGACTACATCATCTGGGAGAGAATTGTAGACGCTGAAGCCATTACACTTGAACTAACCTAACATCTGCGTCTCTCAGAAGGCCTTCAAACTGGTACTGTAACAAAACGTGAAGAGATAGTTCACAAAAAATCCTAATTAATAGAACAAAATCTCAGTGACAGGAAGGTCTACAAAATGGGATTAATTCTCAATGTTTCCCATTCAGGCAAATGTTTGCAGAAGCAACTGCCATTTTAACTAATGAACAACAAACGCATCCAAACATAAATGTTAACAATCTTAACGCCACCAATCATAGTATATAGCTTGATATAACACGTGGTAACAGATGGAATGACAATTATTATAAACTACGCTCAGCAAAATAACCGCTTAAAGAAAAAAAAATGTAGATGCACATAATATAGATATTTGTTTCATTCTGATTTCATGTAAACTAAAGGGAATTATGATTAAAGCATGAATAAATACCAGGGCCAGTGCAAGACACTATATATCTAACGGAACCTCATAACATACATCTTCACTAACTGAATTTCGATTGGTTATCTATATATACAAATTGGCAGATCGATCAGTAATTATGTGCTTTGTTCTAGGAATGTCTATTATATATCATTAGTTGTCTCCCATGGTATGTAATATCAACTAACCAATAGATTGTAAGAGCGATGCATTGTATATTGGCCGAAAGTGTGGATGCGATTCACTTCAAAAAGATGCTTTGTAAGCTATCGAAAGTGTAACAACGCATTTGAGGTATGGAACGTATTTACAGCTACATAATTCAAACCTCACATTGGACAATGGACAATGGACAATGGTCACTTACGTGTAATACACGAGTCATTTCACCATTACCGTGATCAATTTCAAACCTCACATTGGACAATGGTCACTTACGTGTAATACACGAGTCATTTCACCAATACCGTGATCAATTTCAAAGTCGACATGCAAACCAAAAGGATAAATATAATTATTTTAGCCATACGACTGTAAAATGTATAAGTTTAGTATTGCAGAGTGATACTTTCTATTTATTTTCAAAATATGCATGTATGTAACATGATATTATGGTGAAGTACTCCACTGGATCAATGCACATATCAAGTTTGTTTAATGATGTACCAGCAACAATGTCGGGGGCCCCGAGTGGTCGAGTGGTCTAAAGCGCTCTCCGTTATGGATCACTGCTGTCTCACCTCTGTCTGCGTGGGTTCAAGTCTAAGTTTCGGCTAATTTAGTTATGTGAGAAAGCTTGGCAGTAGCTTTTCGTGGGTCGGTGGTTCTTTCCGGGGGTTTTCCCGGGTTCTTCCTCCACCAATAATACTGGCCGCTATGTATAACCTATCGTGTGCTGAAAAATGGCGTTAAACCCTACAACAGCGGCAACCAGCAACGATGTCCGATAAAAATACTTTATACATGAAAGATTGACATCAGTACTGATACGTTAAAAGCAGGAAACAATGGTCTACTTTGAATAATAGTGCTGTATTTCTTATAAAGATTTTTGCACATATCAATTTCGATTATTTTACAAGTAACAGTGTCAGGGAAATTGATATTAACAGAAATATTGACACTGTCACTGTAGTGTAAAGTTAGTCACATTGACCTATTTTGATTATTGTGTTGTAGTACTCTCAGATAGTATGCACATATTGTTTCAAGAAATAGATATCAACAATGAGATTGGCATGATCTTTGCAGCTTGACGTTAACATAATCATTTATGCTTGTAGAATAGTTCAAAGTGACCAACATTAATGATACTAAAGTAGTACTTCTTAGGACAGGTGAAAATCTAAACTTCATTATTATGGAAGCAAAATTTCTTTCAACGTGCTCATACAAAACAAAAAGATTAGCATAGTCCATTACACTACTCCGAGCATTTGTCCTAGACAAACAAAATCTGTATTCTGTCCGACCAACCTCCTATATATGTAGCATAAGTACATACACACCTTTATCAGTCAATACATGTATCGATCAGACATCTAAGTTTGCATCCTTCCTAACACTTATCATTAAATAAAGAAGGATGTACAGGTCAGTTTTCGTGACAGACAGATTGAGCAACCCAACGAAAGATAGATATATTACACACCTGTAGCCTTATAATAGTTGCTATCTTCGTTTTCTACTGTCTGGTATTAGATCAAATTATATGACGGAATGCATTTTCTTCCCAGTCCTGCAGGTGAAGTGTGTGTGATTAGGATTTGTTACGTAGCTTTGACAATGTTTCAGTCATATCACTAATATGTCTGCAGTGAGGCAGTTTATAGTGATGCTTATGAAACCCACGACTTCCCGCTTCCGCGGCGGATGATCTAACCACTCGACCACCGGAGCGGTGGTTCTACAGGTGAAGGATCGGTCCGGATGCGATGCTGATTATATTAACTCTGATGTTGATTGATAGTGACGATGACGATTTTGACGGTGATGACGAACATGTAGATGAAACATTAACACCAATTAAATGCAGAAAATTTAAACAAGTTCCTGATTTGTGAATTGATAATTATGAACACCGAACATAACACAATAGTTAAGTTTCTTTTTCACTCATTAATCGTTTTTTGCCCCAATATGCTGTTAAAGCATGCATATCAAACACCTCGTGTCATATCATGTGCGGAATATTAAAGTATGCATATCAAACATCTCGTGTAATATGCTGTTAAAGTATGCATATCAAACACCACGTGTAATATGCTGTTAAAGTATGCATATCAAACATCTCGTGTAATTTTCTGTTAAAGTATGCATATCAAACACCACGTGTACTATGCTGTTAAAGTATGCCTATCAAACATCTCGTGTAATATGCTGTTAAAGTATGCATATCAAACATCTCGTGTAATATGCTGTTAAAGTATGCATATCAAACATCTCGTGTAATATGCTGTTAAAGTATGCATATCAAACATCTCGTGTAATATGCTGTTAAAGTATGCATATCAAACACCACATGTACTATGCTGTTAAAGTATGCCTATCAAACATCTCGTGTACTATGCTGTTAAAGTATGCATATCAAACATCTCGTGTAATATGCTGCTAAAGTATAAATACCAAATACCTCGTGTAATATCATTGGTGGAGTATTTAAAGCGCTGCTTCATTAACGCAGTGATGTGTCATGCAAATGTGAAGCACTCAAACGTTTTGTTTGGGGAGGTTGGGGTTGGGGGTTGTCTTTTTAAGATAAACATATCTTCTAATACTACATAAAAATAATCACACTCTGTGTTCATTAGCAGATTTTATGTACATTGACTGCTTTATAATTGTGCTCCACTTGATGGCTCCCTTTAAGGTGGTTCCTATCTGTTAGCATTAGTACTGACACGGAAATTGCTACTACTACTACTACTACTACTACTACTAATAATAATAATAATAATAATAATAATAATAATAATAATAATAACAATAATAATAATAATAATAATAATAATAATAATAATAATAATAATAATACTAATAATAATAATGAGGACTTTTATAGCGCCCAATCTTACGAAGCTCTAAGCGCTCTACACCATCAATAATGATATGACTACACTACAGAACAACAAATGACAAAAGCAATGAAATTGGAAAACATAAAAACATGCTGAAAACATATAAGATACAAAACATGATTAGGTCGCTAAGTTTGTCCCTGCAGTCGAAACAGGTGAGTCTTAAGAACACTCTTAAAAGGGACCACTGTGTCTTTGTGTCTAATTTCAATGGGAAATTCGTTCCACGTCGCCGGGCCCTGGTGTGCAAACGAACGTTGTCCATATGACTTTGTTTTCACCTTGGGAACAATGAGTATACGATTATCAGAAGAAGAGCGTAAGAATCTAGCTGGTGTATACACATGGGTGAGGCTGGATAGGTATGTTGGACTGGAGTCTGTCATTGAAACATAGCACAGAGAACAAATTTTGTGTTTGATTCTGTATCGAACTGATAGCCAGTGTAGGGTGCAGAGCAGTGGTGAGGTGTGCTCTGATCGAGGTACTCTGAAGATGATCCGTGCAGCTGTGTTTTGAACTTTATGAAGTTTCTGGAGTAAATATTGTGACGAACCAGACAGAATTGAATTACAATAGTCCAGTCTTGAAAGTACTAATGAACACACAAGTGTTTTAGTGGCATCAACTGAAAGATATTTACGAATGGAACTGATGCGTCTCAATTTAAGATATGCAGCCTTGCATATGTTTATGACATGTTGGTGCAATGTGAGAGTACTGTCTAGAGTAACGCCTAGGTTCCGTACTGACTGTGAGAATTTAATGTTGGTGTTGCTGATATTTATTGTCTGAGGTAAAGGATGTGAATGAGAATAGCCTCAGTTTTATCATCATTCATCTGCAGCTTGTTACCTGTCATCCATGATTTCACATCAGAAATGCACTTCTCTACTCCATGGATGGTAGCATCAACTTCAGTTGGGTGGCTAGACTTGTATATTTGGGTGTCATCAGCATACAATTGGTGCGACACTGGGTGATTATCTATGACACTTGAGAGCGGCTGAGTATACAGAATGAAGAGAACAGGTCCAAGAACAGATCCCTGTGAAACACCACAACATACGTCAACTGAGGTGGAGTGTATTCCATTTGAACATTCCATATCAACATATATATGCCTATACAATTGTAACATGATATTCACGATACAACGCGTTAGCAAGTTTTGAAAAATAGATCTATGGAGAGAAAGTAATTTTAAAGCAATGGAAAGAACTTTTAAGTACAATATCATATAACTCGTGTAAAAGTTTTCCAAATGCCATGCTCACGCTGGGGAGGCGGGGTGACGGGAGTGGGGTAGCACCTAAATCCAGTGGGCTCCGCCAAAATGATCTAAATTGGTTCCTGAGTTTACTAAGGACACTGCTGGCTTTATGGAAGTGGGGGGGTACACTGGTAATTGCATAAGTTCGAATTCCTAAATTTATTTTGTTTTGTTTCATATTTTTCCACTACAGGGCTGGAAACCATTTATTGAGTCGACAACTGCTGCGCAGTGGCAGACGATTTATCTGGTCTGGAAACGGACGTACCCGTCCATACACGAGTCTCCTGCTGTCTTGGCAAAGAGAGAAAACACTATAAGACAATCCGGAGTGGAGACCTTAAGGCAGCTGGACGATGTAATACATCCCCTTCTGGCAACTCCTTGGTCATGAGAGAGATGAGCTCCGCCAGACGACTTTTGCCCAAGACATACTGATAATGCTGGACATATCTGAAGTTACCATACCGGATCAGTCGTCGTCAGGGTCAAGAAGGACCGCGCATGACGGAGGTGACAAGTGTGCTACTGGTACTTGCATAAAATCAGAGCGACAGACAGCATCGCCATCGCCACTTGAAACATTAGAACTCTGGCGCAGATTTTAAGAATCCAAGATTTGACACTACACATGGCACATTCTGGGGCTCTGTGAGGTCAGATGGAAAACCTTAGGAGAACACCAAACTGAAGATGGGCATATATTATATTATAAAAGAGATGATCAAGTCCATAAATGGAGTAGGTTTACTAAACCTACGTAGCCATCTAGAGCTCAGTGCATGCATGCCGCCCCATATCTGCAGAATCATCTGCATTCGTCTGCACGATCGTCGTGGACCTTCTTCCAGTGAGCTTACCAATGAAACAGGGAGACGGCTACTCGAGTTCACAATCTACAACAACTTGATATTTGCAAACATTCTGGGCCAACATAAAGCTTCACGATGCTGGACATGGCAAGCACCATCATAACTAGATCAAATACACAATGGTTCAAAACCGTTACCGATCTGACATTAGTAGAGCCAAACAAGGACGTATCCAACTGCTGATGTTGGGAGTGATCACGACCTCGGGATTACAAACTTCCAAGTGAGGTTGAAGAAACTGAACAAACCAAAGAACATCAGGCTCATATTCAACCTTGAACAACTGAAGGACCATAATTCCTACAAGTTATTCCAAACCACAATTGCAGGAATATTTACTCCACTCCTTGTGATACATGTTGATGTTCAAGTGATGACAGACACTTTCAACACACTCGTGGCAACAGCTGCCAATGACATTGTCACGTTGTAAGAAACAATAGCCATATTGCAATATGTATATGCTAGGCCCTGATGCTAATAATCCCGTCTAATAAATGTTACGAATTTCAGATTTGCGAACAATGAGGAGTCAAGCTAGTGTTTATAACATAGCCTTAGGAACTCGAGACTTGCGCCTTATTTTAGCATCGCGCGATTCACAGGTAAGTGTTGAATTGCCGGTGTTGGCTTCAAAAGAACACATCAAGTGGTTGTGGTAAATCCACACTTGCCAGACTGTCGGGGTAATGTCTGCTAATTATGCAGACCATGGATGAATCGATATCCACTCGGAGTTGATCAAGCCGTGCCACCATTGGAATCGTAAGCTTATATCTAGTATCTTGAGAACTAAAGGTCAGTAGTCGCTAAACAATCTTGCGGGAATTATAAGGGAATATATCCTACTCCGACGTAATTCAAAATTGGCGGAAACTTTGTTAGTCTGGGAATTGCAAAGGATCTTCAAACAGGTCAGTAACGTATTTGCTCTATTGTTGTAATCTATTACGGCACATTAATTGTACTTTAATTAGGTGTAGTATGTATATTTCATTACTGGAATCGTTAGTACATAGAATTACCATTTGTAGGGTTTGATTCCTTTGTAGTGTTTGATATACATGCATATTTTGAGATATGAGCAATGTTTGTGTAAATAATTAATATTGTAATTCGCTATTTGGTTGATTCGTAGTAACCTCATGCATTTATTCATGTGCTATTCTAGATCTGTAAATGTTGAATAGAATTATAACTTTCACTAATGGTTGCAGTGTGCAACATTAGTGAATAGGGATATTTGAATATTTGTGTATACTTTATAGGAGTATCGTCTGTAAGGATATATCATCCCATGGATATGTAGTTATATGTGTACACTTTGTAGAAATGCAATGTACTGAAATGCGTCTGATTATGTAATATTGTTCTGTATAATAAGAATGAGAATCTGTGTATATATATCACGTACACCATATCAGAGAGTATGGGTATTTCGATGTGCACGAATGCATGACCAAAGATGTGATTGATTATCTGATGATTGCTTGTTATTTAGTGTGAGTCTAGATAGCTAGATGAAAATGCTGATGTCCTTGTGTGTTCATACAGTAGGCTTTTAGGGACCAGAGACGGGGAGAAAAACCCTAGTGCAGTTGGTGCCGAGTCTCTGGAAGACAAAAAAAAAGAAAGAACGGAGGCAGAAGTTAGTCGGATTGGAGGGGAACTGGAGTACCAGTCCTGAGAAAGCATACTACAGATGAGTAAAAATACACACCATGAGGAAAATATATCACACTAAGTCAGATGATAAAATAGGCCGTCACTTGGTCGAGTGAACGACGAGTGATAGGGTTTTAAATATTGAATTTCGTTTGAGAAATGACTATCTGTTATTGAATGGTATTAAATTGTTGTTTATTTGCATTTCACCTTTTGTGTATTCAGTATTTTAACTGTCAGAATGGCTGACCGGGGGGGGGGGGGGCTCGGAGCTTTGCATCCCTCGATCACTACTCCAATTGTTAACACAAACGAACCAAAGTGGGTCTTCTGTAATAACTAAAAATAATAACTGAGAGCACCCCACCCCAACTTAGTTAACGGAAACCTCTACATACATCATTGGCCTCCATCGCCCAAATAAAAACCCTTGGTTACAGAAGAGATTCTAAATTTGTGTGATACCCGAAGAGACAGCACAAACACCAAACACACAACAAGGGCAATGGAGTACCGATAAATAAACAATAATATCAGCAAAAACATGAAGAAAGCAAACGAAGATTGAAATGGACAAATGTGAACAGAAATAGAGAGCAGTCTTATAACGAATAACAGCAAAAAGGCATTCCAAACTGTGAAAGACCTCACCAGACAAAAGCAACCAAGAGTCAGCACCATACAAGACGAAAATGGAAAATGCCTCACAGAAGCGAGTGACATTGCAGAAAGATTTACTGAGCATTGTAATGAGCTCTACAACAATTCGTCCAAAGGAGACCCAGTGGTGACTGAAGTTACAAACTCCACAAATGATAATGATTTCCCCATTCTCAAAGAAGAGATCGAGTTAGCATTAAGAGTACTGAAGAATGAGTGGGCAGCTGGAGTAGACATCATCTCAGCTGAACTTATCAAGAATGAAGGGGAATCATTGATATAGCTACTCACAAAAATCTGCAACAACATTTGGCATACAGGTGAATGACCAACACAGTAGACCCAGTCACTGATTATAACACTCCCCCCAAAAGGCAATTTCCAGCTGTGCCAAAATTACCAAACTATCAGTTTGATCAGCCATGCTAGTAATGTGAAGCTGAAGACCATCTTGAACAGACTGAAGCCACAAGCAGAAGAAATAATCGCTAAAGAACAGGCAGGGTTCCGGATTGGAAGAAGCATAACAGAACAAAAATTCAATCTCAAGGTTATGTGTGAAAAGTACTCGCACCATTAACAAGACATTTCTCATGTGTCCATAGATCTCATTTAGGCCTTTGACAGAGTGTGGCATGATGCATTGTGGGCCACAATGATGAAGTACAACAAGGGTAAACAGTTGACCAATACCATCACGCAGCTGTATGCCAAGGCTACCAGTGTAGTAATCGCTCAAGGTTCTGTGGGGGACTGGTTCAAGACAACAGTTGGAGTACGTCTAGGCTGTCTCCTGTCACCTACGCTTTTCAACATCTACTTTGAATGCATCACGAGTGAACCCTGGAAAACCACTGTGAGACAGGTAGCATTGGAGGGCGTAACATCACAAACCTCCGCTTTGCAGACGACATTGATGGGCTGGCAGGCAGTGAAGACGAGCTTGCCACCTTAGTGGAAAAACTGGATGAAACATCTTCCAGATTTAACATGAAGATTAGCGCTAAGAAGACATATCTGATGACAAATAGTGGCAAACAAATCACAGCCAATATTCAAGTCAGAGAACAGGTACTGGAAACGGTGAACCAGTTCAAATATCTTGGTTCTATAATCACCGAAGAGGGATCAAGAGTAGAAAGTTTCTCAAAAGCATCACACACAACGGCAGCTATGTCAAAGCTAAGACACATCTGGATAAGCAAGAATATCTGTCTGAAAATTATAATCAGACTATTGAGAGCACTAGTCATCTCAATATTTTTGTATTCATGTGAGGCCTGGACCCTGACAGAGAAATTACAACGAAGAATCCAGGGACATGAACTAAGATGCTACAGAACCATCCTTGGAATCTCTTATATGGACCACATCGCAAAAAAAGAAGTACGTAATATCATTAGGCACAAAGTAGGCCAATACAAAGACTTCCTCACCGCCGTCAAAAAGAAAAAGATGAATGGTATGGCCATATCACTAGAGCCAACAGTCTATCCACAACAGTATTGTTTTGTTTGTTTGTTTGATTAGGATTTTTAACGTAGCTTTAACACTTTTTTAGTCATATCGCTACGATGTCTGCAGTGAGGCAATCTACAGTGATGTCTAGCACTGGGGCATCATGCCACAGATATGTAGCATGATGTCCCACCCAGTCACATTATCCTGACACCAGGCAGACCAGTCCTAACACTAACCTTTTAATGATGAGCTCCAAGCGAGACAGCAATAAGTATCACTGTAAGTCTTTGGCATGACTCGGCCGGCGGACGCTCTAACCACTAGGACACCGGAGCGATTAACAACAGTACTGCATGGCAACGTCCAAGGTGACAGAACGAGAGGTAGACAGAGAAAATAGTGGACTGACAACATCACAGGTGACACAGGAATTGGGACATGATCGAGATAAGTGTGAGGGAACAGGTCAGATGTTCAGCAGCACAGTACCTCGACGACCACACTAGGTCAAGAGACTGATGATGATGATGATGATGATGATGATGAAGATGATGATGATGATGATGATGATGATGGTGATGATGATGATGATGATGATGATGCAATGCTTCATTAGTTGCTTATATCTAGAAATGAGTGTCACATTGTGAAGACAGCCCTCATGTACACAACTTAGCTGGGGTGGAAAATGTCGCCACTACATTGTCGACTGACCTTTGTTGCGCGAGATTGCGGCTTGAATCGACACAGGATAAACAAAGGGGTTGCTATCTTTAAAGGGACGAAGTTTCTGGTAAAACCGGAAAATGTTGTTTATTCACGCCCAAGCCTCAGCCTAGCCGAGGCAGAATAAAATTGATATGCGTGTGAGAAACGAGACAGACTACAGTTTACAATCAGGGCTGAGTTAGGGAAATATGGATGGGGCGCCTATTCGAAGCATACCCTTATTCTACAGGCCCATTTTATGATCACTACTATACTCGTCGGGATTTTTACAAACGCAGAGGTCGAGATTAACATATGATTTGAATTGATTGTCCCACAGTGGAAAGGTCAGTACTGAGAAATACATGCAGAGAACATATATTACAATTAATTGTGGTGTTTGTCGTGTATATAGAGAAGCTTTCGGTGCTTTTTGGACTTGTTCTGATTGGAGAGCCAGAGCTGATGAAGTATTGACAAACTGCTAGGGAGGGTCGCGAAGGAGGCAGAAGTTTGAAGGCAGACCAGATAACGGAAGTGGGGGTAAGTGGAAGATTGTAGGACGTAGTCGTGGGGGACATACATCACAATTAATTTTACTTTTTGTACTGAACTGGAAATACTAATTGTGATGCGATTCCGGAAGAAAGGGGTACTGGGATACCAGTCAAGGAAAACGAAATAATACAGATGAGTAAAGTAACAGGGAAAGGTGGAAACACTCTCACGTTACACATCGGATGATGAATTTGGCAGATTAGATAGGTTGACCGAGTGGACGAATTGTTGAAATTTACTTGTGCTATTAAATTGTTATTCCTCACATTTTATGTTTTTTTTTTAAACAAATATATATATATATATTGTCCACCTTGACCATCGGCAATACTGACTGGCGGCTCGGAGCTATATATATATCCATCTCTTTTTTTTTTTTTAAATGTGTACGTCCTCCTACGAGATTAGCAATAATACCCAAGGAGACAACGTTACAGTGACTAAAAATAGATGTGTATTCCGATACATTTCGTTTCAAGACATCGTATCGCAATATTGATAGTTATTCACGAGACCAGGATTCACAACGCGCTACCTACAAAATGTCCATGAGAAGCGGCTTGTTTGCTCAGTAGAGATTGCAATAGGATTGGCGTTATATCAAAGAGGGGTTTTCTTTTCTCTTCATATCTAGCATCAATAGGATCAGGTAAAGGTAGATTACGAATCGAAGAAAAACATTAAGGAAAATATTTTGTTACTAAAAGCCACATCCTCTCCACTCCCAGCTCTCCATTTCAACTGCTTAGATAACTTTTTGGCATTTAGTTTTGGACACCATGCATATTATAAGTTTGTTAACGCTCAAGTTCTTTTGAAATAAAATATAAAATCCCTCGCACGCTGGATGGGGGTGGGGTGGGGTTTATTTTGTTGTCTTCTTTTCTGTTAATTTCCAGTATGGTTATAAGTAGTGTATGAGATGTTGTACACTATTCCGTTATGCTTTCATATGCGTCATGAAAACGTACCAGCTTGGATGTACTAGTCTATGAGTGAAGTGTATCTATTTAGCTGGTAGTTCAATCTGCTTAGTACAGTGTAATTATTTGCTAATCTGCAGAATCCTTTCTAATTAATTAATCCTAATATGTCTCGATGCATCATTTAGCAAAGGCACGTTACTTTGATTTCATTGTTATGTGCCAAAAATAAATTGAGAGTATCGTTAAAAAATTTGATCAGTTCAGTAAATACTTACGTTGGTATTTTCATTAAGTAGATATTTCTTTTGTTTTATCTTTGCTTATTTTAACACATTACGTTATCCGTTCAGCTGATATTTGCTTATTGTGCATTTTAATATAGGGGATTTTGTTTTTTCTTGTCTTTTTTAAGGTGTGAAAGGTGCTAATAAGGGAAAGCTGTACGATACACAAACACACATACACACACACACATGTGTGTGTGTGTGTGTGTGTGTGTGTGTGTGTGTACCTTGCTTTAATCATGTTTGACCTTTTACATTTATGAACATTATTAGCAGCCAAATTGGTATAATATATTCTAGCAAGATTATAGAAGAGATGAAAAAGATATTAGGGATCAACATCATAATGTATGGAAATGACACATGTAGAAATGGAAATTTTAGCAACTGTTCCTCTTTCATCCAAAAGCAAAATTGTTTTCTACCAGCAACGCTCTTCAGGGTCAGGTTCATATTTTTATTCACATCATATCGAATCAAATAATTTGGTATTTTCATTAATCGCACCAGTTGTAATCAATCTTTCAAGCAAGTGTCTGGTAGAAACCTGATATTTGCATGAACTATGGCTTTTATCAATAACAGTGTTAACATTCCAAATGTTTTGAACCAGTTCGTGTATATTGATTAATTTCGATTTAAGATGCTGACGATGAGGAGGAGGAGGAAGATGACGATGATGATACGCTAAAATCTGTATTATTATTATTATAGTTGTTATTATTATTATTATTATTATTATTATTATTATTATTATTATTACTGTATTTGTTATTATTGTCATTATTATTATTATTATTGTAGTTGTTATTTTTGTAATAATAATAATAATAATTATTATTATTATTATTAGTATTATTATTATTATTATTATTATTATTATTATTATTATTATTATTATTATTATTATTATTATTATTATTTGTGTTGTACCATATGTTTGCTACGATCTGCCCAATTGCATTATCTCGAACCTAATGTATTAGACTAGACAGGCAACGCCGTAAATTGATCCTTTTGGGATTTGTCACTTACTAATCACAGTGATACATATTAGGCTGTTTGAAGGAGTCGGGAATATCCATGTAGCGTGTACAAATACTACGTCACAACAGTAAACTGAAAGCAGAGTCGCTGTTTGTCCAACCACCATACAAAATGTCTGCCCCAAATAAGAAACAAGGAATATCATATATATTCACTTATAGAACGATTCAACTGCAAACTGTACAGAACCATATCTGCCGTTTCAAATTCGCCAGCAGATATGAGTCTATGCTGTTTGCTAGGAGCAATCAGTAGAACAAACAGCAGACTTGTGAAATAGCTTGTCATGAAAACGGTTCAGTGGTCTATTTATAGGTTATGTTTTACTGGGAGTCTTTAGTTAGAGTTTATATTTTACCATTAAACAGTTGCTACATTGCTCTCGGAATAATTGAATTCACCGACGACAATTAACATAATCACAAGAAATTTGACGTAATGTTTGTACACGCTACATGCATAGTCCCGACTCCTTCAAACACGACTCCTTATTATGCCACAGAAAATTATGCTCTTTTTAGTGTATGCAGTTTGACTCCACTTCAAATGAGTACATATGGTACATTATTGCTCAATGGTGCAACAAAACAAACAACGAGAGAGAGAGAGAGAGAGAGAGAGAGAGAGAGAGAGAGAGAGAGAGAGAGAGAGAGAGAGAGAGAGAGAGAGAGAGAATTTAATACGTCGACTCAAAGTTCTCACCAACATTGAACTTATTTCGTGCGTTCGATCCCAGGCTGAGTCATATCAAAGACTTATAAAGATGGTACTAACAGCTGCCTCGCTTGGTGCTCAGCATTAAGAGGTTAGTGTTATGACTGGTCGGCCTGGTGTCAGGATAATAGGGGGCATCAGTATTTTATAGTAACGCTCTTTAGTCCATTTCATCTTTGGAGTTACTAGTAGGATATGTAAATAAGAAATTTATTTCCAAAACCAACATACAGATTAATTAGCCTCACCCTAAAGCTGTTACATTTTTACACGTTTGAGCCGATTGCTCTTTTTGTCCAAATTATTTAATCCTGAAATGCGCCTCAACGCAGTTAATACTGTACTTTGCTTCGAAACTACGCTGTATGTGATCATGGTGTGTGTGTGTGTGTGTGTGTGTGTGTGTGTGTGTGTGTGTGTGATTTTGACTTTTTAACTTTTTAACATAGCTTTAACTATTTTTCAGTCATATCGCTACGATATCTGCCGTGTACGGAGTTTATATTGATGTCTAGCACTGGGGCATCATGCCGCAGACGCGTAGCGTGATGTCCCACCCAGTCACTTTATCCTGACAACAGGCTGACCAGTCCTAAAACTAACCTCTTAATGATGAGCATCAAGCGAGGGAGCTGATTGTAGCATTTTTATAAATCTTTTGTATGACTCGTCAGGGCTTCAAGCCCGCGACCTCCAGCATCCGAGGCGGACTCTCTAACCCCTTGGCCACCGGAGCGGTCTCATTAACATGACAGAGTATTGTCAGAAAATGATATTGCGACATAGGTTAGGTGTAGAAATATATACAGTTGTTTACCTCATCGTTACTCATTCTTATCTTAATATCAGTTTCTACAGGAATCAATTGTAGTTTGTTCGGTTAATATTTGAGAGGATTGATATATTTAAATTAATCATTTGAATTACAAAGTGTCCATTGACCTTTCGGATTAAATCACTATTTTGGAACTATTGTGAATTCATTGAAGAACATTTTGGAAGATATCTTTGTGACACATCAAGTTTTCAAGGCTAATGGCATTTCAGCCCATTCAGAATCTCAATTCATTTGAAACACTGCTGCAATTCTTTCCGAATACTTGTTACGTTTGGACTTATGATATAACTTTCAGGGCTATTTGGGATTTGATTCACAATACTGCAAGTTCTTTTTAAATTTTCAGTTTATATAATATGGAATAAATGATTGATGTACACTCTTTTCTATTACTTTGTTCAGTGCCATAAAGATGTAATACAGCTCACACCTCCATTTTCATTCGATGCTGCCAATTTCTGGGTAGATTTGGAACCACAGCTGTTACATGTTTTTTTTTTCTTCAGATTTAAGACTGCAGAAAGGTGATTTGAAGAAATAACAGCTTGCGTTTTTTTATAATTAGAAATGTGTGCAAGATCTGTTATTACACTGCACTGTCCACTATTCCAGATGAATTCTCGTGGTATTCGGCCGGTAAAGCTATTTTGATAGACAAAGTGGTTATACCTTGACACCTATTGCTTACAGATGCTGGCACGTGTATTTATGCAGTGCCCTACCCTGTCAAGATAACATTGAAATGGGGAAGAAAAAGATCTCCTGAAAGCATAGAACAATCTTCAGGTAGATTCATAATACTTTCAAAGTATTTTCGTCCTTTTTGTTAAAAATATCCAGTGCTTTATAAATGTGTGCAAGATCTGGAACTACACTGCACTGTTCACCATTCCAAATGAATTTTCGTGATGTTTCGAGTGTAAAGCAATTTTGATGGAGCATGTGGTTATTCCTTTACTCCTGATGAAAATGAAAGTTCAAGGACTTTATCATATCAATTTTAATCTTGCATTCAAATTCTCATTTACGTTCCAGTAAAATATTAAAGTCAATACATTATCACAGACTATATCTATCTATCTATAACTACATGTATTATTGAATTTAAAAGGTATAATGTAAAGGGCGCTGGCAAAGACTTTAAAATACTTTAGGAATAAATATGTAACTTGAACATTTAGTTCTCTTTTGTTTTTATGCCAATAAAAAATACCAATAAAAAATAAACTGATTCTAATAGTGATGTATGCATTGGAGGTTCATGTGAAAGGTCAAGGTAACACAAACTGAAACTGGATTCTTAAACTTATACATGAGCAAATATCATATTTGAGATTTAATGTTGTAAGAATTGATGTCAATATAATACAATTAATTATCTTCTGGTTAATGAGTAGTATACACTTATAACGGTTTACAGTTACCACCGTTATACATTTAGAATGGTTACAGTTACCACCATTATCCACTTAGAATGATTTACCGTGTATAATAAAATATATAGGATATCACTTCTGGTTTTCGAGAAAGTGTTTTACAAATCGTGTAGAATTGTTATCGAACCCTTTATTTTTAAACGACAAATACTGAGTAGAGTAAGTAAATATAACACCATAATTGTCCGCTGACAAAGCTGATTGACAAACGGACGTATTGCATTGCATGTGTGATGATAACTTCGGAGAGCTCAAATAGGTATAGGTTGGATTCGGCTTCTGGAGAACTCAAATATTTCTGCAGTTTAAATAAGTGAAGTATTCATCATAACATCCTATACCATCGCTGCCAAATATCTTGACATGCGTGCATCACATGTTTTCCGTGTTCCTCCAGGGATGGGAATTGGAGGATAGTGGGTTTGACGCTGCTGAAATTGGTACATATGTCACAACATACTTTACTAAAGCAATATTCTGCTCATGTCTAATTTACAAAACCCATCATGGTACTTTTAATATCACTGTGCCAAGCTTGTACAGAACAGAACAAAACTTGTATAATACAAATTAACGTCAGGTCATACATAGGTGACACATGAGAATACCACAACTGCTCCAATATTGTAACGTGAAGTCACTATTATTATCATTATTATCGTATGTGTGCGCGCTCAGCCTTTAACAACGCCATCGTCAGCAAAGTGCAGAGCCTGCAGTCAACGCCATCGTCAGCAAAGTGCAGAGCCTGCAGTCTACCGAGAAACTTTGTCAGTGGACAGTTGTTCACAATGTGTGATATGGTCTGAAGAGCTCCGCAGCAACAGAAAGAGTGATTTGACACCATCGGATAAAGATGGCTGCACAGTGACCCTGTCCTGTCCGAAAGCGGTTCAGGGTGGTCTACATATGATGTAGAAGGTTGAAGACAGGAGGGTAAGCAGATAGCTCAGCAGCGAGGGAGCGGTTTACAACATTTGTTGAAGACCACACCACTACTCCATGACGAAATATGTCATATCCGCCGGTAACGAACCTAACCAGATTGGGATTCCTAAGTCAAGCGGACTGCTGGATGTGAGGTGGTGTTTCTCACTGGCACTAACATAAGGAGATACAAAATTACATCACATGTCAACATTTACAACCTGTGCAAAAAAATACAACATTAGGAAATAATGCCAGAACATCTGGAGATATAAATGTAACACTGTTTGGTCAAGCGCAATTAGTATGTACAATTTGAGGCTAGTGTTTACCCTGGATTTAATAAAACTTAATAATGTTATGGTTGGTGTACAGTACAAAGCTGTTTTATAGCTAAACCGTGTTATATCAATGTATTAATACATACTACATAACGTATTTAGAAGCTATGCCCCTAGAATGTTTTATCCGGATATAAATTATAATGAGTCGAGAGTGACATAAAATGGTTCCACTGTTGACCCTTCGGATTTTCAGAAGCTTCTTTCTCATGTCTAAAAGTTTTAAATTTCGATAGATTACTTTCATTATCCAAGCCCATAATAATGATGATAAGTGGAAAAGAGTCAAGCCATACTTTTGCATCGGTTTATTGAGCTCAATCGAGCTGATATATAATTTACCAATGCATAATAGATTTGTAATTTCAACATGGCGAATGCCGTTGTCTGGCCATTGTAAATAGAACGGCCATGGAACCAGAATACACATTTTCCAACTTAGTTCTTCTAGTTTCCCCTCAGGGTATGTATTTTGTGCACGATCTGAGTTTGATTTATTCATCACCACGGAGTCTGAGTGACATGTATTAAATTAAAAAGCAACTCTCTACAAATAAACAACCAAATGGACTACTTTCTAAAGGATAAATGCTGCAGGCAAACAGGAGAGCAATTGACGAACAGTCAATTTAGCTGATCAAACAAGTAGACTGTTCGGTGTACATTTGTGATGACAAATGTACCACGCAGAAAGAGAGGAGAATTTATGCAATTTCGCCGTGCTTATCAAATAAGCTTGATTGTGCAGGTCGACATTATATTGCCTCTCCTTTCACCATTTCAAAATCAAAACAGCAAAGTAGTTGAAATACATCAAGATGTACATGCGCTTTCGTACAAATGCTCAGTAGCAACTTGAATTAATGTTCTATTGGTTGGAGTTTGCTTACTTTAAACGTACCGTATTGCCAGAGTAAAACTATAATCTAACTGGACATAGGCTCTGACAAATTAGAGAGAGGGGGGTGGGGGTGAGGTGGGGTTAATTAATCTTTTGGATAATTATGGAGAGGGTTAAACTTTTAAAACCGAAG
The DNA here is from genome assembly GCA_029339505.1 of Unio delphinus. Lineage (NCBI taxonomy): Eukaryota > Metazoa > Mollusca > Bivalvia > Unionida > Unionidae > Unio > Unio delphinus. The sequence continues at coordinate 11,665,411 of JAQISU010000051.1, read as the reverse complement.
AAAATGATGGAACTGCTGATAAAATAGTCGAGGTGAAAAGTGGTTTCTTAATAATTGTTCGTATGTACAAGAAACATTTCTTTTGAACAAAATTACTCTGACATTAAGAAGTATTTATAATTTATTTATATTATTGGCAAGTGCCAAATTTTTCGTCAGTGACATCCAGTAATTAATTCGTAGGCTAGCCGACAATCAACTGTCTTGGACTAGAGTTGAACGGAAAGAATGTTTTCTTAACATGGTCAGGCTTGGTACAATAATTAAAGTGAAAACGGACTAAGTGTTTGACACGTAAAATTATGGGATTACTCACGTAGAGCTTTCAAAAATGATTAAGACAAACGATAAGGTGACATTTCGATCCTAAGTGGCATTTTGGCATCTGGACAGACGGTTTCCATAAGGTCAGTAAGAATAGCCTTTATTCCGATTGTGCAAATGCATAGGAAAAGGGGGGGTGTCAGACTCCAGAATCGGGGAAATATATAGTTCGTATCAAACGATGTTAGTCAGTCTAGGAAGACGTCTGCAAGAGACGGTCAGAATAATTGATTCCAACACAGGAGAAGACTCCGTACGTCTTTGAAAGAAAGACGTTCGTAAATTAATTGTGGTTCCAGGGAACTGAATGTGGAACGTTTGTAAGACGCCAGAAACACAAAGGTATCTAACTCAAATTCACCTTTATTATGATGTAATGTATATGCTGTTTATCTTTGTCTTAGATGCATAATGTATCGATACTACGCTACAAATAGTTCAGTATTACATTGATTTAATAACGTACTTTGAGATGTTTCTTTGTTACAGATGCATGATGTGTTCATATTTTGTATGGATAGTCTGTTTTACAGTGATTTAATAATGTATTTTGAATTCTGAATTAGCATTTTACCTTATATACGTACGTAGGTAAATGGGTAGTGTAGAAAACCCGCCGTGTACATTTATGATTGGAAAGGTTACATTAATTTGAATTTATCATATTAGTAAATATGGTTTGTGTGTTATGATATATTGCATCACTTTACGTAATGATTTACGGGAATCTATGACTTTCCCGAATTCTGATGTCGATAATTTGCAGTATAGCTCTATTGATCTGAAAACATGTATAGAATTTGTTAGCCGTATGAATGAAAACACTGATAGTAAGATCTGATTGTTCGAACATGAAGACGGACGAACAATCGCAACTCTGAAAGTAGCGAGATACTTAGGGCGTTTTACCCTTTTCTTTTACAAGGAAAAATAGTTTACTTTGGCAAGAGTGGGAATCAGCGAGAAGTCAAAAGCAATCGTTTATTGTGGGCAAGAGTGAGAATCAGTGAGAAGTCAAAAGGAAAGAAATAAGAAGTCAGTGTGGAATTCCCGTTCAATTAAAGGGCAAGCTGGAGACGGACGCACGCAGGGAAAAGAAAGAAAAACCAGTCGACGGAAAAGGTCATGTTGAATCACTCAACAGTCCAATGTTAAATGAACATTCGATTCCTTGATGAAATTTACTCTCAGTATTAATGGCTAATTTCATTTATTTTCATTAACGTTTGAATTCTTATGAATGCATCCAGTATTTTAAAGCTTCGGCATTTGTATTTTTTTTTCTTTCTGAACTAAGTGTATTCAGAAAGAGAGAAAGTGTAATTCACAGTGTCATACTTTTCTTAATTGTATTTTTAATTAAATTCATATTTTATCTTTACGGGGCTCGTGTATTGTCTTGTTCAAAGTACCATCTCAGATTACTTTATTCACTGACCGGGCAGATTACACCGTAGCGATCATCTTCTAGATAACGCCAATTAGTGGGAGGCGGTCTTCAAGTGTTGTTTCCAAGTTGCGCAATACCTCTGACCAGGCCTTGTGCAATATTGTCTTAATAACACTTTGATCACCCGCCAGCGCAGCCACGTTACAATTATATAAATTATTTATTTATATTATATTATTATTTTTAGATCCTACATTACCGTTGAGACTGGGTCGGTGTGAAGAGCTGTAGCTCAGTTCTGCAAAATTACAAAGTATATTGTATTTAATATGCGTCACTAATTTTATTTGTTTATACCGACGCCCTCTCTTGTCAGAATGGGACCTACAATGTGCCATTTAAGGTCATGCTAACAGCCCAACTTGCAACTCCCATTGTGGTACATTGTAACTTTCGATATGAAATCAGTATATTGCAAAGAGAAAATGTAAAAGTGAGAATGTTAACGTAAGTAAGAATGTTAACGTAAGTAAGAATGTTAACGTACGTAATATTTAACATTCATCGTAAATTCACAAATCCAACAAAGTGAACAACGAATATTTACAGATGTAAAGATGCAATCAAGAATGTAAATCCATCACACATAGAAAATGCAAAATGGTATATAAAAAAAACAAATATAATATACAGCACAGAACTAGTAGAAAATGCAAACAGAATAACGCAGAATAGATTATAGAGCATATAATAATAATAATAATAATAATAATAATAATAATAATAATAATAATAATAATAATAATAATAATATTATTATTATTAGTAGTAGTAGTAGTAGTATTAATATAATATAATATAATATAATATAATATAATATAATATAATATAATATAATATAATATAATATAATATAATATAATATAATATAATATAATATAATATTATCAATAATAATATAAAATACATCATATAATTTAATGACATGCATCTTATTATAGGTTAATCCCCCTCCATACTGATAAAGATGAAGAGCAAAACAACCATATCGATCCTGCCTGTATTAATCAAGACACCAGTTACCAGTAATTAGTATATCTTGCGCTTTACTGTACGACATATCCGATTTTTTTTGTTTGCTCATTGACTAGATTTATAACCGAGCAAGAGACGGTATATACTAGAAGACATTTCGTGTTTCAAAGCAGTTTTGTTGGTGGGGTTTTTGCATGTTCTTTTTTTTTTTTTTTTCCTTTTTTATTTCTTTCTTCTTTTATTGTAAATTTCTTAAGCTCGGACTCTGAAAACATTTAATATGGTATTTGAAGTTGATGCCAAACTAATATGTTACTGTAATTAATTCAAATTTATATTCGTGCTGTCATCTTGCGAAGAATGTCCCTATCCCTTTGTTAGTAGAGAATATGATTTAATTCTTCTTGGTTTGATTTGATACACCATTTTATCGGCCATTGTAATATGTTATAATGTTGGCGCTCTACAATTTCGTATTTTGCATAGATTAGAATTTTAAGGAAAAACAATTCCCCGGGTTTCCTCACTGGTTATACTGGCTATTTAAAAAAGACATTGTATATCTTAGGCATTGTTTTAAACAAAAAATTTAATTCCCTTTATATTGGTGTATGATTGATGGATGTAATATGTTTTATATTATACAGCTTGGATTACTCCAGATGTACATCTTTCCAAAAAGTGCTATCTCCACTTGGCTTTTATTCACTTCCTGAACTTCAGAGATAAATTGCAATAACAGAGCGGATAACTTTTCTGATACATTTGATATGTTTGGTAATTCATTCATTGTACTTTCAGACGCTGGTTGTTTCTGGTCTGCCAATATTAATTTTCCCTATTGAAATAGCTGCTAAAAATAGTGAACTTTAGATTAATTTAGGCTGATTTTTTTTGTTGCACAAGGGAGCAGTCATTTTATTTAGAATATACTTAGAAAATGTACAATTGTCAAAATAACAATATAAAAGGAAATGGCAGGCACATTAGATCAAAGCAGTATAGAGGTATGTCAATATTCTCTCCACTGGGCATGTTAAAAATGTAAACTAATTCACCACATATACGCCACTCTCGCCCCCAATTCCTTATTTTTTTTTGTTTTTGCCAAGCATGGACATGACTAATGAAAAGACAATCGTGAGCAAAACGTCTAGTTATGGAAGATGTGCCCTCGGAAATGTGATTAGAATCAATCAAGAGTGACCAGTCATGGATTCGACATTTATCATTATTTTGTATCCTTCCTTATTACAGCCATTGAACCAGTCAGATATTATTATATCCTACTGTAGTCCCTATGAAAATCATTATTATTGTGTCTACTTCTTTTCCTGAAAATTTGTACTCAGCGAAAATTCTGACTGCAATCAATAGAAAAACAGCAATAAATGCTAAACATAAAATGTAGCGTTTATTGACTTATGCCTCTTGCTTTTGCGTATTTACGATGACAAAGCCAACAGGTGTGATTCAACTGGTACCAGATAGACCACTCGCACTAATGATTTAACTCACACATGCTTGTCAGACAGCAATGGGTTATTGTTTGTGCCTTCTTACAAATGAGATATCGCGTGTGAGCTATTACTAGTATGAGGTCGTTTATAAAATTGATAATGTGATCAATTTTCATAAAACAATCTCTTATGTTAATAATAGGTAATGTATACAATATAATTTAAAACCTTACAGCGTCATCACCATAACCTTTCACATGTAAGTGTCTTCCTTTCCTCGAATAATAAGATTTAATTTTCTTCGCTGCAAGCAATTTTCTTTCAACATCATCCACGTTTAAATGGAGGGTTTCTATGAGGCGCCATTGCAGACACATGCTGGTCCAATCAGAAAGGTGCAGTTGAAAGTTCGATGTCGTATATCGAGAAATCCAGTATCACGTGTTGGATCAAATTGCATGTCCTTAAAGATCCATTTTCTAGATCGAGATTGTATATGTTGAATTGTACAGTGATGGTTTAAAGTTCTATTTCCTATGTTGACGTTTTACAGTGTATATTTTTAATTGCACAGCGGTTGTTGAAATTCCAATATCATATATCGTGAAGTCCTCATTCACACTTTGTATGCAACTGTTTGTGATGAAAGTTCCATTTCATATGGCGAGTATTTAGATTTCATCAGAATTTCACATCAACGAGAAGCAGCCTCCTTGTTTAAAAGAACGTGGTCCGTTCACAAGAGCGATATCTAACTAAGAAATTCATAGTAATTCTCGACCTCTGAATGGTAACGTTCAAAATGTAAATGCATGAAATATAATGGCGCCTCATAATTGAATACACTTACTATGTATCTTAATACTCGATATTATTTGGAATTATTAAAGTGGACATTGTGTAATGTTACTGTGCAGGGGCAAATTTATTTTCTATCTAAAAAGAATACATTAGTTGAGACCAGAGAACCAATCATTAGATTTTCCGGAGAACAGGCGCGTATGAATCTTCATACTGCAATGTTCAGAATGTCATTTCAAGGGGAGAATGCTATGCTTAATTAAGCATTTGCTTTGACAGCAGCCAGACGGATTATTAGGGACACGGTGAACATTAGATTCATATTAAAGCTGGCTCAATGGAAAATCGCAGAAACTCTGTAACTATCAAACTATCAGGTCAAGCTGACCACGATTTTTGCGCCAATGAGAACGGCGGCAGAGAAACTTGACTGATTGGTTATGCTAATTAAAGGGCGTGTTTCCCACACACAAAAATTGCAAGGCTTTAATATCACCTGATCGAAAATTTAAATCAGTCTACGCTTTTCTGCAAGAGAAACCAGATTAGGCTCCGTGGGATTTATAAGAAATTCCCGCATAAATATGTTATCGAATGGGGGACTGTTATTCAAGGAATCCGATCAACTGATTTAAATGGAGGTTGAACTCAAAGGGAGACAATAGTAATCATGAGACGTGTAATCCTGAGACGTGTAATCATGAGTTGTGTAATACTGAGATGCGTAATCTTGAGACTTACTATCATGTGACATTATCCTGCGACGTAAAATTATGAGAGGTATTCTGAGAGTATCCCGGATGGATTGTTGAAAGTAGCATCATGAGATCCAGTGGTCTGAACAGCTAAAGTGGAAGTAGAGTGAACCGAAGAACCAGGTTATGCAATCGTACAAGACGTTGACTTAGATTGTTCACTCGATCATTTGATGAACTAAATCTGTCAGTAAACATATCAGTTATTTTACTTTAATCCATTTGTGCTTTCCTTTGTAATTCGAGAAATTTTTGTTTTCTAAACGCAAAGAGATTTGTTTGTTTACCTGTTTAGGGGCTCGTGTTTGGTTTTTCTCTATATATCTGCTCAGATCTCTATCTATTTCACCTGTAAGTTTCACTACTTATATTTACTCGAACCAGGGAATAACATCGAGCTTTTTCAACCTCTAGATAACGAAAACCAAATTAAACGGGATACCAAATCAGTGTTTAAAAAATCCGTCCCCGACAGTTACTTTTAACACCAACACATCATTGACAATATACAAATATCAATTGTGACATAGCACAATAAAATGTCCAATCACTGCTATGTAATTCAACAGAGACAATCTAAAAACTCAACATACGAAATGAAATGCTCAGCACAATCAATGTGATTCAACATCTTAAACTGAAACTCTCGACAAATGACAGTAAACTTTCAACAACCTCCGTATAATTCAGACGACACAATCTAATAATTCGATATTGAACATCGAATTTCAACCATCGCTGTGTATTCAACAGATGAAATCTAAATATTCAACATATGAAATGGAACTTAACACATAAACGCTTTGAACCGATACGTACATTAGAATACTCGACGTATGACATTGAAATTTCAACCACGGCCGTGTAACTCAAAAGACGCAATCTGAAGCCTCGACATAGACAATAAAACATTCATCCTTCTACTGCTTATTTCAACAGATACAATAAAAAATGTCGACCCTGAAAATGTAACTTGAAGGAAAAGCAATTTTGATACAACACGTATAATTGGAATTCTGGACATATGACATTAAAATTTCAACGGTAACGATCTGATTGGAAGAGATTTTGTCCGCTACGGCGCCTCATAGGTTTCTGGTAGTTGCTCCTTCTCCATTTTCTCTCCACATTTGATTTATTCATAAAGTGTAAACTACATTAAAAGAAGAGCAGACAAAATCCATAATTCCCTTGAATTTACCTGAGTTTTTCTCATAACAACAAATGATACAGAAGGATGAAAAAAAACAACCTTAAAATTTGAACTCTTAGGAATAGTTTTTATTCGAAACGAATAAAATTAATCCTAAAATATCAAAATATCAGGTTTTCCTCTGAGATATATAAAACTGGAAAGTGTGTGTGTGTGTGTGTGTCTGTGTGTGTGTGTGGAGAGAGAGAGAGAGAGAGAGAGAGAGAGAGAGAGAGAGAGAGAGAGAGAGAGAGAGAGCACGAAATGTATACATTTGTCATTAAAAAGAAACGAGACTTGACAAATTTCCTCTAATTCACAACTAATTTTTCAAATTGATAAGTTTAATGTTTTCATTGTTGAGTTTCTATTTTTAATAACATTGATTAAATCAATATAAGTTACGATTATGATTCATACATGATATATGGCTTTTGCCAATACAATAGAGCACTAGGTCTACATACATTGATCCTTGAATACCGAACGCTCATCAATGCATGGACGTACAGGCGCAAAGAAAAGGACGTAGAAATGTTGTAGTATATTTAAAGTTCATCTATGTTATTCTGCTTTAACTAACATTACTCTCTCTCTCTCTCTCTCTCTCTCTCTCTCTCTCTCTCTCTCTCTCTCTCTCTCTCTTTCTCTCTCTCTCTCTCTCTCTCTCTCTCTCTCTCTCTCTCTCTCTCTCTCTCTCTCTCTCTCTCTCTCTCTCTCTCTCTCTCTCTCTCTCTCTCTCTTGTCGGTTTGACTTAACAAGTACCATCATTCTTCATAGGTCTTGAGACTTTGTGGTCTTACATAGCCAAAATCCTGATTTCTACTTCTCATTGATTTTCGTCCATATCTTAATACGATAGTTCACACATATGCGTCACAATGGGTTACCTCCCTTTATTTGGATTACCGCGTATTCTGAAATTGGATGAGCGCAGAAATAGCAATCAACGTTATCCTTAGTCCTACATTGTAAGATCTCATCCTTGATATTTATGTTTAGGCGTAGCACAACAACATAAATAACTTGTGATACGTCTTAAATTGTAGGACTACATTATTCTTACACATTACAACACATTACAAGTTAAATGGTTTATCACCGACTGACGTGCTGCATGCATAATTAATACCTCCAGATTTTATCTTAAATTAAAAGTAAATAATTGAATGAACTTTCTTGACTACATTTATATATAACAAGCAAGATCGTAAGTATCGAGTAGTGATATTTAAATTTAAATTGATTTTAAAATGAATCAAAATAATAGAAGGCGCGGATTAGATATATACATTATAATATAAAAAAATGAGCAACAGATCCTACCTACCCTGTCTCGATAGCAACGCAGTATCTGTCGAATAATATATTATAAATGTTTCTTTCTTTCAGAGTATACACTGTTATCAAATATTTTTGCTAAGAAACCACTCATCACCTCGAACATTAATCAGAAGTTTTATGATAGTCTTCGGTTTTAAAAGTTCCACCCTCTCCCTAATTTTCCAAGTGATTAATTAACTATTTATATTACAGTAATACCCTACTATGACAACAGATGGCGTTGATTACAATATTCCAACTTGTATTATGCTAACATGTGTGTTGTCACTTTCAATGTGCTACATTGTAATTTATACGATGTTATGTTTATTTGTTTTAAAAATTATTATGGTAATTAAGATGTAATCAAACGAACTGTCAGAATACAACGAGGAGACATAGAAGTGAGATAAAGGATGTAAACACGTGTAACATTGACCTTTACATACCCATATAACTTAATCTAATAACTTACATGTTACCAATTATAACTTACATGTTACCAATTATAACTTATATGTTTCCTTGCACCTTCAAAAATTTCTTTATGATTTTTTAAAGTCATGAAATTATCATTTCGTATATCATTTCTTCAAATCATGCTAAAATTAACTCAGTAGAAGAAGAATATTAAAAAAGATTATGGTGTAAAAAGATTTTTTAAAATGGAAAAAGTCAGAGGAAAGTTATGAGTAGCAAATATATTTTACTAAACTTTTTATAACTACCTTTTCCAGTAAATAATTTGAAGCTGATGTACCATATGCAAAATAATGTATCTATTTGCATGGTTGTTTATCTTGCAGGTGGGCAGTATTGCCAATGCAGAGATGCTCTTCAGAACCAAAATGATTGCCCTGGTGGGTGATGGATGTGTGTTAAGGTTTGACGAAATGCCGGCACATATTGCAAGTCACTGCTTCATCTTTACATCATGATTAATGAAATTTGTTTATGCAAAGACAACGTAGTGTTAAGCCTTGGGTGGACATGTGTTATAAGGTACACTCCTTTACAGGTCACTGGTATCTCATTTCTGTCCTTATTGGTTCGAGTGTAGGGTTTGGCCAGCATGGGCATGTACGAAATCTTGCCAGTAGCTTCCATGGCTCAGTGGTTCTTCCCTAGATTTTTCTGGGTTCTTCCTTCACCAGATATACTGACCTCCATGTATAGCATATCATGGACTGAAAAATAATGTCATTAAACCCATAACAACCAACAAACCAGCCAATAAAATGAATGGGGTAGATTTACTTACAAATTCTAGTCATGTAAATCCAGCTTATATCGACCTATTAAAACCTATTCAGAATTCAGAGTTGTGTTTTTACAATGTGCAACGTAATGAAATATTTGGGCATGCAGTGAAAAATTGGTAAAAATGTCGATTTTTACATTTGCATTGCAAAATCTGTCAAGCTTTTTTTTAAACAGCTTTTATATTGTGACAGTTAAGACATAAATAGGTGATGACGTTCCACTGATAAGCCACACTGGATTGACAGCTGTCAGTATGTACATTAAAATGTTGGATAACTTGATTGTCATTTGAATAGCTGCTTATTGAATTTAACTTCAATATTCCCAGTCCTCTCATGGTATTTGAGATGAGTTGGATCAGTTGAATCTGACGTTGTTTTGGTGATACATTGCTTTATCCAACATCAATACACAGCATGTATCAAACATAAATACACATTTTCAGTCTCACGTCAAGACACTCCCATGTCAATACACATTTCCTGTTTCACATCAATACTCATTTTCAGTCTCACATCAATACATATTTGCAATCCAACATCAATACACATGGCTATACCCCTACATCAATGAACATTTTATATCCCACAACAACTCACAAGACTATATCTTACATTAATACACATGGCTATTTCCTCATCAAATACAGAACTAAATTAAGTTATGATTATTACCTATGAGTGCAAAAAGTTGTTTGCCCAATTAATGGCTGTCTACTTGCAAACATTCTTAGGGATTTGTGGAAAGCTTATGTTTTTGTGCCAGCAGTGTGTGTGCTATTAAAAAAACCTCATGATTTCATTTTGCACGTGTATGATTGTATAATTTCCCTTACAGTTTCATACGTACAGGTAAGCTTTCTATGGATATATCATAGTCATCGTTTTTTAAAGTTATGCTTCAGTTATTTTACCTGTATAGGTAGGTAGTCTATTTTACGTTTCCTACAGGTGAGTTACTAAAAGATAATATATATGAAAGCGTTCACAAAATAGTTAATGAAAGTTCAGAATGATCCGGTTCACTATATCCCATATGTTAATTCCATAAATCTTGCAAATAAGAAAATGAAAGTTGAGTCCACTTTTTAATTTCACAATATCCTTTAAATGTCAGTATCTAATGTCATCATGAACAAAGTCCAAGAATTAATCCAAATTGTGTGATAATTTAAAACGTTCTGTTTTACTCCATCATCATCTAGTAAATAGGCACGGTCTATCATTATAAACATCAGCTTGTCGACATGTTTCGTTGGCTTCACTGTCATATACCGATGCTTATGTATAAACTGAGCGTGAATCACTTCATTTGTAAGTTTAAGTCTTTGAAATCGGTTATTGCAACTGAACACATATCCGTTGTGCAGGAAGATCAGAGGGAGTTCAAATAACCACATGCTGTTACTTTACATATTGGCAGATTGATCCAAAAGGTTGTCACATGGGAAAATAAAGATGGTGATACCTTTAGAAGTTAAAAGGTATTCAGGCCAAACAGTCCCTGGACGATTTAGTACTATACCTGGCAATGAACAAGTACTTCTATTAAATTAGTGGCTTAATCAAAACAACTGCCAACGTGAAAACATGTGAGTGCTGCTTGTACAAGCCGTGACCTTATCGGGTAACGTGCACTGGTTGCAAATGTAAGAAATATCAATTTTAATAGAATTAAAAGTATAACTTGTGGAAAATGGAAAGTACAAGTTACATCAAAACAGTTCATGTATCAAACATTGTTTATGACAAAAACTCACAAGAACAAATAGTAATTAAAATACAGGTTTTTATGACCAAAAGAAATGGAAGCAATATTCATGCAAGTAAATATCGAGAGTAAACAACATTGATGGACAGATATCCACAAGATATCTTGTGGCAAATATTATTTAATTTACAAATAATATTTTAAAGTCAAGATACCGGTAGATGCAACTAATGTGTAATGAATACCATCATGAAATATATAAACACAGTACATACCACATATGCATTTCGGAATGGGAATAGTGTAAGTTGACAGCATTTTGTGTATTGCAGATGTCTCGAGTACCCACTGGAATCAACCACTGATGGAGCTATTTGCAACCAAAATAGAATACAAAACTCCTAACCTTTATCTCAGCAGTCCCAGATCTGAAGGCCAGATTAGTGAACATTCATAGATAGGAATGGCATGGATGCATAACATACCCCCAACATGTCCAATTTCTAAGGTGATACAGTGCTACAAAAGCAAGATAGTTGGAGTTGCCTCATCCAGATTTCTCAACTCAAGAGGGAAAAAATTAGATCAAGAACAAGTGCCCTCTGATTAGGGGTCACTGAAACGCTTAATCGTGTGCAATTGGACGCAAATTTTTAATCTCTGAGGCAGAAAATCACTTAACAGGAGTCCTCAGTACGTATGGAATAGCTGGGTGGCAAAGTCAGTGGCTTGCCACTCCTGCGTCAGCCATCTGCTTAGTGGAAAAATGTTTCGATCAATTTATCATTTTAGCTGGGCTGATATTTACAATTACAGAATTCAGTGGCTGAAAGGCCTCCAATGTTCATGTTGAGATTTTAAGAGTACATTTTAAAAAAAAAAAATGACACACTAGCTGGGTGGCAAGTTCAAAGACTTAGACTAACTGCTGAGTGTATGGAAAATGTGCTGATCTAAATAATCACGGGATTCAGAGTCAAAAAGACACAGAGATGCACATGTGGTTATAAGAGTACATCAAGTAAACAACTTTAGTTTTCATTATCTTGTTCAGTTTCTAGTGTAACCAAGTAAGTAGTGCATATAACCTCAAAATCAAGACACGTCAAGACTTAGACAAAACGGCATTTACAAATTTGGATATAATTAGTTTGGGATTAAAGGGCAACTTAATGAAGACTGAAAAGAGATTCAGAAGGATGCTAAAGTTGCTAGCACTGATAGCTTAGATGGAACAGTAGCCATGTGTAAGAAAGTGTGTTGATGCCTGGCTTAGTGTTCTTAATAAGGCTTTTCCTTGAATTGACAAAATTCAATTCAGTCTGATTCTTATGGACAAACAAGAACTCTAAGTGGTGTAAAGAATTTGGAAATGTAAGCTCAATGACAACCACAGGTTATTCTCATCTGGATGAATAGCCACTTTAGGTATGCCCCAATATGCTTATGAGAGGGGACTGCACCTTCTGCTGGTGGGACTCCTATTTTACCAAAATAGAGTCCTGGACTTTTAAATGAAAACTCCTAGCGAGACGTCTGCCTAATGGGCAATCAGTCTTTTATGGTTAAACCTTTTTGCCTTGATCCTTCAACACAGGTCATCAACCGTTATGGTGAGAGCATTGAAGTGATACCCGAATAGATCAAGTCAGGTGCTATAAGAGGGATAACTAGTCTATTCTTACCTCTGATTTAGGAAAAGGATGATATCACAGTGCAGAATCCCTGGATAAGATGTGCTATCAGTTATGTATATGAAGAATTAACCCAGATTCAAATTAACTTGTTTACGTATTTTGACTCAAATTTCAGGCAGGTGCAACAAGCATTCTATCTGAATGAAACTGTTCGTAAGCTGACATTATACAAGCCATGAGATTGAAGTTATCATCTAGCTTCTATCTCAGAGATCTTTCATCCCAGAAGGCTCAGTGAAGCTTAGTGGTAAATGTCACTGCACCATACAGGCTACCTTCCCATGTTGTTTGGTGGCATCTTGGGGACATAGCATGGTAACCTTTGCTGCATTTGAGGGAGGAAATATTGTCCCTTTTCATCAAATCACATCATAGCTTAGAGAGTCAATACTCTAGTAAGGTTCTCAGTCCAGAGACTGCCTTCTATACCTTAGGGTACCACAGATGGCCTCTTCTGTGTAAGAACATATAATACCTTCCACCTCTTACCTGTTCTTCAAAGGTATAATGATAATGTAATTTATTTCATGAAGAAACTGATTTTTGGAGCAAAATACGTTTCTTTGGTCATACTCATCTGATCATATTATGCAAATATTCTCCCAGCAGTTACATCCTACTTAGAGAGATGTCTTTGTGTTCTAATAATAGTTGGAACCAATCACTGTATAAAGGGGACATCAGTCGAGTCTAATGGCCATCTATGTGGGCAGACAACTGTAATCTTTCAAAACTAACTAGTATAGCCATGGTGGGTTGGATTTACATGGTAGTGGTAGTACACATTAGATATTATGATTGAGTAATTATTATCAAGGAAAGTTTTGCTCCAACATTTATGTGAAAAGTGGGGTTTAACCAAACTGGTGCTTTCTAGTGCGATTGAAGCATTATGAGAACAAAATATCCATTGAATTATTATATCTATAGAAAGCAAATAATTTTATTTTTGGTTTACACTAAAACCAAAAATTATCTTAAACTCGGAAATTTGAATAAAACACAGATGACTCAAGTTCTGGAACAATTTCAAAAGTAGCTGATGACTTTATATCATGTAATATTTCTATATTATGACGTGAGAACCGCAAGTCAGATTAGTGATCTGCCAGTCAGAAGTGTGAGGTAAAATAGCAGTCATGTAGGACAGAATAGCAGTCATGTAGAACATGATAGCAGACATGCGAGACAAAATAGCAGACATGTAGGACAGGATAGTAGACATGTAGGACATAATAGCAGTCGTGTTGGACAGGATAGCAGTCATGTGAGACAGGATAGCAGTCATGTAGGACAAGATAGCAGTCATACAGGACATAATAGCAGTCATGTTGGACAGGACAGCAGTCATGTGAGACAGGATAGCAATCATGTAGGACAGGATAGCAGTCATGTAGGACATAATTGCAGTCGTGTTAGACAGGAAAGCAGCCATGTAGGACATAATAGCAGCCATGTGGGACAGAATATCAATTATATGGGACAGAATAGAAGTCATGTAGGACATAATAGCAGTCGTGTTAGATAGAATAGCAGTCATGTGAGACAGGATAACAGTCATATTAAACCGAATATCAGTTATATGCGACAGAATAGCAGTCATGCTGGACATAATAGCAGTTGTATTGGATAGGATATCAGTCATGTGAGACAAGATAGCAGTCATGTGGGACAAAATACCAATTATATGGGACAGAATAGCAGTCATGTAGGGCATAATAGCAGTCGTATTGGACAGGATATCCGTCATGTGGGACCGAATACCAATTATATGGGACAGAATGGCCGTTAGATGAGGTAGGATAGCAGTTGCATGAGGTAGGTTAGCAATCATGTGAATAGGATTGGACAAAAATAATGCAAGAGTGTTCTCGGCAGTAAAGCAAGGTTCTCAACATATGGAAAAATGAAAGATAAAGAGGCTAGGCTTTTTATGTAATCTCTGCTTATTAATCGTGTTCTATTATGTATTTAAAAGTATACCAACAATATCAAGTAAACTTCTTAATCAAGATTTATTGTAATTTAAAAAGTGTTTTATTTTGAGGCATTTCTTTATTTATGATGTTGCTGATAATACATTACTAAGATAAATTTTGATGAAACCCTCAATCTAATTAATTGACTTTTACACAAATGTTTTACCCTAATGTAGCCATAAAATACAAATATCAGTGATATTAGTCACAAACTCTGGTGTCCTTTTTATAAAAGGGGGTCACATGATTTCATGTTGTGTGTGTGTGTGTGACTTGTATTTTCAATTTAGCTTTAACAATGCTTCAGCCATATCTCAACGGTATCTGCAATGTGAAACTTTATATATATGTTTAGCACAAGGGCATTATGTTACAAGTCTTTGGTATGACTTGGCCGGGGTTCAAACCCGCGACATCCTGCATCTGAGGCAGATGTTCTAACCAAAATAACCACTAAGCCACCGAAGCGGTCAATTGTTGTGTTTATGTTTGACTTTAATTTGGATGCCTAGACAATACAGTTTGAACACAACAAAATGTGCATCCTTGCAATCCCAGTTTGAATCAATGGTATTAGACATGTGCTAATAAACAGCGCATGGGATTATTGAGTGTTTCTGAGAAAACCATACATTGTAAAATGTTAACAATGTAAGGTTTTACTAACCTTTATAAATGTATTGTAGATGTTTCCTGGATGGTGACATGCTATTGGATATATATTCAGCCTGAACAGCATACATTCTTTTCAAGTGTGTGGTTTGGAATTTTAACGTAGCTTTAAAAGTCTTTTTCAGTCATATTGCTACAATGTCTGCAGTGTGACAGTTTGTAGTGATGTATAGATTTAGGCATCATGCTGCAGACATGTAGAATCATGTCCCACCTAGTCACATTATCATGAAACCAGGCCGGCCAGTCCTAATCTCTTAATGCTAAGCACAATGCAAGGCAGTAGCTATCACCATTGTTCATGTATATCAATTTAAATTAATTAATAGTTAATTATTATTTACTGTTTATTTCATCACATGCTATTGTAATTTAACATAATATGTTGGACTTGATCTTGTCCAAAATTGAGTTCATTTCTGCTTGACCCGAATTTACTTTGTTGCTTTTATTATGTGCAAACAATTAGTACATGATAACTGTTTCTCTTGGTGTATGGGTTTAAAATCAGAATTGTTACTAATATAAGTAAATACGTTCATTTGGGTCTAGGTCTAGGTTTTGGAATTTCTTTAGTGTACAGAAATAAATATTTACAATATCGTCTACTCCCAGGCTATATTGTTGTGTAATCCGTGGCCATGCAAGATAAATCTTTATAAACTTTCTTCTCCCAAACTATATTGCTTCGTTACCCATAGCCATTCAGCATACACAGATGAATATTTACAATATTTTCTACTCCCAAACTATATTGTTGTATTACCCATAGGCATTCAGCATACACAGATAAATAAATATAGACAACAGTGTTTACTCCCAGATGATATCCTTGTGTTATCCATGGTCATGTAGCAACATAATTAGAGAAATCTTGACATTTGCCAAGTTTTGTTCATTTGTATATCCTTGGTGTTTTTCATTTTCTTAAATCAGTAGAGGGGTACAAACAAAATCGTAGGGTATGATAATACCATTGCTGAAACACTGTTTGGACATGTGCAGTCATGAGCAACATCGAGGTGATTGTCATACTTTTGGCTGAATTTGTAATCCATTTGCATATACTTATCTTTGCTGAGAGTCGGTGGGAGAGGGGGGGGGAATAAGAATCATAATTATGTTGTAAGCTTATATCAATAAGTCAATGCATACGTTAAGTATTTTCAATTTGAATATTCATTTTTTTATGCTATGAAACCTTCTTATAGAATCATCAAGTGTTTTCTTGTAAACTGATAGTTGTATTAAGGACTGTGATTCAAACATTCTCCTTTACCAATGTCGCAGGACGGGGTTTTTAATAACTAAGTGTCCCACTTAATTTGGTTTTCGTTATGTAGAGGTTGACAGCCCTCGATGTAATTGCCCGGTTCGAGTAAATATAAGTTGACAAATATATAGAGATCTGAGTAGATATATAGAGCAAACAAACACTCCGTACGGGTAAAGAAACAATTTAATCAATTACATAAAACAACTATGCGAAGTCATTATATTAGGAATATACCTGCTTTTAGAAAATAAGACTTTCTCGAATTACAAAGGAAAGCACAAATGGATTTAAATAAAATAGATGATATGTCTACTGGCAGATTTAGTTCATCAAAGGATCGAGTGAACAATCGAATTCAACGTCTCGTACGATTGCATAACGTGTTCATCGGTTCGCTCGACTTCCACTGTAGCTGTTCAGACCTCTGGATCTCCGGATTCGACTTTCAACTATGCGTCTCAGGATACTCTCAGAATTTATACGTCGCAGGATTAAGTCACATAATTCTTCTACGTTTCAGGATTACAAGTCTCAAATTACACGTCTCAGGAATACACGTCTCAAGACTGCACCTCTCAGGAGCTATTTTATCCCTTTGCTTTACGTCCATCCAAATCCGTTCGTCGGATCCTTGGACAGCAGTTTCTACGAGAGAATTTCTTGCAAATTCCCCTGAGCATGTTCTGGTTTCTCTTGCAGAAAAGCTTAGTCTGATTAAAATTTTCGATGAGACGATATTAAAACCTAGACAATTTTGTATGGGAAACACGCTCCTTAATGAGCGTAACCAATCAGTCGAATGTCTTTGCCACCTTTTCCAATGGTGCCAATCGTGGTCATCTTGACCTGGCAGTTTGATAGTTACAGAGTTTCTGCGATTGTTCAATTGTGACAGCTTTACCTTAAAAATAACGTTTACTGTGCCCCTAATAGCCCGTCTGGCTGCTGTTCAAACAAATGCTTAATGAAAGATAGCATTCTCTCCGCGAAAGTACATTCCGAACATGGCAGAATGACGATTGATTCGCGTCTATTTTCAAGACATCTAATTAATGGTTCTCTGATCACAACTAATGTATTCTTGTTAGATCGCCATAAATTTGCCCCTTCACATCCAACAACCCTTATAAACTATACAATTTTAGAACAAGAGACAATCCAAAGGTTATGCATCTCTTACAGACATGTATACATTAAATCCCCATTATAATATATACAATACACTAATATCATGTGACGAGCTGTGGCAATTCGTTTGACATTGCATTGAACTCATTATCCAAGGTACACAGGTTTAATACATGCCCAGGTCAGCCCGAGCCAGCTTGGTACATCCTTGTAAAAGGAACTATGTTAACATTTCCGCATCATAACATAGCCAATATTATGTTAAAATTACCACTTAAAATTACTACTGAAGGAAAGAAAAAAGAAGGAAAGAAAAAACCAAAACCGTAATATCTTGTCATGAGTACTTAATAGTATTAGTATTTAAGGTTTTATGTGAAACCGGCCACGAAGGGTCATATGTTCACTATTTTACACTACCAATTAGTATGGTAGCGATTTAGATTTTCCCGTGGGGAAGGAATGGTGCCACATCCCCACAGGCATTTATGCATACAAAGTATGCTATTTAATTTGGTCGTCATGTCGCGCCCCTAGAAGGGGCTATCGACATGAATGAGAGACCTAGGGGAGTGGGAATAGAACAGCCACGCACTCAACCCTATCAGCCTATCGGAAGCTGCAGTGCACAGATGCAATGGCACCAAATGATGACTAGTGAAAAATGGTTTTCACATCTAGTCTTTTGCTGGTGTTTATGTCTGGCCGAGGAAAAGGATCTGTGAACTGGCACGCTCTAGCTTTATCAAATCGAGTCCAGTTTTTGCTAGTGGATACCCTATACCGATATTGTGTAAGCCACCTGTGCAATTGAGTCAATCTTTCAAGTTATATTTTTTCCTAATCATCCTAACATTCTAATTTTTGTCTAGTACAGAGTGTACATTTGGTGTGTTCCCTATAAATTTTGTAAACTAGGTATGTCAAGTGACATAGGTAGGTTGGTCAATGTCAGATTAAATGGGTTGTTAATTTTGATGGTGGAGAGCCAAACATGATCAAGTTTGGTTTTGAAGAACGAGATTGTCGAATAGAGTTTCTGAGCCAAAAGGAAACTCTGTAAGTATAAATAGCCCTTAAAAGGGCTTTTTGATGGAGTGTTACAGGGTGTAACCGTAGTTCCCTCTTTCTTCTGGTGAATACCTGTGTCCTTCTTGGGTGTCTTGCTTTTGTTGTTGTTCCTCCATCTTGATGTTGCCTCCTCCAGTCGTGTCCATTCCGTGTTCTTCCTTAACAGTTTGGAATACTTTGTGCTGTTATTAAAGTAGAGTATACAACCTCATATGACAGCCTATTTTCGCGTTGGTAGTTATTCAACGTAAAAATTTAGTTTTTAGAGTAATTTAGGAAATTGTGTGAATTTTTATTGCAGCACGAGCTGTCTTGCTAGATGGTCAGGTTTGACCATCTAAATCATGTTATAGGCCTTAGTTCTTATGGCTTAGTTTATGATGCAGCCTTGTACTGCGGGGCCTGATAGTCTGGGTATTGACTACCTGATAATGTTATTAATTTAAGGATGTGACTTAGAGTAAATAACTTTCTTTATTTGCAACATTGTGTCGCCGGGCCTGATAGTCTTTGGATGTTGAGACTACCTCATAATATCTATTTGAGGCCATAAAGCGGGAGACTCTTTTAAATGGTCACGTTTAGACCATAAGGATATCCAGGATTTTTGGGGTTCTAATCTGAATTGTAATCATAGTTTAGTTGTATAAATGCTGTCAATGAGGCTGTATATAGGGAGAGTTGTAAGAGCAGACAGAAGAGAGGTGGTTTCCTAGACACTTGTTTGTTAATTTTATATTGTTCTATACGTTGTTATTTTGGATATTTCAATGTTTATCTTTTTGCCTGGTAATTTCATTAACGTTACAGCATCCTGTTAGGTTTGGTTAGCACAGGTATCATCCGTGGTACGTTTTACCCAGCGTAGTGTAGGTGGGCTACCCTTACGGAGTAACGGAGTCCCTTCTGATCCTGTACATTCCCATTCCGTGTGGATGTGATTATTTGAAAATACAAGGTTAAGAACCAGGATTATTGTGTTATTTGGTCCTGGTGTAATTTAATTTTTTAATCTTATATTTTATCGATAAGCCCTGATGTTCTAAGTAATTCTATTATATTTTGAATTGTTTTTTGAGGGTTAGTGTTATTTAATTGAATTACTTCCGGGTATGTACTTGGTGCAGAGATGTTTAGCTGTTTGGATCTAAATAGTTTCATTTCCTTTTGGTTCTTTTTACAGTTATTAAATATGTGGTGTAAGTCTTCAGGTAGTTTACAGCTGAAGCAATTGATGCTGTGTGAGAAAGGTCCTATATATTTACCAAAGCCAGTTTTGTTTTTCCTAGAATTATTCTGTTTATTTTAGTTTGTTCAAAACTGCTGCACCTAGGCGTTAATATGTTTCTATCAACTTCCTTAATGATGTTATGTAAAGTTCTCCCTTGTTTGTTTAGTTCCAATTCCTTTTGCCATGTTCGATTGATCATTGAATAGATCAGACTGTAGATTTCAGTCTGACTATACTTGAGCTGCATGTAATTTGGTTCGGAGATTTTATTTTTAGCCAGTTGGTCTGCTAATTCATTCCCTTTTATGTCTATGTGGGATGGAATCCATAAAAACTCGACGGTCAGTTTTTGAGAGCCGATTAATTTCATGATTTGATTAATTTGTGCAAGTAAATTTTTCCTAGATTTAGTGTTATTATTTTTAATGGAAGTAAGGACGCTAAGCGAGTCACTAATAATCAAAGTCTTGTTTGGTTTGTTATCATGTATCCATTTTAAAGATTCAAAGATGTACCAAAATTCAGCTGTATAAATGGAACAATGGTCTGGAAGACGACTGCCCATTTGGATATTATGTTTTGGTATGACCCAGTCTGCAGCTGTTTTGAAAGGATTTATAATTTTGGAGCCATCCGTGTAAATTTGTGTATAATTTTGTTACTGGTTGTCAATAGTTTCAATTGCTAGTGTTTTTAGGTACTGTTGTTGATTTTCTTTGTTACCTTTTCCTACAAGGGAGGTATTTACTTTTATTGGTACATTATTCCAAGGTTATTTTTCAGTTATTTGATTAGTTTCTACTTGGAATATATCTACTAGTATTTGATGTTTTAATTCATGTGCTATTTTTCCAAAAGATTTTTTGTTTTCTAGGGTTTTTAGAAAGAGAGTGTTACCTTTATTAATAGCCACCAGGGTGGGGTGCGTTTTATCATGTGTCGACAGTCGAGTTGCATATCTCAATATGAGTTCCTGCCTCCTTAAGTGTAATGGCGGTTCCCCAGTCAAGACCTGCAACTCGGCTGTGGACGTGGATGGTAGTGCACCAGTAGCTACGAGTAGGACTTTCCTCTGTATTTTATTTAATTTGTTGAGTTGACTGATGGAAGCCGTGGTATAAACTTGGCATCCATAGTCTAGTTTTGATCTTATTAATGCCCTGTTTAAAGTCAAAACTGTTTTTTCATTGGCACCCCACTGCGTTCCTTTGATGCTTCTTAACAGATTTTGGTCTTGATTGCATCAATTAACTAAGTCGTCGATATGGTGAGCCCATGTTAGATGTTCATCAAAGTACATACCCAGAAATTTGGCTACTTTTACGAATTTAATTTCATGATTTTGTATATGAAGTTTAGGATAGACTTTGAAATACCTATGAGGAGAGAACAATACAGCTACCGTTTTTTGGTGCGAAAATTTGAATCCCCACTTGTCAGCCCATTTTCCGATTTTGTTCAGGTTGTTTTGTATTTCTGCCATATTTTGGTGGTTGGAGGGGTTGCCTGCTCTCCATAGTCAACTATCATCCGCAAATTGGGACAATTCAATTTGGGGTGTTGCCAAATTTAAATCAAGGTCATTTATCATAAGGTTAAATAGGGTGGGGCTGAGAACACTTCCTTGTGGAGTTCCATTTTCAAGGGTGTGTTCTTCAGAGTAAGTTGCCCCCAGTCCCGGATTACCCATTAGGCAGAGTAGGCAACTGCCTATGGGCCCCGCGACTTTTATGGGCCCCATCAGGGGCCTACAGGGGCCCCAATGAGACCGTGACCGTGTGTCTGGGGCCCCAAAAGTTTGACTGCCTATGGGCCTCCACGGTGCTTAATCCGGCGCTGGTTGCCCCTACCCTGGTTATAATTTTGCGGTCCGTTAAGAAATTTTGTATAAAATTAAATATTCGACCTGTAATACCGTAATGGTTTAATTTAGCTATTAGGCCTTTAGTCCATACAAGGTCGAAAGCTTTTTCCAGATCTAGAAATACCGCAATTAAGTTTCTATCCGCTTTTTTGTGTTGTCGAAAGCAAGCTTATTAGCGGATTTTAATTTTATTAATTGATCCGTAGTGGATCTGTTATTTCTAAACCCACATTGATTAGGAGATATCAAGATATTGCTCTCCAAGTGTTGTTTAAGTCTATTGGTGATAATAGTTTCCATGATTTTGCTGATGTTATTAGTAAGTGATATGGGTCTTTATGATGAGATGTTATTTCGATCTTTATTTGGTTTTAAAATGGGGATTACTATCGCTGTTTTCCATTTTTTAGGTAGCTTTCCTGTGTTCCAGATTATGTTTAGCATTTTTATGATCAATTTTACTAGGGTTAGAGGTAAGTTTTTATATATTACATAACCTATTTGATCTTCCCCAGGTGAGGTTTCACGTTTAGTTTTTAGTGCTTGATCCCATTCATGGATGGTGATTTCTGTATTTAAGTGGGAAGTTTTGGGTCCTAGATCTTGAAACATGTATCTAAATTTAATTTCCGTTTGAGTTCTATGTTTTTGAAATTCTGTGGTATGGTTATTATTGCTGCTAGTGTTTTTAAAATGTAGTGCTAGTGAGTCAGCTTGTTCTTTAGAATTACTGGTATTGTTTATTTTAGGGGTGCTGTTAGTGTGCTTTCCCCTTATGGTTCTAATTTTGTCCCATACTTGTTTGGAGTTTGTTCTAAAATTAATTGTACTTTTGCCAAGTTTGTTCTTTGGACTGCTTAATTGGATATTTGAGCTTATTATCATGATTTTTGTACTCTAGGAAGTGAGTTGTATTGTTAGCTCTTTTAAATTGATTTAAAGCTCTAATTTTGGCTTGTCGAGTTTGTTTAATTTCATTATTCCACCATGGTACACTAAGTTTTTTTCTGTTGACAGCTAGTTTTAGGTATAGTGTTAGTGGCGGCCTGAGTTATGATCTTAATTAGATTGTCATAATATATGTCAATATCATTAGATTCTATGTCTAATGGGTTGATGTTATTTAATATTTCTTGAAAGGAGTCCCAATCAGCTCTAGAGTAATTCCACCTGGGTATTTTAATATTGGATTCGCACTGGACGGCCATCTGCAGGGTGGTGATTATTGGGAAGTGGTCGCTTCCCATGGGGTCAGATTGGTCCACCTCCCATTTCGCCACCTGCGCCAGTCCGGGCGTGCACAAGGTGAGGTCAGTGGCGGATAGGGTGCCGTCCACTGGACTAAGTCTGGTTTTGGTTCCATCATTGAGTAGAGTAAGGGTAGATTCAGTAATCAATTCCTCCACCCATTTCCCCCTTCCGTCCGCCATCCCCCCCCCCCCCTCACGCCTCATGATGGGCATTGAAATCCCCGCAGATGATCGCCAACCCGGTTTCAATATATTGAGTTAATGCTTTAAGTACCAAAGAATGAGTGTTTTTATTGTCCCCTCCAGGATCATAAACACTGAATATTTGAATTTTAGTATTTCCGATGTTTACTGATGGAGATTGAATTTCTGTTAGGGAGTTGCTAACTTTCTTAGATGTTATTGGTATTATGTTAAAAGATGGTACGGTGTTATTTACGAATATGGCTAATCCTCCCCCCCCCCGGGCCCTCCTTTCTATGTTGGAAATAGCCTGGGGAGTAGCCTGTAATTGATGGCAATGTTTTCGAGTTTGCAGAAAGTTTGGTTTCTTGAATGCAAATGATGTCAAGTTTATAGCTAGTGTTAATGAGTTTTAGTTTTAGTTCATTAATATTGCCTGACAATCCTCTTGCATTCCATTGCCATATAATAACGTTCCCTTTTGGTGTATTATCCATTTGTATTAGGGACGTTTATTGGAATTTTATGCTCAATTTGGGTTAGGACATTCTTGATCGATGATTGAATGTTATTTTGTGATTTTGGGTCAGTTAAATTTAAATCATAAATCAATTTGCCCAGTCTAATGATGACTATACCCAATTCTGAAAATATTGTAGCCTGGTTTGTTAGATTGTTGTTATTGTTGTTATTATTGTTATTGAGCTTGTCCTTTGTTAGGTTTAATTTTGTTTTTTGTGTATTTGCTAATGGCGTTATTTGTTTTTTTATTTTTAATGGAGTTGTCATATGTAACTTTAGCTGTTTTATAATTTAGATTTCGAGAGTTCATTATCCCTATTATAGTCTGTTCCCTAATGGTATATGGACATTTAGTGGATTGAGGGAGATGTTGGCCTCTACAGTTAGAGCATTTTGGGTTTTTCCTGTTACATTCCCTTTGGTGGTGCCCCCCGCATTTTTTGCGTTTGTTTTGAAATTTACAGGTAACCTTATAGTGGCCCCAATGTTGGCAGTTGGGGCAGAATCTTGGTTTGTTTACATAAGGTTCTAATCTGTATCTTGTGCCAGTTGTACCTAATTTGATTAGCGTTGGCGGGGGGAGGTAGTTTCCAAAACAGTAATGTTTTTGTTTTTGTTTAGTTTTTTGGTTCCTATTCGATAATTTTTGGTAATGTGGTTCCCTCCTTCCTGTAGTTTATGTGCTATCTCTAGATTGGTTAGCACGCTGAGTTTACCAGTTAATTTAAGTACCGCTTTGTGTGTAATCGTTTGCGGTACATTCTTGGTGGTGGTCGTGGTGGTAGTGCCCTTGTTTGTTTGTTTAGTTTTGATAGTGCCTTGGAGTACTTAATAACTAGATTTTTCAACATTGGTTAGTTAGATGAATGAAATAAGAGTTTAAATACAGGATCACCAACACATTTGACAATATCAACAGTCCATTTAGATCAGAAATTCATGAAATTTGAATGAGTCTAATTATTTTTAATATAAGAGAAGCAACTAGTTGAAATAAAGTAAAACAAAATTTTACAATATTAGCAATTGTTTGGGTTTTTTAAATTCTAAGTATTCAAACAACATTTTCCCTAATATGTTTGAACTTAAATCCTGGATCAATGATAAGAAACAATAATTTATTTGTATGACCACCCTCAAGTTGCAGAACTGGGGGTATAATGATTCATTACAAGTCTGTATCTCTGCCATAAATTCACATACATGCAACAAGATGAAAATTATTAAACTTAGAGTCATGAAATTGTACACTTTATCATTTTCCTTAGTTATATGACCTGCTTAGGTTCTCAGTCCATTACCACAATTTTCCACTTTTGACACAGATGTTCTTAGCATAGTCTATTTTCAGTAAAACCTTTTAACAATTAAGCAAAGCTTCTAGACAAATCAAATTCAGTATATATATGACCTGATTAGATTTTCCACCATTGCAACAATATTTAAAATATGTTTGAATCGTTTCTTTCTTACTTTTATGTTTTGGTCTCAATGGAGGTAAATACATTTTAAAAACAGAAAGATAGTTCCTGATTTAAATGAAATGATGTTTTAAGAAATACTTCATTCAAATGGCTGGCACTCAGCCTTGTCCAAGGCATAAGTTTATTTAGGTCCTTGCAATGGCTTTACATATTATCCACTGAATAATGAATGTCTATATTTCCTCACAGGTCTGTGTGAAGTCAGTCCAGCAGGGCCATTAGTTGTGTTCCCAGGTCACAAGAAAGGCAGTGTTCAGATTGTGATAATGTTTGTCTCACCTTTTTCTAGCGCAGGTGAGATGTAGGTATCACTTATTTTAATGTCAACATTTTTTGTTAAGGTTTTGGTTAAAGTTTATCTGTATGGTCATTAGTCACATCTATCGGAGCGATAGCTGGCTTACATAGAATGTTGAAGTAGGAAGCTCTGTTCTTTCAAATCCATGCACCCCTGTCCAGTATTCAGGCATGGTCAAAGTCTGTTTGTTTTTTTTATGGTTTAACGCCATTTTTCAGCACAATATAGGCTATACATGGCGTCCAGTACTAATGGTGGAGGAAGAACACGGAAAACCCCCATAAAGAACCACCGACCCACGAGAAACTACTGGCAAGCTTTCTCACATAACTACATTAGCCGAATCTTAGACTCAAACCCACGCAGACAGAGGTGAGATGGCAGTGATCTGTAACGAACAGCGCTTTAGACCACTCGGCCACTCGGGGTCCCATGGTCAAAGTCATTTGAAAATCTTAGAGGGATGTCAATAGATATCAGACTATGCCAATTGATACTGATTGTGCACACATACCCTCACTTAGACCCCCAAATAAGGTTAAGTCTTCTTAAAACTTGGTGAAGCTTTTTTTTGAAGTTTGTTCTCGACAGTCGCAACTTGCAATGCCTCTGACGGCTAGCTGTATAAATGTATAATTTGTCCAGTTTATATTCATGTACCCTTTTACTCTGACACTGGCATGGTCAATGTCATTTTAAATTCTTGGTTAAGATTTGGTAAAAATTGTATAGTGTTTTAATCACAAACCCTGAAGTGGATAGATAGCATACTTGAACAGCTGAAATCAGTAAACACAATCATTTCATATTCATGCACTTCCACCATTCGCCTGGCCCTCAGGAAAGGTCAAAGTCAGAGTATGTCTATATATCAGGTAGAGGAGTTAGGAAGACCCTTAATACCTTGGAATTTCTAGTTAGAATTACTTAATTGTTTTCATTCATTTCAAAGAATTTTCGAAAACTCTCAGAGCCTCCATTTATATTTGCATGCACGGATGTGTAGTGGGTTACATGTTTTTGCACACAACAAATTCATTTTTGGATCAATCCGTGTCTCTGTTTTTTCTTTTAATAGTTACATGTAACTTTCATTTAAAAGGCCTCAATATTTTCATGGCTCTAGAATAATCATGGTGATTTTTTTTATATTATCCAAATATTGAACAAACAGACAGTACTCTGTGTATTATTAATTTTGCTAATGTGTCTAGACTCTCCATCATTCAGTATATCAATTATTAACGGTCCCCAACGCTGATAATGTTCATTTTGAGTGTGATATCTTCACAACAAATTACAAATATTAATATGGTATTGAAAAGTTTTGTGCTAATGTTGGCGACTGGAATGTGACATCACATTTGAAACTAACCAATGTCACAGACAACACATTCGAAACTAACCTATGTCACAGACAACACATCAACCATCGGTGTGCCTTTGCATTTTCAAACAGTATATGAAAAAGACACATACCGTACTCACTATAACTTGAGTCGAACTGTAAACAGTATAGACCTTGATCTGATATTACATAATATGCTGGCAGTTCAGGGTCTGTATTGTTTGGACTTACAGCAAGTATTAATAGTAACTGAACCACGGTGTCTTGGCAAAATATACATTTTGACACGGCTATGAACGACTGCATCGTAAAAATGAGGATATAATCCAACGACCATTATTTAATCCTTTAACAATCACCGTTCATACTATTCTAAAAAAAGAAATAGACTGGCTACTGATATATACAATTTGCGTATAGGGTTGTATAGTTTCTGTTATAAACCAGACTATAGATTATTCCCTAATATGGTTCCCTGCTTCGAATGCTCAACCCAGTGCAAAGGAATCAGGGAACCAGACTAATTATTAATGCACTTAGCCATTTACTGTTACCGCGCCTTTTCTTTGATCAGGACATACATCACAATTAATTTTACATTGTGTTCTCTATATATATATTTCTCAGTACTGACCTTTCAACTGTGTGACAATCAATACAAATCACATGTTAATCTAAAATAAATCCAAAGAAGACTTCACGGTGAAGTTCTTGTCAAGGGTTCAGCGGCACTTTTTTTTTAGTGGCTGCATTGTAAACATAACAGCATGTAAACAGAACACAAATTTCACTTCCGGATCATCACCAAGGCCTTATTACTCAATGTGTACAAAATACACACAGACAACCACTCTCTGAGCTCATATTCTCAAGAATAAACAATTACCTTTAAATCTCTTCCAAAAATGCATCAATATAACTCTTCTATCACCACCAAAATGAGAGAGGAAAAAATGTTCTAAAAATAGACTAGAACTACATTCGGAACTGGAAATAATAATTGTGATGCGATTCCATCATATGTATGACCCAGCATCCCCATGAACGACCGTATCGCGAGAACATAGACACAACTGACCTATATGTAATCAGTTGCTTATAATGACTGCTTGATTAGTAACGATTTTTCTGATTATTGAAAAAAAAAACACGAAAAGAATAATGATAATTATATTAAAAAAAGGTTTATAGCTACCAGAAATGGACGTTACAGTCCGTAAACCTGGCTAATGTGCATGTCACGAATTGGCATTGCAGTGCCGAAATTGATGAAGTGGTCGTGTACATTGTTTGCTTGTCTTGAGTGTTAATCCGTACTGCCTGGAGGTGAATAAGGTCAGTTTCTTTTAAACCAATAAGAGAAAATTATTTGTGAGATTCTATTGATAGTGTTCAGGACTTGTGATTTTTGTTGTTTTTCCCCTGACGTTAAGTGATAACATCCCAACAAAGCTATCGTCTATTCAAATTGGTGTGACCGGGTTACACACTTTGTTTATTGAGTTAATCCTTGTATGTCATCTTTGAATGAAGCCGTTGATGAGTAAATGGTTCTGTTTCTGGATGAGATAAATTGATTATTTTTATTTCATTCATTGTAAGATATACAATGCACATGTATTGATTTTTCATATTTTCCCAAAGCCATGTCAAAACCGTCTTTACATTCGATACATTAAGACCTAGAACCTTAATAACAATGGATGAAATTCCAACTAAAAAGAGACAATTTTTAAGGCTTAGAAAATAATTATTGAAACTGAAAGGCGTGAAAAAGAGCGGACGGCTCACAACAAGGAGGTTTAATCATGGATAAAACAAATTTCGGTTGTTATAAAGGAAAACGAGTAAATTAGAAAAGAGTTCATATGCTAATACATGTACATGTAATCTTCAAAGGTAAATGTGATTCATGTTTAATGACAGAAGTATATTTTTATTGAAATACAATTTGGTCATAGATGAATTAATACAATATTTTAGCAAGTATCAATAAAGCATATAATATAAGTACAGTAATGTTGGTTATTTTTCTTTAAATTGATCTGAAACTGGACTTTGGAAATTGATCTTTTTGTACAAACCTGCTATGAGAGACCACCTGTCTTGAGAAACCGTTTTATATTGGCAGAATGGGTGGTCTCTCATAACAGGTTTTACTGTTTTTACATTTGATGCGAAAAAAGCAGTGGTGAAATACTCAATTTGTTATTTGTTACGCATGCGATGTGTTAAACTTCTTACGTGTTTTTCAGCAATTTTTGTTATCTTGACAATTACAATTTACGCAGAGAAATAAAGAACTTAATTAGGAAAAGTTATATTTTACAGTTATTCCCAACATTATTATAAACTGTGCTGATCAAGTGTTTGCTCGTAAGTATATGATCATGAAATGTGTATTCAACCACTTATCCATGATGTCCATCCCTTTCTTAATTTTTCGTAGGTCTGTCAGTTACTGGTGGCCATGCAACTGATGCAGTCTGGGTCTCTTTTTTTTTGGAGGGAGGTGGCACTGTTGTATGCAAGCTTTTGAGGGAGTGATATACATGTTTTTATAACGAAGGAATTACATTGAGATATAGTCTTAATATATGTTCAATAAAATACTTATCTCATAGCCAATGAAAAATCAAACAGAAAAATACTATCTAAAATATATTTTTCAGAAGTTTGAGGACACTAAGTCTGACCAGACTGTGTCCCCTGTTACAATGCACATAATGCGGGAGCTGGCATGTCTGGTCATTAACCAGTCTGGATCCATGCTAAGTAAGGAATATTAATCTTATATTTGATGAGTTTAGGTTATTTTTGCTGGTTTTACTGATTTAAAAGAAGTTTTTGGTGTATTACATCAGCACAACCAATGCAACTGATACTTGCAAAAGTAATAGTCCC
This sequence comes from Unio delphinus, assembly GCA_029339505.1. NCBI lineage: Eukaryota > Metazoa > Mollusca > Bivalvia > Unionida > Unionidae > Unio > Unio delphinus. Next base: position 11,635,250 of record JAQISU010000051.1, on the reverse strand, counting down.
AATTCACTTCAGTTAACTCATAAATGAAATTTATCTGCAAGCTGGACAGATGTGCCATCATAACTCGGTCTAAGCAGTTTGTTGAGAGTAATCAGTAGAACAAGCAGCATAGATCTGATAAGCCAGTAGATTATGCACTGGCCAATCTGTGTCAGTGTTGTTTGTAGATGGAATTGACTTACAAGAAAGTATATATGGTATTAACATAAAAGTACAAAATTAGGTTTTTCCATTCTAACACATTTTGCTGTAGGTCTAAAATAGCAGTTGACAGGATAGTGGACCAGTCTGACGGAGCACTCTTTAGTCACATGGATTGTGTAACATTACTTAAACAATACTTAGCAACTTGGACCCATTTGTATCAACTTTTCACTGAGTAACTTACAAGCAATGGAGTCCATCCTTGTTCTTTATGTCTAAACAGCCTGTTAATAATTACATTTTTGGATAATAACTCTCAAGTTGTCCACCATTTACAGTTAACAAACATTGTTGATGGCATATGATTGGTGTAAGAAAGAAACCTATCAATTGTGGGACCATGGGGCAAAAGGTAAGGGTGTGTTTACCTGAAGGGTGTGTTTACCTGAAAGTAAGAAAATTGATTTCTGACAAAGAACATGTGCTTTCCACTATCTACAATTACCAAAATTGGTGGATGGATTGATTTTGATGTAATGAAGAAGCCCGTTGATTTGGAGTTGAAAAAAGTCAGAGATTATGGTCAGAATGACTTGAATAAGAAAATGGTTCCTATACAATAATTCAGTTCTTCACATTATAATGTTACCATGCTTTGTGAAATGTTTCTACATGAGGTAAGGTGGAAGACTGTTTGGGAGTCAAAAGATGAAGGTTATTATGACTGCAAACAAAAAAAAATGGTTTCTACATAATATTGTTACTTGAACATCACATACTTGGAACAAATGTTGAGGCTGACTTGCACTTGGACTTTGGAAAAGCCTATAGTTTTGAGATACAAAGACCAAGGTCACAATGACTGGAAGAATAGTAAAAGTTTCGGCAGATGCATTTTTAGGTAAACAACGATGCATCTTCACCAGAGTTAGTTCATGACTTACTCATTGGGTAAGATAGAAACATGTACATGTTGGTTAAAAATCAAAGGTCAATTTCATGTTACTGAAAGAATAAAAAAGATTTTGCATACTATCTCTATTTCTGGCAATGAGTCTTGGCCAAAGGTTATGGAGGGGTTGGATGTTTAATACGCAGGAAACCTATTGATTTTGAGATAAAATGGTCAAAGTTCAAGATAACTGGCTCAACGAAAAATGGGTAATGTTCTTCATTAAGTTCTTTGACCAAACTGTATGATTTTCACTAAGGGTAGTAAATAAACCTGTGTATTCAGGGATCTGAATTCAGAGACCATTGTCATGTTGAATGTAATTAAAAATAATGGTTTTCCAGTTACATATATTCATCAATCACATTCACGTTAGGACATTAACTTGGTTCCTTCCGAAATCCATCATTCCCAGAAAGATGTAAAAAATCGGACTTTCCTATGTATATCACATATTCATTTACCTCCCTTTGCCACTGCTAGGTGGTTACCCATTGACTGGAAGTTTACCAATTTTATTTTTTTTCTTGTTCTGTTCCACATTGTATAACATGGTTTTCCATAATGCAGTATTATCATTGTGATTTTCAACCTACATAAATTTTGGGCACCCTTTTCAGTTCATAATATCAACACATTGCTGGTACAACGATTAATAATATCAGTTGTAGGAATGAAATAATTCCAAACTTGTATGTCCCAAAATGCAGTCAAACTTAAATTTAATGAATCTAATAAAATACAAATGGTCAGTGTTTCTCACGCCATTCTTTCTGACCACATGTTATAAATCTAGATGCAATGGTGGAATATTGGAAACTCAAAAAGTTTTGCAGTATTTACAAAGCACTTTAAATTATTTGTTATGTTATCTTGGCACTATTCCCATCAAGAAATATATATATATATATATATATATATATATATATATATATATATATATATATATATATATATATATAGAGAGAGAGAGAGAGAGAGAGAGAGAGAGAGAGAGAGAGAGAGAGAGAGAGAGAGAGAGAGACTATGATATATACTGTATTTATTTTTTCATTATGGTTTCATTTCACAATAACATTGTCTACTTTTATTTGGATTTTAATAATATATTAAATGTTACTTGCCACAGAGTGAAATATTCACCAGTGTTCTTTACCCTTGTGTGTTTCCTAGTAAGTAAATTGCTTTTATTTGTATTAACGTCTAGAGAACTTGTATTTGTATTATAGTTTATGTTTTGCTGTACCTGGTGTTTGTTTCATTACAGATTCTGATTTGATTTATATTTTCCTTCTGTGTCAGCCATTTTTCATTCCCATCTAATATTTCCTTAATTATCTGCCCATAGCTTGTAATGGCAGCACTTGTTTTGTTTTCGTGACCCTTGTGAACTGATACTTGCCCAGTGCCAAGTAGTTCTTTATTCAGTTAATGGCTTATTTGAACTTCTTGTGATCACGCCACACAATTTAAACCTATCAATTTCTGGTTTATGCTTTAATAGATTTTATAGAATGGCTGCCCAAAGTGTAACTTGCAAAGTCCCACCTGTTCCATTGTTTCAATCTTTTTTGAAATTCACGAGAATATCAGTAAAAAGAAACCAAGGTCAAATATCCTAGGGTCAGCTTTCTTTAAACATAAAAAATCGGCATATGAAAATTCAAAAGTCAACTTCCAGTATTTCTTACTTGTAAATAAAATACCTTTGTATTTGAAAACCCAAGTTGAAACAATAATTTTATTTCTCTCTACCAAGTGTTGTTTAGTTTCCACTCAAGCTTGCCACCTTGTTGTCATATTTGATACCAACATGCATTGATATATGTAGTGTTCAGTAGCATATACATCATTAAGTGTCATCTGCACTCACCGTGAATATATTTAATAATTTAATTTTTGTGAAATATTTTTATATTATTAACCTAGATATGGTTATTTGGTAATCTATACCATGACATATGTGAATTGACGGGCCTTAAAGCAATCTCTCTCTCTCTCTCTCTCTCTCTCTCTCTCTCTCTCTCTCTCTCTCTCTCATCATTTGTTTGTGATTTTGCTGAGTCCAATTTTCACTTTGATAACATGTTGAGACCCTTGAGAAAAACCAAAACAGAATTTATTTATAAATCTTCATGGCAAAGGACAAAGTGTCATTTCTTTTCTTCACCATACCAAATACACACCCTGAAATTGTATGCTACATCACATGACTATAGCTTATATCTACATATGTTTCTTTTATTTGCAAATTAATTGTTTATGAACAATAAAGCCTAAAAAGAAATAACTACAATATAAGGTTGTTTCTTTCAGTGTGTTATCAAATAAGCATTATATTTGCCTACTTTACTGTAATATGTGGAGATAGGGAGTGGCATATTCGGCACGATTTGTTTCATGTCCATAAGATTTGGGACATATGATCCTGGTAACAAATAATTTAACCATAAGTTATGGGACAGGTAAAATCATATATTTTATCTTGCCCCAAGATGTACGGTAAATATGGTAAGTAACAATTCAAACTGATTACATCTTGATGAAGACATTATTGAGTACAAAAGATGGAGCCATGTTTAAGACAAACAAATTACTGTTACAGTCTGAGAGGTCCATAGATCCACGTCATCATCTTCAAATTATATTTGATTTATTATTATTATTATTAGTAGCAGTAGTAGTAGTAGTAGTAGTAGTAATAGTAGTAGTAGTAGTATTTAGCAGTATGTATTTGTTATTTTAATATTCATAGTCATCATGTTTGATTGAAACTATCTGAATTATGATTATTTTTGTCACATCTTTATTGAAAATAAAATACTTTTTATTGATTATCTATAAATCTATACGGCTGCAAAACTTTCATTTTACATGCCTCCCCACCGCCGTGGCAATCAGCAGGCAAAATCAGTGAATACATTTTTGGTGAACGAATCTATACGCAGTTTTAACAAGATGAATCAATATCACTCACGAAGAGGTTGTTTGACAGCTTCATAAAGATGTAGCTTTATGACATCCGCTGGATTTGCAGTATAAAAAATCGTTCTTATCAGAAACCACTCCCCATTATATGGAGTCAAGTTATCTAGAAGCTGTCTCAAATACCGGAGATGGTCCCTCCATGGTAAAGGGATGTATCTTCGTCCACCTCTTACTTCTTATCCTAAGGAGGTAATATCATTGGGTAATGTGTTTTTGGAAGTACTGTATTGTACGACAAAGCCATTTTTTTCTAGCAAAATATGTTTCTTAGTATATACTTATCCAGTCATAATACACATACAACCTCGCACCTCCCCACAGTTGCATACATAAAGCATGCCTTCTGCTCCAGTAGTAACTGAAAAAAAATCACAGGATTGGGAGCCAATACCGCTATCAAGGGGAGAAAACTCTAACCAATCCATCTGTTTTTCTGCATGTTCTATTCAGATTGGCCACTAAACTAACCATTCATCAATATACGTCCTGGCCATCCAGTAAGATAAGGCAAGCCATGATAATTGCCCAGGCACACATCCAAATATGCGGATCAGTTTTTAATGGTGCTACCATTGGCGAGATAAATTTCCAGTGAAAGACAGTGGCGCCACCTTGTTAATACTTAGGATATAGTTTATGGAGTCCGGGATCTATTATGGGAAGAGGACAACATTTACAGTTAGTTCATGGATAACCTTGTTGACTTTTCATATCTCTGCAATTTTTCAGATTTTGCCAGTTTCCAAGTGCACAGCTTCTTTCTAATCATGCCAGTAATGTATGCAATTATCAGCCTGTCATTGATCTTCCTACCTTGCGACCATCACTCACTTTTAAGCTGGTGGAATGATGGTGAAATGATGAGGGGTTAATTAATCAGAGGCTGAACAGCATCATGTTTACCTCAGTTGAGTTTCAAGCTACAACAGGAACATCCGTTAAGGATGCAATTTAATGAGTTGGATGCAAGGTTTTCTATACCTCAACCCTTCCAACATCTGCTGATGACTTCAGACTCCTCTTGCCTGACTGCCGGTTGAGAACATTTCGGGGGTGGGGAGGGGCCAAATATATTTTCTTTCTAGCAGTCTTGGATCAACCTCTTTTGAAAAATGAACAGGCAATCTAAGTTGTTAAGAAGGGGTTTCAGATTTCATATATTCAACCTCCTCTTTTATGATGGACACAGTCTGAACTGGCATTGCAGAAATCATGTCATTATTCAATATTTGGGTGGTGGAGAGAGTTCACAGACCATGCACTCTAAGTTTTTCGCCAGGCTATTTCTAGTGCCTAAAGACATTGGAAAGCTGAAGCAAATTATAAAACTCATTATCAGCTCAACAAGTACATGATCAAGCCAAAGTTCAAAATGGAGACGGCATATTAGTTGGGTTTCCATCAAAAGCGACAACTTTTCTGTCAGTTTAGATCTCACCGGAAAAGGAATTGGGAGACGGAAATTGCAGTGAACGCATGATACAGTGGACAAGTCCGGAATCGAGCGGGAACATCCACATGTGCAGATTATCTAGAGAAAAAGGGTCTTCTAGAGCCAACATTGAACTGAACAGTGACGGGATTAAGGGATAGCAGGTTATGGAAATCGAACAAGGCATTGACTTCGATTATACCACTCGATCCTATGATGATTTAAAACTATCAGTAATAGAACGGCTAACTTGTTTAAATCTATTTCAAATCTTATTGTAATTCGGTGAAAGTTTTAATTCTAAACCGCGTGTGTTCCTAATGAAAGGAAGTTTCATAATTGTGTATGTAATTGATTAAATTATTTGGTTATCTTTACGGGGGCTCGTAGTTGTTTGTTCAATATACCTGCTCAGTTTACTCTGTCAATTCTCATACTCGAACCGGGCAATTATATAGAGGGCGGTCATCTCTTAGATAACGAGTATCAAAAGGGAGTGGGTTATAGTTCTTATTATTATATGTTGTACAATACCCCTAGACAAAGTGGGACTTACCCTTTGACAAGTGGGGCTTGTACAATACTTTACGAATAATGCTCATAACCAGAGTAACTTGACACTGCATTATTAGTAAACCAAACAGTGACTCACAGCAGGAAATCTTCTGGAAATTCCCAACTAGAAGTTACACTCAGCACAGATGCCACATTAATGGATCCCACTTGCCTATGTTCACTATGGTCAGTGACAAGCACGAGTCAGAGGAATTATCTCTTCATATAAACCTTCTTGAAATGAAAAGCATATTAACCATGTTTCATTTCTGCAAGGGTCAACTTAAATCAACTTAAATCGACATCTTGGTGGTCTACATTCTCAAATGTAGAGACCAAAACTAACCAATCTATGTATTCAGGTGTGAAGTTTCCTCACTCGTGCACATAGCGGTAGATAAAGACATATCAGCAGGAGGCCCAATGTCCTAGCCGACCTGGGGTCAAGAAGGGGACACGCCCTTCATATTGAGTGTGCCATCCATCTGTCAGTCTTTCATCTGATTTGCGTAATTTGGGGGCATCCGATGGTAGCTTTTTTTTTGACAAGGTTGACTCAGAAACTGCCTACATTTGTCTATTCAGTCCAAGAACAGAATGCCTGGGCAATGGATTCACTTCGAATTTAGCTGGGAGGGATTTTGGGACTATGCCTACCGTCCCCCATTAATTATAGTACAGAAGATAATAAGAAAATGAGAGATCAGAAGAGAAAAGTGATTCTAATAGACCTCTTTAGGTGAAACAAGTTGAGAAGACCCTGCACTTAGATGGCGTTTGAGGGAAAGTGGTGGGTTTCAGGTACTGGTGCAACATGAAGAGCATCACACTGTTGAGGACCTCAGTACTACAACAGACACTTTTTTCTATTGTTTTTAGAGGAGAAACTATTAGTCTATCATACAATCAAGGCTATTGCTTCATGATCTCCAAGCTATTCAGGAACTATGATAGAGGTGTTATTGGTACAAACGGGATCAATTGGACATTTGTGACCTGACAAGGCCAAAGTCTTTTGCCCTGTTTCATAAACGGAATATGTTCTTTAGTCAGGACTTAACTAAAGTTGTCGTTGTGTAAATTCTGTTTTATGATAGCACTAGCTTCTGCATGCAGTGCATGTGAGTTTGATGCATTTTCATTCAACCCTAATTACCGTATATACTCGCGTATAAACTGAATCATTTATGACAAGATAAAGGCCATGAAGGGGGGGGGGGTAAGCTTTTCCACGGGCCAATGTTTAAATTGGACAGTTGTTGGATCTTTTTGTTGACTACACTATAATAGCTGTAAATCGTGGGACACGAAACAATATTTTTTTCCGTTTCCTAAAACATAGGCATGTAAAAATAAATGTTTGTGACCCGACAATTATTCAACGGTTATAAAGTACTAAGATTGATTTTATTATTATTTTGCATGTGTATATTTTGCTGATTTTTTTCAACACGAAATTAAATAAAGGTAAATACATACTATACAATTCACGGGCCAGTTTTGATCAGAGAGATCAGTCTGTTTAGTACTACACAGTGAAAAACGTGCATAGCGTTATTTGAATCCTTATTTATCCCCAAACATATTAGATGCAGATTCTGCTTTATTCATAATTTCGACCAAATTGCATTCTTCCAGATAACATTTCAGCTAGTCCTTAATAGCTGTTTCATTTACGTTAAATCGACCACTCACGAGTTACTCATTTTCAATAAGTGTACCGGTAGTTAAGTTTTTTAAAAAATATAAGCATGCCTAAATAAATGCACTTAAAACTTAACCTCTTGTATCTTGAAATGTCTAGGAGTTGTGGGTCGGCTTATACACGGGTCATGGAGTTTTTAGTGTTTATATCTGTTCAGTTTGGTGGTCGGCTTATATGTGAACGGGCTTATACGCGTATATACGGTAGCTCCAGATCCGATCAGATGGTATATGGTCCTAATTATGAAGCAGGGCTATGTAGCTAAAAATAATTTGCCATCAGTGGGCAATAAAAGAGTGGTCATCCATTAACTCTCCTTGATCGATATATCATGGGAGGCAGTAATTTCATACCCAGAACAGGTTCTTACTCATTACTTGAAGTGTATGCAGAAGGTTGTGGGGCCTGATAACATCTGCTCTTTATGGCCATGGTAAAGGTAGGATGCTCACACATGTTCTTCATTTAAATATTCTACTATTATAACTGTGATCAGGGCATGTATTTGATGGAGAAGGTAAACTTTGTAGCCAATTATGTTTCTTTGAGAATACTGGATCACATTACTATTAAACCCTCTACCAATCCCCACAAATACAGCATCCTCATTGACATATCTCTTAACTCAAACTGGTACACAAAGGTTACTGCCTATTGTTGTAAAGGATAGGTAATTGGTTAGGTAATTGGTTAGGTTATTTTTCTTTTTTTATCTGTCTCTTATTTAAAGTTTTCTTTCATCATTGCTATTAACAGTAATGTGATTGGTAAAGCAATTGCTATTTTTTAAATTCATATCTATATGAACCCGATTATTTTTAAAGCCATGTCCACCTCTATGGAACGCCAGGGCTGTCTTGTAAATAATATAATGACGAAAACACAGCCCTTAAAGAAAATTGCACATCATATAAGTACAAATGTAAATCTTATAAAGAAGTTCGCACATCATATAAGATTGAAAGCAAATCATATAAATAGGTTTCCAGAACATATAATAACAATTGTCATCTTAAGATAGCTCTGGCGTTACCTACATCTGCACCACTTTTCTGTACATATGCCTAATAGTATTAGGACTGGTCTGCCTGGTGTCAGGATAATGTGACTTGGTGGGACATCATGCTACATGTCTTGGGCATGATGCCCCAGTACTAGATATCATATAAATTGCAGCACTGCAGACATCGTAGCGATATGACTGGACATTTTTAAAATCTACATTAAAATTTAAAACACACACTCACTTTCTGTATATTTAAGTTCAGTATGTCAGGGCCTGCATGAGAACTGTTAAACACTTGGAGGGCTATAATTACTGTGATAAATATGTTCTTATCAACTCCACTAAATATCCATTAAACAGGCATGCAGTTCGTCAGAGGCGTAGCGGGTAAGGGGGGGGGGGGAGGCAGAGGGCGACAGATGTCCCCAAGCGCCAGACTAGTGGTGGCGCCAAAATGAGATTTGAAATATGTTGTCTGTGGAATGTTTGCTGCAAATATGCAACTATGCATTAGTTTTTTTTTTTCTTCTTCTCTTTCATAGCCGTTGACGTTACATTGAGTGATGGAGATTTTATTGATGGGGCGGGGGGGGGGCGGGGGGCGTAATAATGAATCATGTCCTCGGGCTCCAAACACTCTAGCTACACCTCAGCAGTTGGTGGAAAGTGTTGATAGAGTCTGTTGCATAGCTGCCACTTTTATGGAACCTTCTAACCTTCTCATTTCTGTACTTGCTAAGTGACCTAAACATAACACTAGAGATGCAATCTCCAAAATGTGTCTATTTCACAAATACAAATATCGGACTCTGCTTGATTAATTTTCTCTTTGCCAAAAGAGGTTCAGATAACAATGTTAATATCATAGATCATCTTTCTGTGTTGAGTTTTATCAATAATACCACTCATATTTCTCCATTTTGAGTTTGACTAATTGTTTTGTTTAAACATAACATAGGGGTCGACATGGACTACTAGCAATTAATGCCCTCGAGAGTGTTCATATTTGTGGCATTGTTTAAAACTCGGCAATAAGTGGGAACATATTCCGTATTGAATTTAGAATACATAGTCAAGACGATATTAAAATATTTCGAATTGGGAATAAGTAACTGCTTACTTATTCTTTAATGAGTCGGTGACTGGTTACGTATTCTTTAATGAGTCGGTGACTGGTTACGTATTCTTTATTGGATCAGGAATAATGAATAATACTGTAATAAACTTTGGAGTAAGTGTTAGTGAATTTGAACCATGCTTGGGTCGTTAGTAGTGATTTTGGGTACAAGCCGAATGACTGTCCCTGTAAAAAGTAACATAGTCCATATTAAAATTCAGTGGTGTATACAAGTAGTGTGATTGAAAAGGCAGCATTTATGGTTGGAAATCAGTAAATTATAGAATGGAATCAATAAGTTGGGACTTGGTAGGTACCGTTTATGTGGCCATAGTGGAAAATTGGCGTATGTATATGAGTGTGATACGCCGGAAATTCTGTGGATGGACTGGCCTAGGGTCGCGCAGTTAAATATTTCCCAGTTAGTAAGGGAATACTGGTGTAATTTCTATGGCATGACAAGCTATCGGTACGGAAAACGGATGATAATGAAGAAAAACCATGTAAAGGTGCAGTTAATGGACGTTTGGGCAAGTTGTCTCCTCTGGGTCGCCCATTGATTACAGCAAAGATTAATAATTATAGCAGACACGTCTTTCTTTCCATTTTACAACTCAAGTTGTATGGAAGTCTTTGGAAGTTTGGGGAAAACATATGACTTCCAGCGTGACTCGCGCCAGGGTTTTGACACCGCTCGGTCAAGTGAATACCCCTGTGCTTGTAACAATACATAAGTAACCAACGTGATATCAGCTACCTTAATGCCAAACAAAATGTTGATAAGTTACATGATTCTATTACAAAGCGGAAGAAAATGATAGACATCTGTATTAGTCGTTCAGCATTAATTTTATTTTGGTCCAAGTGATGTTTGCAAATTATCATCTGCATCACCTACAATTCCAGTCCAAACATTCTTATGTGAACTCTTAACTAGTAAAGCCGACTGTGCCTAAATATCGTATGTGAAATATCATATAACTAATAATAACACTCGATATTGAGCAAGTCTGGACGATGGCTTAACAAGAGTTCGTCATTGGTTACCTTCTTACCTGGGAAGTAAAATATGTTGCTTTAATCGCTATTTTGACATAATTGATTCCAGGCTTGCCACCATATCTTCGGAACATTTCCACGGATGGTCGGGAAAAACATAAAGTAAGAGAAAAGTTATCTGACTACTAAGAAGCTAGTGTAGCACGCTGTTTATGCCACATGTGCTCGACGCGAACTTAATGTTGTGAGAGAAAAAACAATCTAAAGGAAATACATCTTACAAAGTGACAAAAATACCTTAGATTACCGCCATGACCAATTCTAACATAGGACCCTCTGTATCATACTATATAAAAGAGAAGGTATGTAACTTATAAATAATTGGTTCTTCCTATGACCCTCGATTTCCTTCTGCTAGTTCGTCTTTAAAAGCACACGACTCTATGGTTTGTGTTACTCCTGAGATATGTTTCTATTCATCAAGCCATCATTGACTTTTCTACGTTGTACGAAACTGAAGTTACTGGCTTCGAAACGTGCGATTTTTGCGAATTTTGAATCTTGGGATAAATGCTTGCTCATGTGACCACCGGTGAAAAGAACTACATGTACCCTGTTTGCGACTCTACGTTTATAATTACGGTATAGTGGCAGATACAAAAGTAAGTTTTTACTTACCAATAACTCGATTCAGCTTTAGGAATTCTGTTCCATGGAAGAATTAAGCACTGTCTTGTTCACTACACATTCATTCCATATAACATGTACACTATGGGGCACACAGGTCAACAGTGAAATATGATTGGCGCAAACGGTTATACTTAAATAACATCTAGGCATCAAAGAACCATTTCACGATGTAGACTATTTGTACCCAGACAAAACTAAGTAATAACATGATCGCATCGTGGTAAAAATTATTTGAATGTGTTAAATTAATGAGAGTATATATTAAAGTATAACCGTTTGAGTCAATCAAATTTCGCCGTTGACGAAGTCTGGTGAATTCTATGAAGCCTCTTTCTCTGAAAAGTACCCGTGTCGTTTTGAAAACAAATACTTGGAATATCCAGATCTACCCAGATTACATTTGTATACAATTAATAACGTGGAATTAATATGCAGTATGTATGGTACAAAGAAATATAAACTATTGGCTTCGAGTCTTGAAAATGACAAACAGATCCCCAAAGGAATGCTAAGCACATGGTGAAAACTGACATTTGGGCAAATAACGTAATTATTTGTTGCTTACAATGCATTCTTAGGATGTTCACGCAAAGACGTGAAGACAAATTTAATGCGGAGACAGAGATTATGTACAAAATATACTCCAATAGGTCACTGAGGTCCGACTTGAGCCGTCAAAAGTGTTGGGATATGTTCGTAGATGTAAACTTTGAATGTATAGTTAGTATGTTCCGAGGAGGAAGTTTGCGCTGGTGGTAATAGCGATAATATGATTCTAGCTCGCGACGTTTTTAGAACAGATTCGCGTCGATATGGTTGAAGTTAATGATGGGTTTCGCTGGCTTATATTACTTAGTTTTGAGTCCGAAAGAAACTCCTTATGAGCGTTTCAAACTGTGACAGATACTCTTTGAGGAATTTGATGTGCGTTTGACCCACTTTAATGCTTCTGTCCTAGAACTTGTTGATAAGATCCCGGTTTGTCGGAATTCTAAGCGACAAATCCTTCCCTATCTCAGTCATCTGGTTTAACTTTGCAAGATCCACTAACGTCAGGAGCCGCTTGCAGATTCACATGTTCTAAGTATTCATAAAACTTAAAACACCACCGCGACACGAAATGTTATAGTGTATTGATCACTAAGGTCATATCTGTAAAGGTGAAACAGTGTTATCTATTTTCTTCACGTTATTATTTACGTTTTCGTAAGTTGATATTTCTCGAGAAAGATCCACCACATCCAACAGAGATTCGTACTTGGAAAGGTTCATTTTCACAAACACCTCCTGAGAAACCAATGAGGATGAGTAAAGTGTACTTTGACGATGGCGTGACCGTCCTTAAGAACATGTGTCAGCATATTCACGAGCTGGTCCCGCTTAAAATACGCCATTTATTGGTATAGGGTCCAGGCCAGAGTGAGATCCACCTTTCTATGGTCCGTACATGATCCCCTATCATAAGGCTTGTATGACCTTAGGAGGTTTCAGCATCAGAGATTCATCATCGGAAGTACCTCCGCCAGATAGTCTGTTGAATACCATCACTGCCATGATCTTCCTCGTACTCAAAGCCGACGCACTGCAAAATGCGTTTGTCGATAGCAACGCAATTTTCTGTTGCTCCGAAGTCATTTTCGTTTGATTCGACTTTAACCATACAGTTTTGTAATCTTTTCGGTAAGCATCATTGGCTTCATTTCGAGCAAACCGACATTGTTTGACATATCCTGTTTTCACGATTGCGTCCACGTGTCCCGGATTCAACTCTTTGATGATATCATGGACGATGCCCTCGATGGCTTTGATCAAACTCGCTGACTCTTGATCGTTTCAAAACTTTGACAGTTCAAATACTTATAGTTGGTATCTCTGAGTTGCTGTTGTCGCATCACTCAAACGGACATGTGAGACAGTTTGACTGCAGGTTGTTTCAGCACAAATGAACTTCTTCCAACGATGATGTACCTCTCCTCGTTGATATCGCCATACACTTCCGTAGTCCGTTTGAGCAAGTGATTGTGGTTGATGGCAAGGGACACATCCTGTCTGCAACTATCTTGGTACTTATATGAGGTCGTTGGATAAGATCAAGCCAGGATTGACATGCTCTGTAATCAGTCCTACAAATTACAAATTGAAAAACCGTATATTTGGTATCGGTGATTGTCGTCATTAATTTCAGCAAATTACTTCCAATGGCTGTAGTTCCGTTATGTAGCAAAAAAGAGCTTTCATAGGATTGAATGACACATCGTTCCTGTCACACGTCCACGCACTTGAAATTTCCAGATGAGAGGGAACGTTTACTTGGATCTAAAATTTAAAAATCACTCTAGCGTTCGCCCACGCAACTAAATGCAGAAGGTACATGAGATAAACCGTGTGAGAGGCATTGTATTCCGACGACACCGAAACAGAAAATCCACATCATTTTCCCGGCCCGCCTGTAGCACTGGAATAGGATCATTCTTTTATGCGTTCTTGTCCACATAGTGTTTTGTCGCCTCTTCGATTTCAGTCATCGAATGAAATCGTGCTTCAGCAGCCAAGAACACCAGCAGCCAAAGATTGCATCTATTCTTTGTCTGATCGCTTAATTTTTAACATTTTCAAAACTGACTGGTATCATCTCTTGCCGCGTTGGCTAACGAAAGACATCTGATCGTGTTCCCCGACATGGCTAAAACTTCCGTCATGGTACCTCCAGTTGTAGATAATTTAGTATTTACATACGTGTTGAGCTGGGAATACGAGAGTATTCGGGTGTTTTGGTGATCAGCCAAGTGGTAGGAAGTACGTATAATTTCTTATTCATCGATGTTGTTCTTACAAACCTATTTCAGTATCGTTGACGTCTACCATCCAGGCATACTGTGAATTATTGAAATGAAATCCTTCCTCGGTATGAACAATAATAGGGGTATAATTTGCGATGACTCCTCTGTCGATCCACATAAATCTATTTCCTGTTCCAAAGTAATAAGTCATGATGGATCTGATGTTAAAGCCACTAGTATCTCCCGCTACGTTCTGTTCCAAAGTAATAAGTCATGATGAATCTGATGTTGATACCCCTAGCATCTCCCACCCGGCTTGTGTTCTGAGAAGTGGTTCCGGTGTACTGAGGAGTCATCACCAGATCGCATGACCTGAGCAGAAACGACACCGAAACACCATCAAAATGAAGTTGATGCATTTTACACACCTTATTAGTATATGCCATTCAAAAAAGATCACCAATCTTCGTCAGCACGATCATGTCCTCAAAATGTTTATTGAACAGCAAGCGCAGTTATCGTCACCGCGTTTTCGAGGTTAAGATAGGTCAGCAGACGTTTCATATCGATTTATGATATGAAGCAAGACCAGTTGTTCAACAAGATGAATCTTCCCAACAACAGCAACATCGACTGCTGCAGAAGTTAACACCGCCGTCCCTGGAAAGTGCCAAGGCGATGTAACCCCTTCTCGTGGAATTTAACGTAGTAGTAAACATATACAGAAAGTGGAAAAGGCAAACCTGCAACAGATAAATCAAGAAGATATAAGAAGCGAGAGAAGATTTATCAGAGATGAGACGAGAATTTAAAGCAGAGCAGAAGATAGGGTACAAGAGAAAGTGATACAGACCAGAGAATGAAAAATACGTCAGTATGAGAGGGAAAAGCAAACAGAAGCTTATGAAACATACGCGAGTATAAGTAAATTTAAATATCGATATGACGAACCCAATGTACAATGAGCCGAAACATTTGTAAATTACGATCTTCCAGTGATCCAACAGTGTGTCAGGCTATCTGCGTCCTACATTAACGATTACTTCACCATGATGGTGGCTCAAATGCAAAATAATATCATCAAAGGTTACGGTACCTCTACCATGCTGAATAATCGACCAGGTGAAAAAAGAGCGAACTATGGTTCTCGTTGACGTGATCAAAGCGTACTATCATGATCTCAAAGAGGAAGGAAAACTCAGAGACAATGCTGACCATGCAGCAAGCAAACCATCCGTCTTTTGTTCTCTAGCCATTCCAGAAGGATTATAAATGGCTAGGTTGAAGGAGCAGTTGTCAGTGAATCTAGTGGTTTCACCTCATCTACCGGCACGGTTTACAAATATAAGACTCAGAAATGGGAAATTGTATAAGCAGAAACGTAGAAAAGAGACCAGGAGAATAAACCTTACTCACGGGCTGGAAGAAGTATGGCTCAAGCACCAGAAAATGGAACGGCGAGAGAATGGTAGACAAAATTGTCCAACGATTGCACAATGCCTCTGTAAAGAAAATATAATTCACAGTGGCAATGCCAATGGAACCAACCTTTGCCTCTGAAAAACTCCTGCAGCCGAGATCGTCTCCCGGTAAAAACTGCTGATTGGGTCTAAACAAGCGGAGAATGTCGGTGTGTAAATCGATAACGGATGGTGGATATCCTCAATCATCTTCTGAATCAAAGACTGATGACGTCATATCAGTATCAAATTCTGTATGAGGACCTGACCTAGATATTCTACGTCGTTTGAAGCAATCTTCTTACATAGACATGGCTCTCGTCGATACTATGTTGTATGATTCGCGTTAGGTCACTTATACGGTGTGGTATAATCCTCGGGTAGAATTAGACCAACAGGCATCGTACGAGGTTGCGTTTATCATCGCCTAAATAAGGAAAAGCTTCTTTAATGTCACCCCCGAACAACAATCGGTTGTCGTAAATGACAGCATCGCCATTGATCTCTCTAGGCGGTTATAACATCACCAACATCGCCTCGGAAATCTCCATTAAAATCGGACCCAATTACTCCACGCTCAGAACCAGAATCACACTCTTGGGAAATTACGTTTACTGATTTGATATCACTAAATCGATTGGATCCATCCTCGGTATTAATTATCATTCCACTGTCATAGACTGCAATAGAGTGCACGAGGAAGACATTCTCTTGAACATCACCTACGTTAGCAGCCATCTTATCAACTGCTCAATCGCTCAGGGATCGTTATCCTCGGTAGATTCAGGTTACAACATATTTATTCGATGACAATTAGCGTCCCCCACCCCACCCCGGTAGGGATCGCTCATGCAAATTATCCTTAATCCCTTAATTTTTAACCCAAATCTGAACATTGTACGAAATGTCGGAAATCACCGTGTGGTTCACCGTTCAGTAAGGATATGCTGTCCATAATGACCATGAAACAATCACGTATTACAATGCATCTTAACGAAATGCTGCATGACGCAAGGCGGAGTTTGCAGAGAGATGTCCAAAAGAATGTTCACAGTTAAAATAAGCAGTCCTTAGAAGGTATATTTTTATCCACGCAGTTTTCCTCAGTGCGAGAAGCTCATTGGCAGCTATTTCTGCCAAAGCAGCTCATACTGCCCTCAGAAAGCCAGAAGCGGGAGCTACCAGATTAGCCTCTGCCTCTGGAACGACCGCGGAACAAATTTATGCCGGTGAATGTGTCATCACCAGTGACAGCTCCGTTGCTGACATCAGCAACTACGTTGTCCACTATACCTGAAATGCTATTTCCCCAGACTTTCCAAGCAGGCTCTTCAGAAAACGTCAACGGTCCTCAACGCATGATCAGATAGATTTTACAGGATCTGGAGAGAATGGCTAGTGTACACGCTTCTTATGGCACCATCACGTCCGGTTGTGAATTAAAAAGATTGTGGTAAGAATTATCTCAAAGAAATAGAATGACTTTTTCAGTATAAAGTGACCGTATGGTTAGCTCCAAAAGTATCACTGCAAACACATGTTTAATAAATTCTGCACAAAAACGATAATAACGGTTCAAGATGCAACCGACGCTGTGCAAATCCAAAGTTCTTTTTGTTTTACAATTTTTCTGTCAAATCGCTACGATGTCTGCAGTGAGGCAGTTTATAGAGATCTCTAGCACTGGGGCATAATGCCGCAGACATGTAGCATGATGTCCCACCCAGTCACATTTATCCTGACACCAGGCCGACCAGTCCTAACACTAACCTCTTGATGCTGAGCGTCGAGCCAGAAAGCTGTTAGTATCATTTTTGTAAGTCTTTGGTATGACTCGTCCGGGGATCGAACCCACGACCTCCCGCTTCCGCGGCGGACGCTCTAACCACTAGGCCACCGGAGCGGTTATAACTTCAATTTAAAATCATCAAATTTTTTAGAATTTATTTAAAGCAACAAGTGGATCTAAATAACTATAGGATGAAGCTTGGAGGAAACTTGGAATCATAATTAATGGCAGGCGCACAAGAGTAGCCTCCCTTGATGCTATTTTATTTGGTGGTAGCGACAGTTATTTCCATTGAGTGCATACTATTTTAAGGTAACACGAGTTATCTTTCCTGCCTGCATTCTTTTATAAACAGCACAAAATATGCACATTGTTCTGACTACCTACTTGGCAACGTATTACAGCAATTACTTACATAGAACTTAAAGCGTGTGTAGTGGTAGTTATTGCATGATCTGGTGACTCATACAGTTGGCCATTGTATCTTGTCATTTGGGCTAAGAGAAGTTAAGGGGATCTTAACTTCTGTTAACGACTAAGTAAATTGCATGAAGTTGACAAGGTTATTAAAACCTGCCGAAAGCCGTTCACACTTGAGATCGGCTGCAGTACGTTATATGGCGTGGCTGCCAATAAAACTTAAATAATTGGCAGGGCAGGCACCCGGTCTAATTTATTTTCCGCTTTCTTATGGTACCTGTAAAATATTGCCGTATATCAGCGCATAAAACAATGTGTAACTAGACAGAGAAATCAGCGTGTGGTCTGGAAACAACATCCTACCTACGGTCTATATCAGTTTAATGATAACGGAGATGTCATGAATATCGAGCGTCATAAAATTATCACCATAAACGCATAGCAAAATCGGCTACATCTTCTTCGCCGGTATAGGCAGATGTCGGAATGTATTGGACCTATAGCACTGTACATTACAGTGTTATCCAAAGAGACATTATCATTGATCATGTCAACGGCGTCCAATCATATAACAGAATCAAGAACAATGGGGCCGTATCAACACAGACAAATAATCTGCGACAAACTTATAAAACATATGAAGACCACCCGTCCAGTACGAGAACAAAAATATGACGGGCGAACAAGAAATATTTAGCATTTTTTCAACAAGCAGAAAACTCCATAGGCACTAGACTACCTAGGGAACTCACCTTATATTTGATAACTACCAGACCAGCGAGTCAGGTGATATAAGATAGGTCAAGGGCAATCGCATTGCTTCCAAAGTGCTATTTAAAAGTGCTTATATTCATCATGGGGTCTCAAGTGTTGGCTCGCATTTAAGAGTACATGTAATCTATCACATAGGTTCGTGTATGAGTGTCATCGCTCTGTCGAACCAGATAATCGTATTCCAGACAATCTGAATGGGGATAAGTCAGATAACATTGGACAGCAATTGTTTAGAAGTCGTCAGCCTCAGAGATAAAATGCGTTATTTATTGAGGACTTTGATATGCTGAATTAAAGTAAGACAATTAAAACAACTGGTTGGCAACTCTTATTAACATATTCAAGTGTTTAGATTTTACATCAATGTATATTGAGTAGATAGTAGAGTTTTAAACATGATTATAAACTAAAGTCTTTGCATGTGTTTATCGTTGCTTTACATGATAATATTTCACTTGTCCTGTTTATCCAACACTTTAAAAAACGGCAAAGGGTTATATAAATAAAATTATTATAAACCAAAAGCAAAACCTGTTATGTATATGTAAGTACATAGTTTAGTCCTAATTCAGTGTCTACTCGGCGCTTCTTGATTTCTCTCTTGTATTTATTAAATGGAGCATTTTTTGTCGCTGTCCATTTATAATCTGTTAGCACTAATGGCCTCCATTTGCCCTGATAGCGTCTCACCATTGTTGCAACGTCCTGGTGAAATCGTTCGCCGTGCTGATCGTTCACTGCATCACACGTCGATGGAAAAAATTAGATGAGAGCGCAAAAAGAAATATCTTTAGTGACATGTTGCAACCAAGGCTTTTGTATCACTTGAGGAGGTTTTGCACCGAATCCCTGTAGTCGTCTGCCTTGTTGTTACCGCTAAAACTGGAAGGCTTCCCATGCCGTCTTTTCCTTGTCAGTCCTGGGTCAAATGTATCGTCACGAAGAAGTTCCCTAATATGTGGATCAACAAAGACACCTTCCTTTATCTTAGCTTCACTTAACTATATACATTTTCCACCGAGACACTAACGCTATTTGTGTCGTGTCCATGGTCTTGACAAAGCCTTTCGTCATACCCAGCTTGATGTGCAAGGGCCGTAACAAAATCTTCCTTGAATAAACAAGTGGTTGATATAAATCATTTTCCTCACAGGCTTCAATGACTGACGCAGTTGCAATCTCTCTTGATGTAGTGGTAATCTCTCGCACGACTGCCCCATTCGCAAAGAAGGCAGCAGTGCTTTCTGTATCCAGTCTTCAGACGAAGCAAGAGAGCAAGAACTTTCAAATCTCAACACAGCTGCCACTTATGTTGGTCATAGTTTATGTACCTTAAAAGTTGTTTCATGCTGTCATAGGTTTCCTTCATATGGGCTGCATGACCAACTGTAATTTATGACAAAATATTGCCATGATGCATCAAAACAGATTTAAGACTCGTCTTCGATGAATCAATGAACAGTCTCCACTCATCTGGATCATGAACAATCTTGAGGGCTACCGTCACATCAATGATGTGTTTTTGAAGGCTACAAAATCACCTTACATAAAGAAGAATAAAACAAGAATCTTTTGATGGTCACGTAACTTAGAAACCCTAACATCTCCTGCCAGAAGATTCCACTGCTGTAGTCCGTAGCCATGCAGCTCTGACTTTGTCTTGGATAGTTCCAAATCCCTGATTAAGTCGTTCAGTTCACCTTGTGTTTATAGGATGTGGTTAAAGGGAGGGGGAGGGGAGAGCTAAGATTCATGTGACATTGATGGTTCAGGACTAGAAGTTTAATGCTCTTCCTCTTCCTCGTCTGTCTCAAGTGAGAATGATTCTGGTGCATCAGGAACCGGCAGTCCTTTTCCGTGTAGTGCTGGGTGTACAGCTGGTGAAATGTTTGGATAATACACGGTCCATGTTTTCTTGTTTGACATACCTTTCCCAAAAGGATGCACCATGCAGAAGTAACAATGGTTGATATGATGTTTGCTCCCTCCAAATCATTAGCGGTGCTAAAAGCATAGATTTCCTTTCCCAGTTGAACCACTTGAGAAGATTTGTTGCTCAAAACCCACCTCTTGTCCTGATGACCAGGTTAACATGCCAAATAAACGTTATAGGCTTTCTTTACCATAGCGGTTATGCTGAGATTTTGTGATGGAAACGTCACTTCATCACAAACATAACATAAGTTATTTGCATTGTTCACACAAGTACGAGGCATCTCTTCTCTAATTGGCTAAACAGAAAGATGTCCCTTTGCAAATATTAAACACTGACAAATAAAAGAGCACGACACTATGGTTTCTAGAGCCTATATAGCAGAGTGAGGTAAGCTTGGTTATGTTTGCATTATTCATGACTTCTAGGAATTACATGATACAATTCATATCATGTATGACGCAATAACAACTTCAGATTACATCATTGATCGTTTGTCAAAGCAAATACTGTCCAAACACAACCATAGATTTATTCATATATCAAATTAAAGATGTATTTTAGCAATTTCTGTTTTAAATTTAGATGCTGTTTCTGTATAATTCACATATCCTTTTGCCATTCTTAAGTCATTGATTGTATATACTAACCCAGTATCATATCTTTATTACTAAAGCCAATCAACAATTTTAAGCATCATTTTCGTTTGCCTTAATCCAGAATTAGTAAAATACTAAGAAATGTTCGTACGATCTGGAATAAAATACGCCTGCTCAATAATAATAATAATAATAATAATAATAATAATAATAATAATAATAATAGTCACGTAGTAAGGAAAAAAAAACAGATTTCAACAAGTATATGCTAGACCCTGAGGCTAATAATTTTGCGCTATAAATGTACGAAGCTCAATTATGCAAACAATGAGGTGTCACGCCAGTTATTTGACATAATCATAGGAAATAGTGACTTGTATTTTAATTGTTCCCAGACAGTTATGTAATATTGACATAATATGGTTCACAGGTAAATGATGAAATCCTGTATTGTCATCAAAGGAACATCAAGTGGGGGTCGTTAATCTACCCTTGACATACTGTTGGGAGGGGGGCAGTGTCAGATAATTATGTGAATCAACATCCACTCAGAATTGAGCGAGGCGTGGCCAACATTAGAAACGCAAGCTTAAATATATTATCTTGAGAACTAAACGTAAGTAGTTGCTAAACCAGCTTGCGGGAATTAAAAGGGAAGAGAAGCTACTCCGACGTCATTCGAAATTAGCGGGAAAGTTATTATTCTGGGAATTCATTAGCTTCAGTACATGAAGCTTTTAGGGACCAGATGAACTGTAGGATACAGAAGGAAATACCCTAGTGCAGTTGGTCCGAGTCTCTGGGAGACAAAAAGGAAGAACAGAGGGAGAAGTTAGACTGACTGGATGGAATTTGATTACCAGTCCAGAGAAAGATAATTCAGACAAGTAGAAACACAGGACAGGAGGAAAATAAGTCAGATGATGAAATAGGCCGTCACTTGGTCGAGTGAAAGACGAGTGATAGGGTTTTAATTTGAAATTTATTTGAGAGATGAATGTCTGTGCATTTCGAAATGTCTGAACTTATGAATGATATTAAATTGTTCTTTTTTTTAATTTCACATTTTATGTATTCATTAATTTAACTGTCGGCACGATAGGGGCTCGGAGCTTTGCGTCTTTCTATCACTACTTCAATTTCTGACAAAAACGAGCCAGGGTGGGTCTTCTGTAATAATTTAAAATAATATTGGGAGCACCCCATCCTAACCTAAATAGCGGGAACCTCTACAATAATAATCAGCAGCAGCAACAGCAGTATCATAAAAATAACAGGAAGGATAATAATACAATATTTGGTGATGTTCTCTTTATTGAGCTAATTATGGTTTTGTTATGATCGAACAAGTTTTAAATCAGTAAATATTAGTAAGGGTTTTAAATAAGCTTTTGGACATTAATTTTCTTTCTCATTTCGAAATGTCTGTACTTATGGAAATCAAGGAGATGACCCATTTTATTAATTTTTATTCAAACTGCCATGTGTATTTTAGGATGTTTCAATTAAGGGAATTAGTTCAAATGAAATTTAGACCGCTCCGGTGGCCTAGTGGTTAGAGCGCCCATCTCGGATGCTTGAAGTCGCGGGTTTGAGCCCCGGTCGAGTCATGCCAAAAACATAAAAGTGGTACTAACACCTGCATCGCTAGGCGATCAACATTCAGAGGTTAGTGTTGGGACTTGTCGGTCTGCTGTCAGGATAATGTGACACACACACGTTAAATTTCAACCTTTTTTTGCCTCATCCTTCTTCGTGTTGTGTATATGAAAAAGAAAATGCATAACAATGATCGACATATTTAAGGTGTTAGGTTTTTTTACTCATGCGCGTTTGGTGATCATTTAAATAAATTAAGGACTGTAATAACCCGATTCTCTAAATGTTATATAGTTGTCAGTGTTATACTTGTTGGTGCATATATTAATGGCCTATTATGGCTTTCAGATCGATACAAAAATGTAGCACCCACTAACACCTGTGTGCCCATGCATATTTCGCCCGAGAGAAGTTTCGCTATATTTCCTAGAGTACAGTATCTTCAATTTATGTGTGATCAGTATCGTTTTTTTTTTATCTTGAGCATTCCTGTTTTATTTCATCTTGAGTAGTCTCGTTTTATTTTCCTGCAATCAGTCTCATTTTATTTTTCTGGGAGCAGTCTTTAATTTGTGTGAGCATCATCTTGTTACTTCATGCATACTCTTTCAAGATGCATTATTTATAAAAGAACAAACTATCTGGCTTAAACATCTACCTATAGATGCAATTTGCGTTCTTGACAGAACCAGGCCACTTACACAAATTTTTAACAAAATCTATTTTATATACAGTTTACAACCATGAATAAAAATTATGAAACTTAAATAAAATCATGTACCAGGAGTTACAAAAATTAAGATATACAAACCAATCATAGCTCATATTCGACGGAGACAAAGAAAAGATCAAATATAAAAGGTACATTACTTTCGCCACAAATTAAAAAGCTCAACAATATGAATTTATGTCATTGATTTCATTATATTTATTGGTGTTGTCTAGAGTATTTTCCTCCATACTGTTTTCCTAATCGCTATATTGATCTGCATAATACACTTCCAAACTAATGAAATGACCCACTTATTTCGTCTTGATATGGCAGTAATGTTTTCAATTCACTGTTACAACAAAAGTACTTTATTTTTCAGGCATGACGAGGACAATGATGAAAAGGAAAGCCAAGAAGAGTATAACATCGTTGCTTTTCATCAAATGAAAAAGAAATGAAGCAATGTTTTATAATCGTGACACTAACATACAAACACTACTACAGGCCTAGAACACAACACATGCACGTCTTTGAAATTATTGCAAACTTTCCGGACAATCAAATTGGGATTCTTCGCGGCATTTTGCAAAAATATGTTCCTAAAGCGTGATACTGTTAACAACCACTGTAACTATGGTACCAAATTTATTCGGTCCACCGTAAAATTCTAAATTATAGTCTATGCAAAATTGTTATGATTCAAGTCTCTAAAACGTTGAAAAGCGTGGATATTTCAAAACACTACGCTGTCTCAAATGAATAAGTACAATATCCTATTTCCTCCACATCAAGACCTTTCCCCGTGCTGAATTAAAATTTTAATGGTGTATGACCTATAAATAAAGCCATAGTCTTTTGATGATGATCTGTATTAAAGAATATTTTAATAGCAAGAAATCTGTACAGCCACACAGATTTTCCAGAATGTTTAGAATATGCATAACTGATTCGTGATCTAGTCGTCAGTTTAAAATCATTTTATTAAAAGCAGCACCTTATCTGTCATTCACGTAAAACCAATGGTTTTATTCTTGACCCGGATGTCACGTTCGCTTTTACTCGTGTTATGGACCAAGAAAAAATCTGCATTCTTTACATTTACCCGTTGATATTGTGAAATACAAGACATTTTTGGCTTCATTTTCACAACTATTCCATGTCATATACATACTGTTGTTTCAACAACAAAGTCCATCACACCACACCTATATGGGGTATAGCACCTTTACATTAGTGTCGATATACCATTTTAAAATGACGTCTTAAGATGGGTATAGCATATTTACAGAATTGTCGATGTACAATTTTAAAATGACGTCTTAAGATGGGTCTAGCAGATTTACAGAATGGTCGATGACATCTTAAAAAGAAGAAAACAATTTCAGCCGACTATTTATGTGTCCAAAAAAGAAAAATCACACCCAATTTCGAAAATTGGACTGAGTTTGTCGGCCTAAAGAAAGATCATTTAGAACATGTTCACACTGTGTTTGTAATTGTGTACAAGTGATCGATACCTATTTAACATGTACATACAAACAGCGAGAATATTAAGACACCTATCCAGCCGTGGTAACAGGAAAAACATGGAAAATCTTACATATCCGTGGATTTTTCTTTAAATTAGATGATGATACACCAGCAGTTTTGCATTTGGATGATACACATATTGATATTGTTTAATTCATATTGTTATAACTTCCGATGATATTCGCTCGTTTTCCATAAAGTCAAAAATGCGCTTAATTGTTAATAAAAGTTGTATCTACGTTAACAGGAATGCTTTAAATCACATGTTAATACCACTGCGTAGCTGTTTTATTTGATCTATATAATACATTACAGGCAAATATCAGCTGTTCCTGTTTTAACCAGGGTATATTAAATCACGTGCAGTTTTGCCCAATAGGCACAGGAAATCAATTCAAAATCGGTCGACGCCACGGCGTTTCAGTCAAATGAAACTATTTGGAAGACTAGAGAACCCAGTACTCAAAATATACACTTCTTTAATGAATTTAGCGCAAACGTTCGGAATATTAAAATGTGTGTTGTCACGGCATTTCTTAGAGAGAAATGTCACTAATGCGACCTACTATTACAAACTACCTTAATCGACAGACTCGCAATGTGGAGACAGGATAAATGATGTTTGTCAGAAAACAATCTAGATCTTGTGAGTGAGGAGGCATTTGCTACGTAGAAGTTGAAGTAATGATGAAAGGTCTCGAAAAATGAAAATAGAAAAATTGATATTGCAGCCAATAATCTAATGCGTATGGTGTTATTGTACCTAGAAGAACTACTAGCTTATAATTAACTAAGACGCATCTGATATCCAAATATTCATAAACGAATTTCATGGAAATAGTTGTTGCACAGGGCCGGACCTGCTATAGGGGCCCAGGGGGCCCGGCCCCCCCCCCCCCCCTCTTTAAAAAAAAAAACCTATTCACTGCTTTTGATAAAAGATGCAAAGGGGTTCCGAATTTTTTAATTTTTTTAAATTTTTTTTTTTTAATGTTTTTTTTAGTATTTTTAAAACTGCAGTTTTTAGTCACTTTTGTTAGATCCCTTTTTCAAGGTTCAGATAGCACCAGATTGCACCATTTTGCATCCTTAAAAAAAAAATATTTCGGGGGGCGGGCATGCCCCCGGACCCACCCACCCTAGAAGGCTCGGCGCTTCGCGCCTTCGCTTAACCCAATAACGAGTTTGGGCCCCATCCCCCCCCCCCCTGAAAAACTTAGGTCCGGCCCTGCTGCATTATAATGAAGGTCTCTTAAGATGATAATGCAATTAGAATTTTTTTCTCAGTTGTTTATATACTGTTTCCGAACTGTGTGATTTAAGCTTGATTAATAATTGATTCGATGCTGATGATATCGGTAACGTTGAATTTTGCTGGACCTGCCTACGGACGGCCATTTTTGTTAATATTCAGTATTGTCTACGTTGGTACGTGCTTTAAAATTCATGTGTTCTTTTATTTTTGCTCTAACTAGTATCCGTTCGAAGCTGATATAAGTCAGTTACATACAGACAGTTTAGGAGTAATAAATGAAACCATTAATTAGTTAGATCTATTCATGAACTACAACTACAATTCATGAGTTGAAAACTACAGGTGTGTTACTCTTGCTGGGAAGTAGCAGAGTCCCCAAGAAGTATCCATACCACCGCTGAAAAAGACAAAAATCGTTTTTGTGACGTGTGATGACAATGAACGTAATATTTGAATAAATCATGATAAGGTTGTATATTTAGTAGACAAGACGTTTATTGGGAAAATTTAGATTGACATACCATTTGTATATTTGGATAAAATATAAGTCAATAATTATTTCGACGCTCAATGAAGCATGGTAGTCAGTACGCAAAATTTCACAACAGAATTGTGAGTCAAGCATGCTGTTCATATCGCACACCGCTCCAGTGACCCAGTAGTTAGAGAGTCCGCCTTAGATAAGGCAGGTTGTGGGTTCAAATCCCGGCCGAGTCTAACCAAAGACTTATGAAAATGGTTTTAACAGCTGCCTCGCTACGAGTTCAGCATAAAGAGGTTCGTGTTAGGACTTTTCGGAAAGTGTCAGGAAAATGTGACTGGGTGGGGCATCATGTCACGTGTCTGCGGCTTGATGCCCCACTGCATCACTATAAACTGGACATATTGCAGACATTGTAGCGATATGACTGAATTATTTTTACAGCTAGGTTAAAAATCCAAACACACACACACACACACACACACACACACACACACACACACACACTTTGAAAGGAATGCAAACATACAAATGTAGCCAAAAAGACTTTATGTGTAGAATCTATCTAGATTGCTTTTACAATAAATAGATCAGATAGTACATTGGAACGATATATGCTCATCCTAACGTGGTTTACGCTAAATAGCAAACTTTTATCAACATAAATAAACAAAAACAAATATTCATAACCTATAAGCCGAACACGAGATTCTCACAAAAATGTTTCCGCCAGTTCTTTTCTATATTAACAATACATTTGAGTATATTATATAACACTTTAAAGAACTTGATGAGGCCTAACTAAATAAACCAGAGCATGTATACTATATGCCCCTCTCTAAAACTATAACATGTGATTTTGAAGAGCTTTTACTGACCACTACAGCAGAAAACCGTTTGGACAGACACACCCATGTAGACGTTATTTATGCAATTGAGAGAAGTGAAAAATGTACCTAAGTTTGCCGACAGTAAATCCCTTTTTGTTGATGAATCGCAGTCTAGGTCCTCGTTGATTTGTCTGTAAATGTAAGAAACAGCGGCAAATGTCACAAAAAGTAAATTATCTTGAAGATTCAATATCAGTAAATATCAATGTTAAGCAAGTTTTGTAAACCAAGTTATATCAGTTGTCATTTAATTTGACGCAAGTTTATTCATTACTTGTTCACTACCAAGCATTATATATATTCTTTGCTTCTTTAATAAGCAGGAAAGCGACAACTTTCTCCAAATTTGTATTGCCGAAAAATGTTTAAATAATTATATTTTCCAACGGTGTGTATTATATTCCTACAGTGACTGGAATTTAAGTTAAAAGCATGGATGACTAACAACACTGTTTAGGAATTCATGAAATCGAGGTCGAGTAACTATATGGTGTACATCATTGTTACGTGCTTAGGCTCGAATAAGCAGCAACACAGAAAGAGTGAAAACTAACAAACTTGTATAACGTTAACAATGAATTTATTAAGTACAATTATTTTCATAAAATAAATAAACTTACAGTTTTAGAGAATCAAATCCAACATTAATCCAATATAGAATTCACAAAAATAATCCACTAATGGAATTGCAAGAGTCCTGATAAATAAATGTTCTAATAGTTCCAGGTACGAATCTTGACGATGTAATCCAAAATGGCTGACAATGTCACGTGATACAGTTCTTGTTTTATTATCATCCAAATGAAATTATGAATACAGGTTCTTTTCCGAATAATTCCTCTTGCAATGACGAAATGAATTGACACAATGTCCAGTACAAAGTAATTAAAATTATAACTCAAACAGAAAAACACAACTATCAACTTTAAAAGCCCAGATTCTACTGAATCTCTCTTCCAGTACACTGATTTAAATACCCGTTTTTAATATGTAAACAAGGGATCACGTGATTTTCTAGAAATTGATAGAAGGTCAGGAAGAGTCTACCTTCACTAAATCACGTACTCAAAGAAAGATCTAGATATTTCCTACCCTCAAGAACTAAAAATAAATAGTTGTCCTTGAAATTAACCAATAGTTTTAGAAGCTTGTTGACAATGTCTAAAGCAGGGTCAGGAATTAGGTCAACAAGCCAAGCTCAACCTGTTTACAGCTAGAGTCTAGGTCAGCCTGAATTTTCCAGAAAAATCTCCCAATTAATGAATATTAAACCCTAAATGACAAATTTGGATTTAACAATTAAAATAATAAATAATTTAAATCCAATAGACGTGACATCATGTAAATCTAATATAACCTTGACAAATACAAAAAGCAAAGAATTGAATTATTCATAAAATAGTTACTTCAGCTGACCTTTCTTCTCAATTCACCCCGAAGTACACACAAATTCAAACAATTCAAACTACTAGCAAACTTCGCTGAGCTTGAAATCATTTTTTCAAACAACAGAAGCGCGGGACAATTCTGAAGCACTTTAGGTTTACATGAAATGTAACATGTATACACGGACTTGATAATCACAATGTAAGTCATACCAAGCCACAGAGATCTCATTGTTGTGCTGACCTACAACGTAGACAAAAATTGTCTACATTAATGAGAAAACAAAATCAAAATAATTTACAAGACAATTCAGCAAGTGCCACTGCGGCTGCAAATCCCCATAAACGGTGGGAAAATATGCACTTTGTTGAAAATTTGCAAGTGTGACCGCTCTGAACGTCTTAATGCCAAATTTCTATCCGATAATCAATTTTAAAAATCTCGACGGCAAACCCCTCTCCCCAAAAAACGGAGTTCACTGTGCTTGCTTAACATACAAACTTCACTTATAGTAAACACGGATCAGTTCCATTTTGCAATGAGATATTGAAGTGGGAAGGAACGTCGTTTTTATGTTCAGGCAAGATGATTGA
Organism: Unio delphinus; assembly: GCA_029339505.1. Lineage (NCBI taxonomy): Eukaryota > Metazoa > Mollusca > Bivalvia > Unionida > Unionidae > Unio > Unio delphinus. Next base: position 11,605,461 of record JAQISU010000051.1, on the reverse strand, counting down.
CTGTGGGAATGAAAATCATTTATGTCTTGATAAAATGATAACGACTGTTCAGTCTTGAAAGAAGGTCGTTTATGTCCTGACAAATTGACAATGACTGTTCAGTCTAATAAAAAGGTCCTTTATGCCCTGACAAAATGATGACTACTGTCCAGTCTAAAAGAAGATCGTTCATGTCAAGGCAATATGAATGACTGTCACGTAGGAAAGAATATGGTGTATTTCCTGACAACGATAACGACTAGCCCGTTGGAAAGAAGATCGTTTATGACCAGGCCATACGTACTAGCTATTAAGAGAATATTGAAACGATTTTACCCAAGGTCATGAGGCGCAGGATGATCTTGAGCTTGCCCAATATTTCTTAATACTCAGTCAATGATTTTTTCATTATACACTTAAAAACAATCCTATAAATCGCTTTGAATGCAAGAATAAAACCTGAAAACCGCGCAGTAATACACGCTACTGCACTGACGACAAAGAGGCTGATTCTCATTCAACAGTGAACGAAACTAAGTTTGTTGAATAAGAGGGAATGTCGTGTGGCCAAACAAACACAACAAAATTGTTATATTAGGAAAAACGGACGCAATACTTAAATGAAGATTGAAGTATTATTTATGAAAAGATAAGTAAGGTTCAATTTGGAGTAGCTTGTGTTTCATTACATTACCAGTCAAGGATTAAACAATGAGAATCAGAGTGGGTAACAGGGAAACGTTTACTTGAAAGTGAATTGTATTGACTAACACATTATGTCATATCTCTCTCTCTCTCTCTCTCTCTCTCTCTCTCTCTCTCTCTCTCTCTCTCTCTCTCTCTCTCTCTCTCTCTCTCTCTCTCTCTCTCGCACACACACACACACACACACACACATGCATGTACGCACGCAGATACACACATACACAGCAGGAACAGCTAGCGATCACCAGCCGTTCATCTCATTACATGGTTTTAAAAGTCATAATACTTTTCTTCTTTTAATTTAAATCTGGCATTGTATTCAGATTTTCTTTATTTAATTTGTATGATATATTTTTATTTTCATTCAACTCTGGCGTACGGTAATAAAGGCTATAAACGGCGATGATATTTATAACGTTTTCAGCATTCCACGTTTCCTCCGCCCTTTTATTGAACTGTAGCCAGAAGCTGTTCATTGAATGCATGCAAGTATTTAATATTTAAAGAAAATGTGAATAGTGTTACTTAACTACAAAGAAGAAGAACAAGAACAAGAACAAGAAGAAGAACAACAACAGAAGATCGTTTGTATCCTGGCAATGATAGTCATAACTCAGTGGGGTGGGGATGGGATGGGTCGGTAAATAAAGATCGTGTATATTCTGGCAATGAGATGATATTTCGGTGTTAAAGAAGATCATTTGTATCCTGGATATAGCAATGATTTTCAGAGGAAAAGACGATCGTTTATATGCAGGCAATGATAATAGCAATTCTCTGAGAACGATGATCGTTTATTTCCATGCAAAGATAGTGAAAATTCAGTGTGAAAATATCATGTCCTGGCAATGAAATTATAATTCAGTGGGAAATAAGTCCGTGCATGTCTCAGCAATGGTAATGATTATTCAGTGTAAAGATCGTTGATGTTCTTGGCAGTAATAATTATCATTCTAATGGGAAAGAAGATCGTTTATGTTCAGGCAATAATAAAGATATTTCAGAGCAAAAGATCGTTTATGTCCAGGGAATAATACTTTTAAGTCCGTGGGAAACAAGATGGTTTATCTCCAGCTAATGTTAATGATAACTGAAATCCAAGATTCACTCTATCACAAGCATTGCTTAATGATGTTTGCATTGATCTTGGGGCGAAGTCAGCATCAGCTGAAATATCAACAACTATGCCCTGCTTTCGAAGAATTGTTTTAATTTATCGAACAAGTCCGAACTAAATGGACATACACGTAATCGTATGGTCAATATGGATTCTCATAGTGGACATATCAGACACTAATTCGTATATTTCATATTTAGCCCTTTAAAGCATCTCGCATATTTAAAACCGATATACTAATGGATATTTTACACAAGAGTAGAGCAGAACGTTTTTTTTAATTTTTTATCACGTGTACCTGGCCCGTAACAATTACAATATAAAGAAAAAACGCACAAGAAGTGATTTCTACCCTGGATGTACCTGTTGTAGTTGACGACAAGCTTGACTTCGACTGATCCAAGAATTACCTGTTAATGATAGAAAACGATAAACATTTCTTAGTCCACGGCTTTCTGATAATATAAAAATGTGTATTGTTCACTCATATATACCGGCCAAAAAGTGGAGAACAATTACCGTATATAGCCCCTTTCTGTAACCTCATTTTCTGTCCTATCTTTAGGAACTTTTAAGTGTATGGAAGTTGCGCTCGAAGCATTTCCGGTAGGTACTGACGCTGTTCGACATTCATTGATTGCAAATGAGAACGAAGTGAATGAAATTATATTTCTCGCCATGGGCAAACTTTTCAATTAAACACTTTAAATAAATGTGCGATAAAGTAATTATATGTTAATTGTTAGGTACAATGGATACAATCATATATGAAAGTGTATGTGTATAATATGTGTAGGTGCTTGTAATTGATTTTTTTTTTAAATATAAAGATAATCTGGGATTAATAAAATCCTATATCCACAGTTCTATGGCAAATCAACAATACTAACAACATAAACGTATAAAAACAAAAAAACGAATTACATTTAATCTGATTGATGAAAGTAGAATTGTATTTAATTAAGTCAATTATGAATCTTTATTAATGATTATGTTCTATATTATGCAGAACGCTTAAAATATGCATCTGATGAGTAAATCCTTGTGTTAACCTTCCTAGATTCTAAACATCACTTACAAATCAAATAAATAATTTATACCGCTTACTATGTTTCCTTTTGTTTTTAAGTTTTATATTATCAAAAGTTCGGCAATGAACATAAAATGTGATTATTTCCATTTGCATACGACGATTTAATACTTTCTCAAAAGGACAAGTTTCATACCGATTTAATCGTCAATTTTTTAAATTAATTATAATTTATGTCGTGCAATTCAAACAGATACGTACGCTTCCGATGCTTAAAAGTTTTTTCAAATGATAACTTAAAGCAAACAAAAATCATTTTAATTGCTTATTTTATCTCCATTGCGTTCCATTTATCCGTAGTGTATTTTAGTCATACATAATGAAATTCAACTGATTACGTCACACAACAACTAGACCGTTCATCAAAGTTTTTATTGACAAACGGCGAAGTAAATGCAGTCTTATTTGTGGACACTAATATGTCCTTTAGGCATTATAGACTATCGGCCTTTGAAGTGCCCCCATGCCCCTACCATCTGAAAATCCGAACAGCTTTTATGTGTTTCTGCATCTCCTATAACATTGGTGTTTGTTTTTCTGAAATAAATCAAACAGAATTTAGAAGGAAAAAAGTATTTATTATTTAGTTACTCTTTGCTATTTGCATTCAATTATTTTAAGGTTTATAGTACTCACATGGGTACCGGAACTGATCTTTTTTTCATTGCTGGCATATTTCTTTATGATGTATATATACTTCATTACTCAGATCCTGTAGCTGGTTTCAATATCATGGCCCCTAAATTTTAGTGATCTTTGTCACGGATTAATCTAATATGTTGTGCGTGTTATGTGTATGCTATATTGTTTTAATCATGCGATATCGTGATTGTAATCAGAATGGACAGTTTATTTATTTCAACTTGTATAGCATTTTTATTGACTTTTTTTTAAAATTATGTGTTCTATACATTTTCAGCCAAACTGATATGTCCTTTTCTATTTACGATATAATAATGTTAGATTTCTCTAAGGTCCAGTACTATGTTATATATGGTAAAGCGTTAGCATTCGCTGTACCTTGCCTATTTCAAATGTCATTGTTACAGTTGTATGAGCCATTTTCAGAATTATTTCTTGGGATTTTTTTTTTAAACTGTGGGTATGGTGAGAACAAAATTTCAATTAAAGGTTTATATTTTCATACCATGTTTGTTCAATACCTATATGATCTCATACTGGAAATTTAATTCAAGATTTTCTTGAAAGAATTTCAACGTAGAATCCTTTGTATTTCAAAGTTAAAATGAAATGCTTTTATTTTTTAAATGACAAATGTGAAGATTTAATTGTAGCTAATACCAGATAACACGGCAAGTGTATGAAGAACAATACTGCAAACCTAGTTTGAAGTTTTCTGATGCTAGTGGGATATTGTATAATGCTGAACTGAATGTATCAGCCTCCTGTTAAGAAATGACCCATCATTGCTGCGGCTTGACTGCAAAAGCTCACCTTCACAGGATAAGAAAAATTCTTGAGTTTTTCTCTTGTCCATTCTAAGACCCTAAAATTGAACCAGTCATTCAGCAAGTGTTTTGAAATTAATGGGACCAGTCAACCCGCTTCAATGCTAACGTAAAGGGAAATAAGCGACAAAAGCAAGTGATTAGCTTTTAAGAGTTATTTCCAGTATTATATGAAGAAAATTGCTTTGGTACAACAGTTTAAAAGACTCGAGGTAGTAATTCAGTTCCCACAGTAAATATATGCAAACACCATTATGTTACAAATTAAATAGCTTTACATTTCATTATCAAACACGTATTTGTCAGTATATACATCCTTGATGACAGCTTTAATGTAGAAATAAACATGTGAGTCGGGACATTTTCTGGATCTACATAAGTTTGAAATATGGTTGTTTTTTTTTTTTAAATTTCGCCCCAAAGGGTCAGATGCTAATTTCATTTTTTTAAATTTCGCCCCAAAGGGTCAGATGCTAATTTCATTAGTGAGCTTTCCAAACTCAAGTCTGTAAAAGGACTGGAATTCCATCAATACAACAATGTCTCTGTTTCGTTCAGCTACGATATGAACTGTCTCTTGTTACTAAACTATTTCGTTTCATTTTCAACCAGTCCAAAGGAGCCAAACCCATAATAATCTATTTCATCTTTCCGCTAATTTCTAGACTGCTTCTTATTGTTCCATATCATTAATATCGTGAGGCCTGAACGATGTATGACCAAATTATGTACGCAATACACTCGGTTTATCAATGAGGTGTGAAGCTGTTCTCTAAGTTACACTGTATTCTCCAAAATAGGATAGCAAAAAGGCTTGTTAAACCGGTGTATGCACATACTTCACTGAAAAAGATAGTTTCTCGTTCATAATTTCAATGCTACCTAAGATAAAGTTCTCACACAGATGATATGGTGCAGTGTTAAAATACGTTTTTAATTAACGAATTTTAATCTTGCGCAAATTTTAAGGTTTGTTTTATCAGTCATGAAAATCATATGTTTAGAAATCTTTAATTCGCCTGAAAAATGAATTAAATATTGGTTGCTGTTAAAATATTTTTTTAGAAACAAACAAAAACAAATCAGTTGCTCCACATATATGATTGCTTGAAACAAGCGCATTTTGTACTTTCCGCAAATAAAATGTCCGATAAAAAATTACATCCCTTGCCATTTACGGATTGCCTCCTTATAAAACAATAAACAATACAATATCAAAGCTTACTGTTATATCTGTAAAATAATATTTTTAAACAAATATCTGTAAATTAATTTATAATAAATTGCGCGTTCATACAAAAATAGTAACAATTATGTAGATGTTTGTTATAACAATATAAATCACTCTAAGATGCATGATAATCACGTGACCTTAACTTTTACTCAGACCACACCATTACTGATTTCAAACGTTCTTAAATCACGTTCAGTACCAAGGAAAAGACTGGCCTTTTGTATGAGATATCATTCCGACATTTATAAATTTACTTATCACGTGCATATCATACCAGTACATTTTATACCATTCTTTGCTGGATTATCATACAAACCTACCTGGTACCACGTCGGTGTCATCAGGGTGCAATGAAGATGACGATCTGTACTCAACGCCAATACTTGTTTGTGGTCTTTTTAACTTTTCAGCAAGGATTTGTGGATGCCACTGAATCTGTGAAAATGGAGGAAATATTTTTAAAGAATTGTACACCTCCACTTCTTTATTTCATTTTTCTATCCCCTCCTATCTTTCAGTGATATGTGAGCTATACTATAGTATTCGCTTATTGCAATGTCAAAAACGAAAAGCATCAAGAATGTAAAAAATGTACAAAACTTTGACATTTAATTCATTTATTAATAATTTCTAACCAAGAGTTCCGTAACTCTGTAGACTTGTTGCATTTAAGAAAAGTAGGAATTTTTCAGTGTAAACAACCTGTTCACTGTTTTGTTACGGCTTCTGGAAGAGTCAATTTTCAGTGAATAGGGTGGGGTTCCTTACAAAACACGTATCAAGAAGGTAAAAACTGTGTTGTCTGCATCCAATATTTGCCATTTCTAGCTCAACAAACACTGAAAACAAATAAGAAGGGCAAGCAGTGCTACTTGTATGTACATCGTTTAACATTTACAGACGTCTGCGGAATTATTCTGAGCTATGTCACTTCTTTTTCCTGGACAAATATAGACTCACCCACCCAAATATGGCGGTGAATACTATAAAAAGTAAAGTTAAAATGAATTTGGCAAATCCGTTCAAAGAAAAAGACAGTTTTAATTCAGAATTCTGTCTTTAGAATTCATAGTTCAAATCGAACAAAAAGCTTTAAAACTTAGCGGAAATGTTGTATAAAATTAGCAACACTTCAATAACAAAAAAATGCATGCAAATAACATCCGTATGTAATGAGGTATTACACCTCGAATTATAAACTAAAGTGTCTGTCTCAGGAACGAAAGTATATAATTACAGGGTCAAAGATTTTCAAATAACTTACGCATACTTGGCATTTATTTAAGTGGTTTGCACGTTAGACTGAGTAAAATTGGTATTTACATTTAGATTCTGATCTTTCTATGGTCAACTAAATATCAATAAATTCACATGTTTATAATGCATCATGTACGCACATTTATAACTTTAAAAGCTAGAGCGAACTACTTGAGAATTTTAGTAGCCATTTGGAATCTTAGGTTACAAGGCACCAATTGAAATTGTGAATTGCGGGAAAGAAAAGGAAAGCGATGAAAACAAAACTAAGTTTTAATTAAGGCAAATTTAAAAATATTTCTCAGACATATGCCTGACGTTATTTTTAATAATATCTAGAGTTTAGAGTTGTCTAAAATATGTATATGTTATGTGTGTGTGTGTGTGTGTGTGTGTGTGTGTGTGTGTGTGTGTTATTTTGCATTTTTTAGGTATAGCTTTAACATTTTCCATCCATGTTGCTACTATTCCTATAGGCCTATAGTGATATCTAGCACTGGGGAACCATGTCGTATGTCCAGAGGCGTCACTGGGGGGGGGGATGCAGGGGAGGGGGTGCGGATCACACCGGGTGACGACATCAGTAGGGGTGACACCAAAATGACATTGAAAATCATGTTTGAATTTTTGTGCAGGGATGGGGTTTGGGTGACACCTTGATTTATCGCACAGGATAATACTAACCTTAGTGACGCCACTGCGTATGTCCCACCCAGTCACATTATCCTGACACCTGGCCGACCATTTCTAACATTAACCTCTTAATGTTGAGCGCCAAGCGAGGCGCTGTTAATATCATTTATTTTTAAAAGTACCTGATATGACTCGGCAAGTGTTCGAACCCGCGACATTCCGCAACCGAATCGTACGTTATAACCACTTACGCCACCGGAGCGGTCCAGCAACTACTGTAACCTAATGCGAGCCCCTGAAATATAATATCTGAGGTTTTACAAACCATATCTACTCATGTTACCAGTACTAGAATTGACTCATGAAACGTCTTTACACTTTTTTTTTCTTCTTCTGAAGCCAGTTTTTATGAATAAACACTTTGCAATTCATGTTCTGGTAGTAGCAGAGTTTACTTTAATCTGCCTATGAGGTATGTAAAATCACTTGTCGTGCAGAATATATCATTAGTCCATAATTTTATGTAATGGTAACAGAAAATAGAGTTGCTATTTTTAAAAAGATACTATTTCCATGCTTACGGGAGAACGTTAATGACATTTACAAAAGGGTTTATTCGTTTCTTATATGTAGGAACAACATTTCGAAGCTTGTTTAAAATAAATAAATAATAAAACATGATCATAATATAACGGTTTTAATGTTTATCTAAATTGTATGATCGCATATAATTAATAAACATAATCTATATCCACTGTACATCGACTGTTCACGTGTTACTATTGGATGGTTGAAAGCGGTACAATCTGTATAATGAATGCTTCTATTAATCCTTGAAGGAAGAAAACGGTTTTCTTACAGTATTCTAACAGCATATGGCATTATAAGATGTTATCATCTTTATGCCAAGCTAATTTCAACAAAACCATTAAAGGCCTATTGGATTCCATATTAACCATATCCTTCAGCATTTCGAGTTTCCAATGTTTATCAGGTAAATCAGTATTACAACAACCATTAGTCTCGGGTCTAGCACTTTTCAGATCGAATGAGGTACTTTTACTTGTATACAAAATGTACGCAAACACCAGCTATAACCTAACAGTCTCTTCTCAGAAAATTGCTACCGGTTAGAACTTTATAGATGTTCCACTCTCCCTTTCATTTCGTTATTTTAAATAAAAAGGATTTTATAAAGGTTTTCCTAATAAATTCCCAAGCATTTTTATATTGGGGATTCCATTTTAAAAATAATTTTACAAAATATAAACTGGAATTCTGATTGATCTTTGCCAGATAGCATCTGTTGGAAAACCAAGTTACTTTTTATCGTTACTGTTTTGAGGCTATATACAACAAAATGGCAGCACCACGGTATCAACACTGTTGTCCTGACGTGTATTATTTTGGCAAGTGTTGTTCTGAAAGCAAGGTGACTGTGGATAGGACTTCCAGTGCATTCTGTTAACAGTGATCTTAGTTGTAAATATAGCTGATTATAGTATATGCGATGAATTTAATTCAATGATCTGTATTAAATAGCGTCATACGTGATATATGTTGGTAATTTACACAGTAATGATGTCATTTTTCTTGTTGCTGCATTATTAGTCCTTTGCTCTTCGTCCACGAGATAAGTTGATAGTATCAGTTCTTCGAGTTCTAAGATGATATGAAATTGCTAACCAGTTTGGTTTCTATGAGCACATGAGTGACTGATCGGGACCATTTGTCCTCTGAACTGACTTACACACTGGACAAGAGAAGTGGTTTGGAGTTGTCGGCTCAACATGGGACATGCTTCTGTTTATGCGCGAGATTGTCCCACGTTTTGGGGCCAATTCGGAAGGGTTTCGATGATGTCTTATTGGATCCTTTAAATCGTTTCTTCCGACCACCATGAGATTGCTTTCCCTTTATCAGCTTGCCGTAGAAGATATTCTTTGGTAGTCGTTCTCGGACATTCTGGTGACGTGAACAGGATTTACAGGGCCAATGACATATCAGTTGTGATTTCATCAGCAGAAGTCATGCTTTGAATGTTTGCACGTGTAAAACCGAAGTGCCTGGACCTTATCCCGCCATCTTATCTTCATCTGTGTCCTCAGACATCCACTGTTAAAATGGTTCGCCTTTTTTGTATGGCCTATGAACATCTTCCAGGTTTCGTATGCATACAGCTGAACCAACAACACATAGGCCTTGTAGACCTTTAGTTGTGTTTGCAGACACAACTCTGCGCTCTCACACATTTACGCATATCATGCCGAAAGCTACATTTCCTTCATAATTCTGGCGTTGATTTCATCATCGATGTGGACTGCGCCTGACAGTGTACTGCCGAACATGGAGGATTTGATCAGTCATTGTGATGGTAGGCTGTACACAAGGCTTTCAAAGTGCATGTCTGTCTTTCTGATACTGACTGAGCGACCAAACTTAGCACAAGCTGAATAGAAATGGTCCATACACTGTTGCATGCTATATTCAGATCTGGCATTCTGAGAACAATCGCCTGCAGGTTAGAGTTGTCAATTGGTGTCACAGTACAGCCTGCCTTGATGCACATGCAGGACATTTAAAAAGTCTTATGCATTTTCAAAAGCCTGTTCACATCGCGAAATCACAATACGATAGCGCACTACATGCTAACTTGTTCCCGTAAGCAACTACTTCAAGTATAACTCATTTTGCATGAAAACAGAAAGTACACACAGAGATACACACTAAGTTTAATATGGAAAGAAAGAAAGGACATAAAAATGAATTAGCATAATACAGGCAGATAATTGGGTTTATATAAAGTTGCAAAACAGGTAGGTGTTGTCAATGATAACAGCATTGATCAGCGTTTTCATATAATGTTGAAGTAGGATTTTGTGCGTTCCCCCCCCCCCCCCAATTCAGAAGTATGCATACTAGTAATATCCTAATTAGAAAACTCTTTTACTTCTCTTATCCTCTTTTTACAGACTCACCCTTTCATATATGTTGATAAAAGACAGGTGAGAACAGGCACAAAGACTTCATTAATACTTTCAAGACTGGACTATTGTAACTCAATTTTGGCTGGTTCGTTTCAATATCTACTGTAGAAATTTCAAAATGTTCAACACACAGCGGCTCTCTTTAGAGTACCACGATCAGAGCACACCTCCCTGCTGCTCTATACCTTACACTGGTTATCCATTCGATCCATAATCAAACACGAAATTTGTTTTCTGTGTTACATTTCACTGACGGACTCCAGTTCAGCTTACCTGTCCGGCCTCACCCATATGCACAAACCAGCAAGATACTTACGCTCCTCTTCTGACAATCGTATACTCATTATTCCCACTATGAAAACGAAATCATATGGACAACGTTCTTTTTCATACCAGGGAATGAATTACCCATATAAATTAGACACCAAGACATAGTTATCTCTTTCAAGAGTGCTCTTCAAACTCATCTTTTGCGACTGCAAGAACAAAAAGTTAAAGACCTAAGAGTTTTTCCTGTCTTGGATGTTTTCAGAATTTTTGTTTGTTTTTCAAATGTCATGGTGTTGGGTGGGGTGGGTGGGGGATTGATATAATTATAGATGTTATAAAGCGCGTAGAGCAGATTTGGCGCAACACAAAATTATTATTTGTATAACTAAAGAAACATGTAAAGGCGGCTCACATTTATGATAACTATTTGAAAAAACTAATATTTAACTAGAGATAATTATAGATTTTTCGGATTGCACCGATTAAAATATCCAGTAACAATTGGAGTAAAGTGTCCAGAGATATTATTGATGCCGACCTCATCTGCCCTGGCCTGGGCACAATGTCAACAATCAGCGTACTCAAATGCTACAAAATTATATATATATATATATATATATATATATATATATATATATATATATATATATATATATATATATATATATATATATATATATATATATATATATATATATATATATAAAGTGAAGCTGAGAGGTAAGACTTGGATAGACAGATGAGTAATAAACATTAAACATTGATGGCTTACACAAACAGGTATAATGAAATATGATATAATAATAAAAAGACCAATTGGGCCGTCGTCAGCTTTCTTAAAATTATACAAAACAACGTGTACCTAATGAATATAGTAGATTTTTTTTGTTGTCAATAATGGGTAATTTGGAAGACGGGCAAAATGAAACTTATGCACGAAATTAAATTACTGTTCTCTTGATCTTTTTAAGTTAGTTCTCTAAACGAAATTACCGCATTCAGCAATGTATATATGGTATGTTTATATGGTGTGTTTGTCATTGGTCATTGTGTTACTGATACATACGTTGGCGCATTTATTGTTTTGTTTCGTTTTAAATGTGTTCCTTTACTTCTTTCCAGCAACAACTTGTGGTTTGACTATACATGTCAACCTTAGAAGACAATTTGTACCACTGCACCAGCAGAGGAATATGCCGCTCACTCTTCCTGTGGCCAATCGTCCATTTACCCCAAAGTACAGCGATATTATGTCTGCCAACCGATCTCATTTGTTTATCTTTATCTAAATCTTACCTCTTCCTTCTTTGCTCCGATCTTGATGAGAAACTCGTCTTCAATTTCTGTTTTTGCTCGCATCAGAGATGGGTCACGTGACTGCATACTGTCTGTGGAGTCTGCCATATCTTTGTCCAATGCTAACGAAAATGAGATTACATAATTACTTCCGTTAAGTATATCTTATAGTTTCTGCCAAAGAACAAAGGTTTATATGATTTGCATAATACGCTTTAAAGATCTGGCTCGTGGTAACACTTTACATTTCTCCTAATTAATATTTTTTGTCTCATGTGCATGGGAATCCCTACAAAGATTAGTTATTGTCATGCATATTTGTATCATATAAGAATCAGAAAAATTTATCAGAACATGATGGCTGCGAGTGTCATTAAACATAATATGAAGTGACGTGCGCACGGACGCCAACATGGATATTACATATAAGCTTTATTAACACATAAAACATATTTGCTTATAAGTTCTTTTACAGCTATTGAGTTTGGAGCAGTGTTCGAGTGATGTCTTAAAGTCCTATACAAATGTATCCTATACTTGTGTTTTGTGTGAAAAAGAAATAAGAAGAAAATAAAGACTTACTCTCTTAAAATCTGGTCTGTTAGCATGGAAAGGCACTTTCTCCATGTGATAATCGCTCCCTGTACTACTGATTCAGATATCCACTCAATGGAGCGGATTGTTTAATTGTTATACGTAGAGACAAACAAGCATTTGAATCGAGTAATGTAAATAATAGATTACTTAGTATGTGTACACAAGGAAATAAATGAACCTTCTGGGGAGAAAATAGAAAGTGTTCTTTCACTGGCATGTGGTCTGGATAATTGTACAATTGAAGGGTCCTAGTTTATACCACCTTCTGTTTTAAGCAAGTTGTTAATGTATTTGAACTTTTTTTTCAGATACGTAAATTTCATATTTGGATAATCTCAGCTAAAGTAGGGGGCGCCATGATTTCAGCCATTATATTTGATGAAAATAGGAATGGACCTCAAGCCTGGTAAAGCAAGTGGTAGATGATTTTCAGCCCATTTTACTCTGCCTCAGGTGTCTCAGGTAGTATTTAATCCTGTCATTTTGCGTAAAATCGCTTGTTACCTTTATAAATATGTGTCAAAAGGTACCTCCCTCACCCTGATGTCCAAAGGTTAACGCACATAAATATGCACCTGTCCTTGACCATTGGATGGTGGTGTTATTCGGTGTCATTTTCCTTTGTAACCACACACATAATAGATCTGTACACCAGTAGGCCCATTTTCATGGTTGCTTGGAATATGCAGGTCATATTGATCCTAACAAATTAGCCTGTCCTACTGTGTACATACAAAATACAGGAACCCTATGGTAGCCTGTAGCATAATATTTGAATGGACAACAATTGTAGAAAAATCTTATACTGTGGAATTACATGGAGACGGAATTTCATTTTCTAGGCTTATTGCCTGATTAATTGCTTGACAAATATTCCCCGCCTGACTACAAGCACACCTATAATATCCTTGGCACGTTTAACGTTAACTTCTCAAGGTAAAATACGCGTCACCAAACATTCGTCGAAGTAGTGGTTAAAACTTGAAAATATTGTAGGCAGCATTAGTAAGTGTTCACTCTACGATACATTACATGTCAGGCTGTGTGCTTGTTTGTTTCAAATTTACATTAGTATAATATGCTGTGTTTGTGAATCATTAAACAGTCTAGAACAGAGGTTGCTATCAATTCTTAAATTTTAAACCCCAATGCACAGTACATCATTAGACGTCAAAGCACTTACTAAAGATAAAATTATTTCTGAATTTTAGTCTGAGAATGTATCTTTGGGATATGGTCACATCATACTGTGTATTTTAACTTCAGTGTGATTTTTGTGGTCCTCATATGTATGCAATTCGTCAGCTTGAGTACATTGAAAAACTTAATTATTGATATTGTCAACAATGCGTAATATCTTTAAAGTGTTATGAAATCATTTGAAATATTTTATAACATTTTTTGCAACTATCTGATTCTCATATTATATGTTGGCTTCTTTCTGGGTAAATATTTAGATGTGAATGTGACCAGACTTTGTGAATATGGGGACGGGTATACGTCGTGCGTTGTTATGAATCTTATGAAAATCGTGTCAATAATTGGTTGTTACAAAGGTGTACAAGAGCACTTTGCCGAAATGGCTGCAGGTGTCAATCAATAATGAATGGTACACCTTGTAGTGATGGGTTCAAGTGTCACCAATGAACGATACACCTTGCAAAGATGGATGTCGGTCTCAACAACGAATGATCCATCTTGCAGAGATGGATGCAGGTCTCGACAACGAATGATACACCTAGCAGAGATGGATGCAGGTTTCAACAATGAATGATACACCTTGCAGAGATGGATGTAGGTTTCAACAACGAATGATACACCTTGCGGAAATGGATGCAGGTCTCAACAACGAACGATCCACCTTGCAGAGATGGATGCAGGTCTCAACAACGAATGATACATCTTGCAGAAATGGGTGCATGTGTCAGCAATGAATGATACACCTGGATCATATCAATATATTTCATATCTATCAATTTATCGGTAGTCTATTTTTTTATCTGCATACCTATTTTTGACCTGGCTAGTGCTTGTCACCCGTCATATTACATCACTCTGAATCTTACTGAAATATGTTCTGACCAATCAACGACTGCAGTTGTCAATTCTGAGTAATATTTCCAAGTCTCGATTAACATGTGTTGCTCACAATGCCGAACAAAGTTGAACAATGGACTGTCAAGACCGTCAGATCAGCTGTAGGTTTGTTATAATTCAATTTTAACAAATCAAACAATCGGTGATCTACTGGTTCCGAGTAACATAAGATGCAAAAGGGTAAGAAATATATTGTTCTGACCCCAACCATAAGTGTCTGATTGTTTTCCCAATTTAACGGTTTCAGCCGTTAATAAAAGGTTATGAATAAGTAGTATTCGAGTTTGACGATAGTGCTACTAAAATCAGGTATATAAATATTTGTTTAACACATTACATTTGGTGAAAAGCTTTTTAAAAACCAGCCTGAAGTTCTGACAACTTTGTTGAAATATGAATTGTACCTAAGCTACAAAGTCCCGGTAAAATAGCACGAATTGGTAACCTAAAGTACACTTGGCAACATTAAGCAGTTACTTCCGGTACAAGTTTGAATTTCATCATTTCTGTTTCTTCTATTGTGATAACCAAACCTGTTTATGCGGACGATATGATATAATTGTTTCACTGAGCGTCAACCTGTTTATGCGGACATATGATATAATTGTTTCACTGAGCGTCAGCGGCATCAAATTGTTTACATCAAGCATGTCAACAATCGTTCAAAATACTTAGAACCTTCACACGTTCCAAGAAAACTTCCAGGATTACATGCAACCATATCAACCGAGAAAACAAAATTACAACCCAAAATAATATTTCAGTATCTTCCGATGCTGTTAGATACAGACACTGACAATCATGAATCTCCTTTAACTCCATTTTGAATTTTGTTGTATTTGCCTTTCAGTTGTTTACAAAAGCTTTCTCTGGTTGAGTGCTTAACAGTAGCATCGCTTGTAACTGCATAATATCACATGACTGCCGAGATTATTATTTCTTGTTGTGTCTCAAACACTGTATTTCTTGTCCTGCCTGATTCCATCATTGACTGTCCCTGGCAAACTTAGGGTCTCTCTCTCTCTCTCTCTCTCTCTCTCTCTCTCTCTCTCTCTCTCTCTCATATTTTTAATCTCCTGTGATAAGATAGTTGTACATGATGAGTACAATAGACCTAATTGTACTTTAACTCCCGAATGACATCCGGCAGAAATGTAAATGCGATTATTAAATGCGAATATTTTATACAGTGTTCGGAAATTGAAATTAAACCATGCTGTTAACTCAATTATACAACAATTATGATTTATTCAGTATAATGATCGCTTGTAGGAATTGCCCGTTAGGTAACTTTATATTAATGCTTTAAACATATATCTGTAACGATGATCCGTGGTCCAGCGCTAACGGGGCTGATTTTCATACTCGGGGTCTTTCGTTCTAATGGTGTGACTAAACAATTTGTCGACGGTGGGCGATATTTCGCAATTTTTTATTAATATGTACGGGCTCCAGGAATTCATGCACTCTCCCATTGGTTTCATACGGGTGGTGTGCATGTAATTATGCAGCCTTTACAGCTCTCGGAATCTCTAAACTTCCAGTTCGCACTTACGAATTCACCAGGGGGTATGTCTGTGTGCACGAGTATGAAAACTGGAGCCTCGAAAAATAAACCAGGGCCGAACCTGCTATAGGGGCCCAGGGGGCCCGCCCCCCCCCCCCCCCCCCTTTAAAAAAAAAAAAAATATTCACTGCTTTTGATAAAAGATGCAAAGGGGTTTCCGAATTTTTTAATTTTTTTTATTTATTTTTTTAAAGTATTTTTTTAGTGTTTTAAAAACATTGCAGTTTTTAGTTACTTTTGTTAGATCCCTTTTTCATTGTTCAGATAGCACCAGATTGTATCATTTTGCATCCTTGAAAAAAAAATTCCGGGAGGCTCATGCCCCCGGACCCCTTTATAAGGCTCGGCGCTTCGGGCCTTCGCTTAACCCAATAACAAGTTTTGCCCCCCCCCCCCCCCTGAAAAACTTAGGTCCGGCCCTGTAAACAGTAACAACGATGAGGTCTCATTCTCATGGAACGGTACCTCACACAAGGACATTCAGAAAGAATGTCAGCGCCTTGAACGAGTCAAAGAAGAAAAAAAGCCTCATAAAGGGATGCCCATGATTTTAAAGCTCTACAGAACGGAAATATGATGGGGAGGTACACAGTAGTAGCAGCTGAATACAGATTTATTAAATTATTTCGACAAACCTGAAACAATCTCTACTTTATGCCGATGATGAGGAATTTCAAAAATTCGTTTCCCCCGCAAACGCGATTGAGAAAGTTAGGTAATAGGTATCACGCGAACAGAAAACAAAAAAGAGAGTAAGTTCACGTGTGCGATAGCTGAAAAATGTATGTACGATTGTAAACTTGACGACAAAGTCACTGACGAAAGTCAAGAGGGTATGTGAAAGTGAAAGGTTATATTTTTTTTTATTCAGTTTGTAATATTTAGAATTATTTATTCTGAATCAGATTCAGAAATATTTTTAACAACTTTTTATTTTGTATTTGTTTGTTGTTGTTTTCAAACCAATTTCTATAATTCGGGGTACCAATTTACCGACAAATTATGAAATCTGGTAAACAATCATAATTTTGAGTGCCAATATAATAATAATAATAATAATAATAATAATAATAATAATAATAATAATAATAATAATGAGGACTTTGTATAGCGCCTAATCTTTAATAGCTCTAAGCGCTTTACAACATCAATAATGATATGACTACACAAACAGAACAACAAATGACAAAAACAATGAAATTGGAAAACATAAAAACATGCTGAAAATATATAAGATACAAATCATGATTAGGTCGCTAAGTTTGTCCCTGAAGTCGAAACAGGTGAGTCTTGAGAGCACTCTTAAAAGGGACCACTGTGTCTTTGTGTCTAATTTCAATTGGCAATTCGTTCCACGTCGCCGGGCCCTGGTGTGCAAACGAACGTTGTCCATATGACTTTGTTTTCACCTTGGGAGCAATGAGTATACGATTATCAGAAGAGGAGCGTAAGGATCTAGCTGGTGTATACACATGGGTGAGGCTGGATAGGTATGTTGGACTGGAGTCTGTCATTGAAATATAGCACAGAGAACAAATTTTGTGTTTGATTCTTATCGAATCGATAGCCAGTGTAGGGTATAGAGCAGTGGTGAGGTGTACTCTGATCGAGGTACTCTAAAGATGATCCGTGCAGCTGTGTTTTGAACTTTATGAAGTTTCTGGAGTAAATATTGTGACGAACCAGACAGAATGGAGTTACAATAGTCCAGTCTTGAAAGTACTAATGAACACACAAGTGTTTAGTGGCATCAACAGAAAGATATTTACGAATGGAACTGATGCGTCTCAATTCAAGATATGCAGCCCTGCAGATGTTCATGACATGTTGGTGCAATGTGAGAGTACTGTCTAGAGTAACACCTAGATTCCGTACCGACTGTGAGAATTTAATGTTGGTGTTGCTGATATTTGTTGTCTGAGGTAAAGGATGTGGATGAGAAAGTCTTTGTGTTGTGATCAGAATAGCCTCAGTTTTATCATCATTCATCTGCAGCTTGTTACATGTCATCCATGATTTCACATCCGAAATGCACTTCTCTACTCCATTGATGGTAGCATCAACTTCAGTTGGGTAGCTAGACTTGTATATTTGGGTGTCATCAGCGTACAGTTGGTGTGACACTGGGTGATGATCTATCACACTTGAGAGCGGCTGAGTGTACAGAATGAAGAGAACAGGTCCAAGAACAGATCCCTGTGGAACACCAGAACATACGTCAACTGGGCTGGAGTGTATTCCATTTGCAGATATAATTTGTGTCCTGTTGACTAAGTAGGACTTGAACCACTGTAAGGCTATATTCTGAATGCCAAATACATGCTGGAGACGGTGAAGTAATATATCATCGACTATTGCGTCAAATGCTGCAGATAAATCCAGGAGAATGAGGACTGTAATCTTTCCACTATCCAAAGCGAAGAGAATGTCGCTAAATACTTTCAGAAGAGTAGTTTCCGTACTGTGGCAAGGGCGATATGCAGACTGTACATTGCTAAAAAGACTGTTTGAATTCAAATGAGATACAAGTTGAGTTAGAACAACCTTTTCTAATATATTTTTATATGAAAGGGAGATTAGAAACTGGGCGGTAGTTCTTTAAATCGTTATGGTCCAGTGTTGGTTTCTTCAGCAGTGGCTTTACAATGGCAGTTTTGAAAAATGATGGGAATTCCCCTGATGAGAGAGAGATATTAATAACATCAGTTAGTGAAGGCAATATTGGTTCTAAGCACTCAAGCAGCAGTGATATCGGAATTGGATCAAATTCACAAGACTTTGGTGCACTTTTCATCACGATTGTCCGTACTAAATCTATAGAAACAGGTTCAAATGCTCCTAACGGTTGTCGCTGAAATTCTGCATCATACCTGTATGGTGACGAATCAGTTGAAATTGTGCTGTCAAGCGAATCTCTAATGATTTGAACTTTGTCATTGAAGAAATTTGCAAATTGGTCTGGTAGCTCTAGTGGAGAGAAAGTCGTTGGAAGTGGTGTACATTTGTTCCTTGACATTAGTTTGTTAGTTATCTCGAAGAGCTCTATTTGGCTAAATGGACTATGTTTGTGACATTCTTCTTAGCGGCTTCATAGATTTGTTTATGAACAGTGAGTCTGGTGGAAAGCCAAAGCCTCTCTGCTTTTCGGCGATGTCTTTTAGCAGTGCGAAGCTGGTCCCTAACACTGCTATACCAAGGAGAACACTTTTTTTTATTGATACTCTGCATTTGGTGGCTGGAGCATGTTTTTCAAGCAATGAACGTAGGCAGTTATCAAGTTGTTCCGCTGCTGGATGTAAGAAAGTTGTTAGGTGTTCTTGAATGTCATGCATAAATTTGGTTCTATTTATCATACGGAGGTTTCTCTTAGTAGCAAATAGAGGTGGAGGGTTAGGGACTGATACGTCGAGATGGCATACAATGCAGAGGTGATCCGATGCAAGTTCGTGGGATACAAGAGTTGATTGCAGAATAGTATCATCAGGTCTATAAAGAAACCAGTCTAAAATGTGACCAAGTTTATGGGTAGGTTGGTTAACTGACTGTTTAAGATTGAAAACATGAATGGAATCTAGGAGTTTTGACGTGTTTGGTTTACCAGGACAGTCATAGTGAAAGTTGAAATCTCCAAGAATAATTAGGTTGCCAACTATCGAATTTCCATACTCTAGAAGATTTGGAAACTGCTCCAAAAAGAGAGATTCAGTCAGTTTGTTTTTTCTACTAGGAGGAGGACGGTAAAGACAGAAGAAATGGACTGACCTTTGTTCCAGTATGAGCGTTGTTTGGACTAGTTCAAACGATGTGTGGCAGAAGTTGAAGGTTGTGTTGTACTTGAGGTATTTGATCAAGGAATTCTTTGTAATTACAGCAATTCCACCTCCGCGAGAGTTGCGGGGGAACAACTTGATGAAGTAATCGCTGGGTGTTAAATCCACACACTTACTTTCATCACCTACCGAAATTAACCAAGGTTCTGTCAGGAAGAAGACGTCAATATTCTGGTCATTAATAAAATTAACAATTTCTGTGCGCTTTTCCGGTGATCCTACTGATTGAGCGTTGAATAATGCAATACGTAGTGGTATCCCTGGGACAGTTGACGATTTAAGAAGAATTTGAACCAGGTTATTGAAATTAACGGCAGAATTTTTAAGTTGTTTATCCGTTACGAGCGAAGGGGATGTAACTGGAATCCTTCTTCCTGTTCTGCGACTGCCGGCTTTGAAAGAACGTTTCTTTTTTCCCTTCCGTTTACATTTAAAAAATGATGAATGAATTCCCAGTTCGTTCAGTCTTGCGCATAATGTAGTATCTAGAACCAAGGTGTGGTCATTTAATCGAATTAATGATGATTCGTCGTAGTGTAAGCGGTCACGTGACGGCGGTTTATTCAAAAACAAATTACGTCTCAACAGCGGGACAAAATAGCTGAGAAAAAATCCAATTGCTCTCGCTTCCAACACAAGGAGATGAACCAACACACACGAACTGAACAGCCAATGCATGATGAAATACAACAATGTAGACGATGACAGAAAACAGCACAAAATATCACAAATATAGTACAAAATCGGAAGAGCCCACTTTCAAGCAGTCAAGCGATGGCGGCCATCTTTCCGGAAGTTTTCTACCAGACAAATCTACCAGACAAATTATTAAATCTGGCCAACAATCATGATTTTGAGTACAAATACACCAGACAAATTATGAAATCTGGTCAACAATCATGATTTTGAGTACCAATCTACTAGACAATTGTCTGACAATAATTGTTGTGCATCATTTTATTTTTCTATCTCAGCAATTATTTCATCCATTGTATTCATTCGTATGATTTAATTTGAGAGTAGATAAGTCACGATCTCACACACAAACCTATTGTCAAAACAAGGTGTCCGTTTTGGTCAGTAAATCTAAAATGTACCCGTGATACTAGCCGATTATGATTTCGTAGATAAACCGCATTAACGGGTACTGACAATTAAAACTCCAGGAGGTACTTCAGGGGTAAAGGAATATAAGATATATCATTGCTGTGCTTGTTTGGATTTTTCTAAATCTACTTGATAGCTGCCATCGAATGCATGACATATAAGATTGAATGTGATCGATGGTGTGATCGCGAAAACATTTCGTGATATATGACGACCACCGCCATCTCCGCCATTGTGTTGTGTTTGAGAATAATCGCCATAGGGATATTTTTGTCTAATCGGAAATAATTTTTCTCTAGCTCATCTGTGTTAAATCCAGGAAATTTAAATGTTGGTAAATCTGCTTCTGACAACGAATATTTATTCAGGAATACTTGTTTATGTGTGCATCATACACCTTAAGTATCATTTCCACTGTTGGTTTTCATCACCGCCTGTATAATACTTTGGTGGGCAGTATCGGGGTCAGATGCAATGTGTTTCAGGTGCTTTTTCGCTTGATGTTTTCCGCCCTCAGATAATCACTAACGGATGGATCCTCGTGGATATAACGAGTGAATGACTGGCTTAGTTTGTCACTCATTCGTTCGTGTTCGTGATAATTTCATTGAGAATTACAATTCCAGAAACATTTAATATACCACTGTCGGGATTAGCTTTTACTCTCAGCACAGTCGAGAATATTATAATCTGGAGGTTTTGTCCATTACTCTTACTTGTCTGTGGCGAAGACATCACGTTGAGGTTCTGAACGCGGCGGATGAAACTTCCGGCCATCCTAATACGGTTCTGATCGATGCTTGATATATATCTACGACGTAGATGGGTTTTGATATTTCTATCGTGGCTGATAATGTTGGCTCGCGAACCGCAATATCGATTTTGGATTATTTTCCTGTGATCGATTTAATCCTGCGCTAGAATTCACTATTACTCTTTTATATTTGATTACTGCCCGTCCAATTGGGAGTTAAATCAGATTTTTTTATTATAAGAAAAACACTAATGATTTGATTGCGGGCAACCCAACGAACGACTTTGATCTAATATCTGGTTAACTGTAATATTACTCGCAATTGTGAACATAACAGATGTAGCTTTGCGTGAATAACGCCGTGAAACTGAGGCGATGATATCTAACGGAAACACTACTGGCTGCTGACTATAATGCTAATCCAGACACTACTGTATATACTACACTGTCGGTACTCCTTTTATGTCAGATAGTGTAATGCCGAAAACCGTTGGCTTTCACAAGAAATCATCAACGATTCCATTTATCTTTGGCGACAATTTGTCAACGCGTTTACATGATTAGTCATTAACGAATTTATAATCAAAATGTTGCTATCATCGACACATTACCTCGTTGCAGCGTCATCATTTGATTCTGGTTCTGTAATTTTATTATTAGCCATATTGAGAGAAACAGTCATTGAATCACCGGTGGATCATACACGATCATTGATCTCAGTTCTGATCATATTGTGCACTACTTTATGGGGCGGCGTTGTTGACACAGGGTCGAGTACAGAAATTACGTCGAGACCACATATTGGCGGATCAATTTTTGTCTGTAATGTTTATGCATAATACCATGTTAGAGTGTTTTGCATTCCGCTGACATATTTTAAACATTCTTCCGGTGGGGCTAGCCCGTTCGAATAAAAATAAATGACTCCATTTGGATCAATTGCGTATGCAACCCAATGAGTACTTGGACCAGAACTTCCACCTAAAGTAATGACACCGGTTTCAACACGGTTTGGTTGTTTTGGATAATTGATCATACACAAAAAACATCTCTGACTTTTATGTTTTATCGTTTAACAACATGAAGCAAATCATAATTGGACATAGGAAGTATCAGAGAAGTGTTTCGGGCATTCTTAGACCTTTCACCCATTTCTGGGAGTGGGAAATCTTGATTCCGTGACCTGTTGTTTTCCAAGTTCCAACAGTAGCAAGTGCAGCTGCTTTTGAAACAGCTGGGGATTCCGTTGGTATCAACGCTGATATAACTGCAAGAAGTGGAAATATACCACCCATCTTGATTGAGTATGCGATGGCACCCCCAGTCAGATTAAATCGTACGCCGGTCTTTGATTGTTCGGCGTCATTGAAGTGCTTGCATTGACGCTCTGATTTCAGTGATACTTTTACTTAACAATTTCCTTTTGATACTGATTGCATATTTTTAAAATCTGACCAGATTTTAATGTGAACATTAATATCGTAAACAATATAATTACATGTTTTCCAATGGGGGATCAATAACCCTCATTCGTCCACCAAAACTTTCAAGCAACATTGTTTTGTCTGAGAGCATTACAGCCATTGCTCTGTAATTAGCTCCTCTGGCCACACGAGCTCGAAACTGCAAATCAACAGCAGATTGTCTAAATACATCCTAGGCGTTCCAGCAAAAAAATAATTGATCGGATAGAGCGTTGTAAAATCTAGTTGTGATATTTGTAGACCAGAATCAACATTTTGCTCACGTTACATGAATGTCGTCAAACGATGATATGTACGTGTATCGTAGCTTTTTATAGAGCACAACTATGGCGACATGTTTTTAAAATTCATCCGGGATATATAACATTGGGAAATTTGGACTGTATAGCGATACATACATACATTACATACATACATACATACATACATACATACATACATACATACATACATACATACATACATACATATAAGCATACATGCATACATGCATACTAAAAATATCTAGGGCAAGAAAGCAAATCATTTCGAGGCATATGAGTGGCCCTGAAAAGGGTCTATGGGTTTATTCTTTTTCTTACTAACCGCTTACTTTCTCTCCCACACTTGTATTCTTGTTATGTTTCTTCTCGTTTTCATTCTCCTCCTCTTTTTCCTCTTTTCGTTCTCCTCGTCTTTTTTTTTTTTTGGTTATATGCTCTTATCATACTTTCTTCATCTTTATCCTCCTTCTCATTCTTTTCCTGTTTCAGTATATTTCTTAATATTTTGATTTATTTCTTTAAGTTCTTGATTTCCAATTTTATGTGATGTGGTTTGTAATTATATCGGTCGCTCATTCAGTTTTAATTACCACAATCTCTTCCATCAACCCTAGAATATCCAATAATTCCTACAGCTTCTTCAGTTCGTCAGTTATGTCCATTGTATTAATTGACATGTTTTGTAGCTTTTACGTAAAATGGCGTGAATGACGGACGCTTGATTTTAAAAATGTATATTACAGACGTGAATGAAAACATCACTTACACTCACTGCACATATTATATACTATCCATAAACAAGGAAAGGTAAAAACTATTATATTCTACCAAGAAACGAACACCTACTATCCACACACGGGAAGGAAGAACAAAAATCAAAATATACCATCCACACACGAGAAGGAGAAACAAACCACAATATACAATCACACAATCCCAAATCCACTATCAATACAATGATCGCGCACTCATGCAAACCACAAAATCTACTATTCACATAAACGTACGTGCACACCGACAAACTATCCAAATTTGCTAGCGCTTACAGACACACTCACACATCAAGAAAGTAATGAGTGTTTATAATCACACTATTCCACACTCGTATAAATTGGCAACTTGAATAGATCTTTTCTAGAGATCTTATTAGCTAGACTGATGATCGCTTCACTTTTATATACGATAATCACAGACGTGAAGGAAAACATCCCCTTATACCAAAATGCACACAACTCTTATTATTATACAAACAACACTAACTACAAATACAATCACACAGAATATTTGACAAGAATCGGAAACGAAGTGCTTATATACACACTTCTATTTTTTTAACTTAGTATTATCACTTTTCCAGAGTACTGTGGTAGTCCTAAATAGGTTGTTTTTGTGGACGGGGAGTTATGACAATATTTAATCGTCTAAGTTTGAGACCCCGTCTGGCGGCAGGCTTTCCCACAGGACTAGGCCTGCTTCATCTGAAAGAGAACTCTTCCTGTCTCTTCCTGTCTACACGGCAATCGACAAAACCTCTGATTGGTTCTTTCTCTTGTTGCTGGTGATGTTTATGATGCTCTCTTTACTTCTAAAGTATGTACTTCTCCGTCCATTCTTCTTTCTCGTTCTTGATTTCCTATCGGATGAGATCTTCTGTTAGGTCTTCTGTCACTTTCAACATGACATTCTCGAACTCTTCAGGCTTGGGTATCAAGCTTTGCATAACACGATGTAAATTTAAGTAAGCTTCGTTCTTCTTGTCTAGTCTTGAACATATATTTCATAGGAGGATGAGTCAACAATGGATGTTCAATGGATATGAAGACCTATGGATGGATGTCTACGTCGTCTGTTTCTGCCTTGTCACTGCAGTGGCCTTAAGGAATCCTTTGCCGTGTTTCATCTTTCAAGTCGTGCAGTCCTCTTGTCACCATTGGTTTCAGCACAGGCGCCAGTGAACGAAAGGCCGATTGTAAGATATCTCCTAAACCATGTCCTCGATGTCGAGCGTCTCCTCAGTACACTGATTACATGATTTACGAGTCGTTAGATAATCGTTTTCGAAAATAGAGTTTCACCGTGACTTTCACTTTGGTGAATAAGATGTTTTGTCCCAGATCTCTTTTGCAGCAATGTTGACACTGTCAAAATACAACTTGCTGACGAGTAAATAACGAGAATATACAAATTGGCGATGAACGTGATACGTGTTTCCATCTTCTTTGACAGCGTTCGAGGTAGAATCCACTTTGAAAGGAATGACACGCAGTAACGGTACGGATGTGTGTGTCTCACCACTTTATACTGCACCACATCGGAGTACACAAACATCAAATTAAATCCTTGGTCCAGTTATACAGGGAAACGAAATAATTTGGTAAAAGAATAGGTGTCGGGAATGACTGCCAGTTCCTTTTTCTTGATCATTGCCATTTATATGGCAACATCCCAACCAAAAAGAAAACGTCAAACATTTCAAGACAAAATATAATGGATACTACTTTACCCTCCTAACATTTCATCGGTAGGCGACGAGCCACTTATTGGTACTCAAGGGTGACACTTTTTCTGGCACTCTTTAAGGCTTTGCCAAATACGAGTAGCAATCGTGGTCACCAAATGTTGACCGCTAAAATAATAGCCTGGGGGAATTATAATTATAAAGGTGGTCTTTTTAGTTGTGAGGTATGTGTTTAATTCTCCTGTTTGAAGTACGTATCCAAGTACTTTTGCACTTGCTTGTCTTACATTTAACCGTCCAATTACTTTGATTTGGAAGGATATTACGACTTGTGTAGGGTGAATGATTTTCAGCAAAGCCAATACTTAACGGACTTCGTGATCTAAATAGATGACACGAGATGAATTGGCATTGTAACAACACAAATTATGGTGGGTAAACATCTCCATACATCTATCACTGGGTAACGTTAAGTAAAATTGGTTGTTTTTGTTCATAATTCCAGAGTTCTACTGCTGTTCCATGGGTCACTCGAGGTCAGAGGAGTGTCTGAAAGAGGATTGATGCTATGGTTATGTTGGAGTGGTGACTGCCGTTGGACGCAAGACACCCGCTGTTCCTTTTTGAGGAGTATTTCAGGGAATAATTGGGAAGAAGGTAACCGTTGCAACTGCTCAGTAAAATGGTCCACAATTGTTTGTCACGTTGTTGCAAACTCAAATTGGCAATGGCTGATACGATGACCAAATACAACAACAAAACAATTGGCACGAAAAGAACATTTTTGTTTTAGGCACTCGTTCTCCACAAGGGTTACTGTTGTAGATCTTGCAGAGAAGAACTGAGTGAAATAGTAGTCACTGTGGTAGCTGATGTTGTGTTGAAGCGCATGATGGTCACATCTTTTTATGGCCAATAACTTTAGAAACGTCGATCTATGAATCAAAGCTTGAAGGATATCCTTTCCAACGCATTTTGACTTCTTTGACACGACATATTCCCACTTTTCGTGTTCTTCGTTCAATAATGTTGTTTCTGTCCTACACTTCGTTTTCTTCCTTGGTGACGCGTTGTAACATTGACGTCCACGTAGTCGTCCAGTCACACGAAACAAGTTGATGGTCCAGTTGGGTCAGTAACCTTTGTCAAACATGCATTTGGTTTTACCAATGCCAACACTCCCCTTTCTTGGAGACAGCCACCGTCGGAACATACCAAACAGGCGCACAAAAATAGTCACTTCGTTGTCGGGAGTCACTTCATGGGGAGCTCGTCCGATGCTCCGATTGTAAGATTGATTGTACACTTGAACCATGTGCGGTAAGACGTCGATGTACTGGAGAGTGTGTTGATGCGTAAAATATCTCCACATGCGTTCTTTCAAGGTGCGTTGAAAACGTTACACTATGGTGGCATTGGTTTCAATATTCTCGGTAATGAAAAAATGAATGTCACGTTTCCTTAACTTTTTTTGAAAGCTTGGTTCACACATTCGGTGCCGTTGTCGGTTTGTGATCGAACACTTTGTTTCAACACAAGTTTGAGGTTTCGCACTAACTCACTTCTCGATTTGAAAGTCAATGGCATGATCCAGGCAAATTTAGAAAAGACGTCGATGACACAAAACAAAAATGTGCAGCCACGATTGTAGGTGGCCAAATGCGAGATAAAGGGCTACATCGGCGTGCCATTGATGATCGATGTCTTCCACTCGGGTGCGACTTGTGTAAAGTGTACTGGCTTGTTCTTGAGGCCATCGTTGCACAAGAGGTAACGGAAATGTTTCGAGCGGGTTTTGGCAGAACTATACATTTTTAAACTCCTCTGTAACCTGCAGACTGGGCTGGCTCGCAGTATATGATGCCTACCACCTACATTTTTAACAACATAGCCACTCTGCGCTGATGTTACTTTGGATGGGACCAGAGGGTGGTTTAGAAACGGTGTACATGTCCCATGTGCCACAGGAGTAGATGTCGAGGGTAGGCACGAAGCAATTTGACGGGAAGATGAGCATGAAGTGACGTCATAATGACGCTGTGCGAAAAAAAAGTGTCAGAGGATTTTATAGAGTACAACACGAAAGACAACAATACATAAAAGCCAGATGGTTAAGTATTGTGATAAAATGCACATCAAAACAAAAGTCCCTGTACAACAGGGGTTTGGTATCAAAGGTGTCCTTGGGACAGTCTCCAATGTTCTTTAAGTCTACATTGGAACAGTCATACAGATATCCTGCCGAAATGGCGTTTCGGGCATGTCCAAGTCAGTCCTGTCCTGACGTGAGTGGTTGTCCTCGGTGACTGGTTCTTCCTCTTACACTTTCACTAACACAGGTTTAAAAGTTACTTTTTTCACTTGACGTTTGATGTTAGGATCACAACTCTTGAGCATAAATGGCCACTTCTCAGATCCAAGCCTCAAAACCCCAACCTTTCCAGTCACGTACATTTGTCTAGTGAGGGTGTAAGTCACAAGCTACGCACACATGATCGTATACATCTTCAGTACATAAAGGTTAACGAATCTCACGAGTCTCCGTGAACATTTAAATGGATTACTTACATGTTTTATTTGGTAGGTACTGATAGTACAGAGTCTACAAGGAATTGACTGGTAAACGAAATCCCAGAAAACAAAGGTTGTTGCATGGTAGCCTATTTGTATACCTCTTTTTGGCGGACGCAATAAGTGCATTCTGTACAGAGATGATCCTACTCCAGTGGCGAATCTAAGTGGTTTAGGTACTAACTTGCACATCACACTCCGTTCAGAAGTTTTATCTTGAACTAAACTTATATTGTGTAAAAGAGGTTGGTAATCCTCTAACTCTTCTTCTGGAATTCTTTGCTGTGTGTCTAACTTGTAGTAAATTGCATGTATCATAACAAGCCAATCGTTCTCGCACACGTCTAGTGTAACAATGTCTGACGACTGGAACACTTTCATCTAAATTAGTTCTCTTATTGCATTCATGATATACCATTTGTTAAACATCGGCAACGTAACCGATGCAAATGTTCTTTGCGTGTTACTTGTGTTTTGACCAGTTTTCTGTAAATGCGTTTTCTCAACTCCACAGGCAAACCACGAATGTTCTCTTGTAAAGTAGCCATTCAAGAATCATTAATCGCTATGTCGTTCACATAGCCTCCTTTATATTTGTGACGGAAGTAGTATCATCCCGTAATCAGTCTTCATTTACTTTGGAAAAGAGTTCTGAAAAAAAATGGATGAATGATTTTTAGTTTGCGTTTCAATTGTATGTTGACCAACTCCAAGTAAATCCGTTCTCTCAACTACACAGGCAAACCACCAATGTTCTCGTGTAAGGTATCCATCCAGAGATTACTAAGGTCCCAATAAAGGTAGGTAGGGAAAATTCGGAGATTATCGAGCATATTCCAGGTAAGCGAAATATTGCTGCTCATGAAGTGACACACCGCAACTGTAGCACTAAACGTTATCCCCCTTCTCCCAAGTAGATATGTCAAGCTCTGGCTAATTCTTCGGGGTAAAGTCTTGCCAGATATTGTGGCCATTTTCATTTGAAGGTTTGGAATCTACTTTCAAAGTTGCAGTATTCTGGCAACTGCACATTGAATGAATATTGGTCTTTCACATGCTTCTTTTCATGAAGGTAGGATGAATCCGCAGGAGTTTACCTAGGGTCCTATGACATCCATTGGGTGGTAGACGCATGGTCTCGTGCAAAGGTTGATATTCACTACGAAACTCAGTAAAGAACCCACAACAACAAGTGTCAGTGCGCATCACATCGGGTTTAACGCGCGCAACATCACTTTCTATGATAGGTAAAGTGGTATTAGTCATAGCAACGTTACCACGATGTGATTCTGAATCGCTGAGGTCAGAGGATAATGCATCCTTGCAACCGCAATATACAGCATCGTACTCTTCTAATGATGTCTGTTTAAAGGTATTCATCTTTCTCTCTTGGTCTTTGTAGTTACAATTAAGTATCGGTATTGGACGTTTTCCCTTTTTTTACTAGCCGTGATGAAATCTCCAGTTTGTACATCATTCCTTTTTATTCATAGTTTTGGAAGTGTTCCTTTTTTCTTTGTGAACAGTGGTACTGCCTTCTCTAAGGTACCGCCATACCTGCACCATAGTGTGATGGATGAAAACACCATTGAAAGGTAAGGACATTGCAGCAGAGACTGTCAAATATGTTCCAGAATATCTGATTCTTTATAGATAATACGTCAATCCATTAGCAACTTCTGGCCACAACTCAAACACTGCACTTCGTATCCCAATTCAATCTCAGGTTCCAAGTAGACAAATCATGTTATATAACTTAAACATTTGCAGTAGGTAAGACCTCTCTATCCGTGGGCCAGTTTTGAAATGTTTTAATCACAATAGTCCGGCAAGAAGATAAGATAATGGTGTGGTCTGAACTTGGAGTTCTTAGTGGGTATCTCACTCGAGTATTGTTGTGTCGAAGTCATCCTTCGTATTGGTGGCTATCCTCATGGAACCATTTTTTATACCGGCATGTCCATACGGTAAAGTGAAGTGGTTGTAAAGTCCCACTCGCTTCTGGTACACGGTTTGATACACTTTCTAAAAAGTCTACTGACGATTTGGTGTGGGTAAACGCACAATCTTGTGCGGTTTGTAGATGATGACGTTAACGTTTTCGTTCTGTCCAGACTGTAAAGATTCTTTCAATACGTCTAAGTTCACCACTCAACTGGTGCGATAATTGACAGTCAATCCTTTCACTTTATCCTTGGCATGCACTTTTCCTTATTTTTGCCGGTATTCGTAGCCGTATTGTTTGTGACAACCACCAGAAAAACTGAGAATCTTGTCCTTGGGATGCTCGTCCGTCCTGGCTCCTAAAAGATCTCCTTCGATTTTAGGGTAGCAGTAACCACCTGGGCAATGTAGATGCAACTGTTCGTGTCAAAAATCAGAACACGATCTCCTAACAGTTCTAAAACTTATTACAATTTTTAGCTAGCATGTGCTGTCACGTAAGCTGTAATGATTTACAAATTTGTCGTCCTCTACAAATTCCAGTCTTTCTTCGTAACTGACTAAAATCGAGTCCTTACGAACGACGTAAGCGTGTTTTATATATTTTGTTTTGCCGGGAATTATTTGGAAGTAGCTGGATGGTATTGTCCATTATTTTTTCTTGGTTAAACCCAGTCGTTGTACCATTTTATACCACAAGCAATTTAACATCATTTTGGCAAACGATCGCCTTCCTTCGTTTTTCTAGATGTGGTCTATAGAGATGACTTCCTGCACCAGTTATTTCTCTTTGAATATAGCTTGGTCTTCATAAGTGTGACACCAGGAAAGATAGCCAATGGCGTCTTGATAAAGTTTCAAAAAGGCATATACTTAGTCTGTGAAAATGCCTTTCTGAGCCTCGTTGCTCATGTGGAATTGTTATGTATTGAAAAAGGTAAATGTCGTACACTTCTAACAGTTGGTATCCCAGTGTCAGAGCTTTAAACAATTCCACGCTGACCTCTATTCCCGTCAAGGCGCGTTTGTCCTATGTATGCTGACAAGGTCGGTCTTGGTTGCACGTTCCGGCACATGTACGGCACAAGGGAAACATCGGTTTAACTTGGCAATCGTGAAATACAACGGGATTGTACAAGTCCGTGAGAGTCAAGACTTTGCACTTCATCAATTCTTCGTATTGTCGAATGTTGTCTATGTCAATGTGTTCCGTCAGCAATAGCGTATGCCCTGCGTGAAAGTGGCAACATTTGCACACGTAAGCGTACAGCGAACACACCTCAAAGTATTTGATTTCTTCTCCTTTCTTCTCGTCGATGTGTCGATGACAATCTCCATAATGTTCGATGCCCTCTTGGCTCCTCGTCTCATTAATGGGGTCTAAGACCCATTGGGCGAAATCGGCCAGCGTGTTAGGTCTCTGAAAAATGTTGTCACGTCCTCCAGGCATCTTGCTGAAATGAGGGCAATGACTAAAGATAAGCTCCTGGATGCACTTGCATGCTCGATGAGAAATTAGGAATGGGAATACCGTTCTCTTGCATCATTCGAAATCGAAAATGATGAAATTCCCTTTCTTCTTGTGTTCATCTTCCTCTTGTTGAGGTTGGTAATTTTGAATGTAGCATTTGTGTTCCAAGTCCATGATTTGATGACAAATGTGACATCATTCCTTGACAAAAAAAGTGTAAATTGGCACTATTGGTACTTATGCCTTGTCCACAAGTAAGGCACAATCTCAGGAGTTAACAAGATCGCTTCTGCTGAGAACCTTGACACTTTAACTGTTGTTGATAAGAGGCAGAACGGACAATATAGCGCTGACAAGCAACGCAATGCACTCGTTCTTGTTCTTCGTTCAGACAGAGTTGAGAGGCCAAACATCCTGAGCATTTCGATTCACAGTTCTTGTGTTGCTCGTGATTGTTTTAGCCAGTCACATTTCTCACAATAATAACCGTATCCGATGAATCCGGTGATACTGGTGATTCCATCGAAATCTTCATCGTAAAAATAGACATGAAAGTTGTGCCTCGAAATAACAGAGGTCCGCGCACTTCTTGAGGGTGCACTTTCAAGATATAACATGGAGCCAGGACATCTTGCTAGTTTTGCATTAAAGTAATGCTACATGGTGTGTCTTTAGATTGCCCCGCTTGTTGTAACAGAGTTCTGCTTCACTTCGTTGTTTGGCTTGGTCGAAACGTTAAATAGTTCTCCAGGTTTCATTCTGCGGTGTCGTTCTTGTCGGCATATGTTAGTCACACTACGATGGCATGGACTAAACACGTCAGGTCTAGAGTGTTGTTAATTTGAATGACGTAACGCTTGATGCTACGAAGGTAACCAAAAAAAAACACTTTTCTGCGTCCTGTCATTAGAAAAAATAAACTTGAGTCAGGAACAGTGTCGCTTTTCCATCGATGACTTTAGAAGGTGTCAATTGCGCTGGACTTCAAAACTGGATCCCAACGGTAGACTTTAAACTGTCGTGATGAATGGAAAGTCTTAATCGATCGTCTTATTTGGCTTGCCATTGTCCTTTCAGTGTGGTTAACAAAGAATCCCTTAACTCAGAGATGAATCCTTCTGCTTTCCCCAGCTGTACGTTAGACTTGAAATCTTTAAACTTCTCGTTCTAGGCCGAAGTTATAAATTTTCGATAGGAGCCTTTTCTTCTTTTCGTCTATTCGAATGTGGTAGTACTTTTCAAGGTTTACTGTTGATGGTGGTGGACTTTGATTTGGGTGTAGAATATATGGGTCTGGATTCGAGCTGACTCATGTCAGCTTCGAAATCGCTGGCATGAATTTCAACTAAGACTTGTGCTACTGTGTGAAGCGATAAATCACGTTTCTGTCTTCTCCTTTCTTCACGAAAGGATGCGATCGTTTCATCTCAACTGCAAAAAGTCAAACGACTACAGTTTAAACGTCATGGTCGCCTAATATATTCATGTCAGACAAGTGTATATAAAGGGTCAGTGTATATAAAGGTTCAGTGTATATAAAGATTCAATGTATATAAAGGTTCAGTGTATATAAAGGGTCAGTGTATATAAATGGTCCTTTCCAGTATTCATTTGACTTTCAAACCTACCAGAAATATGGAAGACCCACACAGATCGAACTTCTGATCAAAGCTTTGCAATGTGTTGCAAGTTTTCCTCAGACAAGCCGACAAACAACTCCCCCTCCGTTCGAGATAAAAGTCAAGATTCTTGCAATATCTGTAAAAAGAAAAAGCATTGGGATACAGATGTCCAGACCGTAAAAAAAAAAATGGGTGCAAGAAGAGGAAAAAGTCAAGATACCTTTTATCAACATAACGCGAAATGACATTGGTCTCCAGACTGCCCTGAGAAACACCAGAAACTGGAGGAGGGGGAGATGGATTCCGAACAGGAAAAAAAAGAAGAGGTATCCTCCCAATACACGAAAAGAAGAAGAGAAAAAAATAAGGTAAGATGAGATTGAACAATCTGTGACAATGAAGAAATTCAAAAACCAGAGAGTAAACAAAAATACAGAAGAAATCTATGAACTTTTTTAAGTGTTGTGCTATGAATTGGATTGTAAAATATGTGCCAGAATATAACAGAAAACGTGTCTCTCACTTGTTTTGTTTTGTTTTTTTGTTTTTGATGATTAGAATATAAACTTATACTTAAACACACACACACACACATACGTGCGCGCGCACGCGCGAGTACATCATCATGGGCCATGAAAAGGACTTTGAGTTTTAATTGATTTTGGTAAAATGAAAATACTACATCTTTTCGAAATAAAGTGGGTGGACTTTATAAAGGACCGTTGGATGTTTGGTTTTGTTTAATCAGCTTTAACTGCCTTAAGACTTTGCCACGGCCAAGGCCTACTTCTGGACTTGCTCCTGTAGATGCCTTGGTAGAAATCACTAGCTGTGCTATCTCAGGCGTAGTAATGGTTTTGGTTTTTTGGCACGGGAAAATCTTTTCCTCTTGGGTTGTAATAAAGAAGTCTGATATATTTGTTTTAGGCTCCTTAACTCTGCTACAATGTCTAAGAGTAGTCACCGTTTTACTTTCACTGTCCTCCATCTCTCCTAGACCTTGTTTCTTCTCTGCTGTTTCTTCTCTTCTGCTTCTTGTCTCTTCTTATTTCTGGTGTTTTTGGAGGTGAAAAGCTTGTTCTGCTTCTTTCTGCTGTTGTAAATATTTTTCAAATTCTTTTTTCTGTCTCTGTTTTAAATCCTGAACGTGAGGAAAGGAAGGAGAGAAAAACAGCTAAATCCCAAATAAATCGGTCTTTTCTGAAAGTAGAATTGTGTTGACTTTGGTAGCCACTGCTTCTCGTCTCCACGGCGGCCCCGGTTCACCCCAATTCAAAGTTTTCTTAGTTTCCGTAATTTTTGAAATATCTGTCGCACGGTTTCTCTGCGTACAGACGCTAGCACATTCTAATAGGGAATGTGACGTCACAGAACACTCTCTTCGGATTAAAATACGAACTCCGCACTGTGACTGAATATTATCTCGTATCGTCTATGGGAGAACATTGTATTTTGTGCGTTTAAATCATCATTATATGAAAGAAACCCTAATTTTAAGATGCGATTGTTAAAGATCTCGCATGACGTTATCAACAATGATTTTTTTTTTGTGATTTCCACCATCTTTTCTACAGTTACTGCTACTACTGCGTTTTATAGATTGTATTGATCATGAGCCATAACATAACGCCATTGTGCCTTTATAGAAGGAAACTCATTTCGTCTGGTCAGGATGTTTCAGATATTTCTCAGATCTCTGATCTCTAAAAGAACTGCAAACAAATAAGAAGAACCTCTTGCGTTTATTATTTTTCCTCTATTTTCTTTTTTTTTATATTATTTTAAAATTTCCACTATAGTCGAAATATAAACAAACTCCAGTATAATCGCGAAGATAAATATCAGAAAGCGGTACTTATTCCATTATCTAAACTTGTGTTATTCAATACACAGATAGATCTGATTGTCATCCATCAATTAATCACTGACCTATCAAATGATGAACTGAACAGAAATTAAATAGATGTATAATATACTTCAGTGTTAAATATGGAAAATTACTGATGAAATAATCTTTATATTTTTCATTCTTATAGTTCAATACCAGAAAAATATTTTGGAATTTCCCATCATCCCATGCGACGCTTATTTGCGTGTGCAATAATAAAAACAACCACTTCGTGAGCTATAAAACAAATGGTAAAAACTGCATTACATTTCAAACATGAAAATTATTTTTACTGAAAGAATTTGACTCAACACCGTTTGCATTTCTATGATTTTTCTCCTTTTTTTCCTTGACAGCAGTGACAAATCCGTTGTGATGCATTGCTAAATCGGGCGGGAAAATTCATATTTTGCAATGGACAAACAAAACAAAACAAAAAACAAAGTTACACATACGGATCATTGTATATTTCGACCCTTTCGGAAACTTTTTGTTTTGGAAATTAATTCTAATTAATTACAAGGTTTTAGAGAGAAAACAAGAATGGGCAATACATTTCAGAGACGCATAATGAAATAAAGGAAATGTGACTTCTTAAAAATGCCACAGTAATATCACTCTTGAAATAATTTAAGAGAAACGATACACACTGAATACACACTTAAAACAATAGATTTTTTATTTTATAAAGAACGCAACCGTTTCTAGACAACTTTAGAGATTTCATAAATAGTAATCCGATTTATAGAAATTAAGGTTTTGGATATCTTAAATTGATGATATCCAAAATTTTAAAATTAAATTAAAATAAATAAATAAAATAACTAAACCTTAGACGTTATGGGGTATATTTTGATATAGTTGCCGTCCATAGATACAAATCTATAGTACACAAACCATACGGCAAATATAAATATGGCACACACAGGAGAAGGGACTCCGATATTGAAAATTGAATCTATATCGGAAGAACAACCCTTTAGAATACACTAGAGAGATAAATACCCCATCAAAGATTTGTTTTAACTAACCTTTTCATCAAAATTGTTTGTTAATGAAATTTATGCATGCACACCTTAGATGGATACATACACACATAGAACGCCTTTTATTCATATTTTGGGAAAGAAAAGGGGGCTGTTTGATGCCCCCCCCCCCCCGAAAAAAAAATAAGAAGAATATTACGGCATTGTAATTGTAATTATGTGTAGTATGTATACATAATTACTATGATCGTTTAGTACATCGAATTACCTTTGTATTGTTTAATTTTACATTCGTATTTGAGAAATTAGCTTGAGTATGTAGAGAATTATGTAGATTGTTAGCTTGTGTTCTAAATTAATTTTATAATTTGCTATTAGGTTACTTCATAGTAAACTAGTGCATTTATTCATGTGCTATGTTATAATTTACACGTGCTTGAATTGTGAACTGGAAAATGGTTGGAATGTGTACGACTAGTTAATATGGATGTATGGATATATCAGAGCATGTATATTTGAATATTTGTGTATTTTGTATGAGTTGAAATGCAAAGATTGTTGATTGTTGTGACATTGTTTAGTATATTGTGATTAGGAATATGTACTGATGTGACGCAATTTATTGATGTATGTATGAGAATTAAATTATCCCGTGCCTTTATTTTTTTTTTTTTTTACCATACAAGAACGTATGAGGATTTCAATGTGAATGAATGCGTGACCGAATAAATTTAATAGCCGTTATCCTATGATTGGCTAGGTGTAGTGAGAGATGAGATGGAGAAGGAAAATATTTTACCGTCCTTGTATTTTCACATAAAGCTTTTTGGGGGACAGAATTTCTTGTCCAGTTGAGTCTCGAGTCTCTAGGAGGAAAGACGGAAGTGAGGCTCGCATAGCAGTCAGAGTTGTTGTCAAGTCTAGTCGGTGGAGAGAGTCGTGCAGGAGGAAAATGAGTCGAGGAGGAGAACTTTGAGAAGCAGGTTGAGTATAGAGAGGAATATGGAGACAGTAGGGAGGAAGAGGAGAAGGAATTGAATGATGGACTTGAATATCACAGGGTTGGGCGGAATTAAAGTACATGGGAAATAAGAATGACTTGACTACCTAATTGTTATTAAATTGTTATTCATTGAATTTCACCTTTTTGTATATTCAATCATTTAAAACGTCGGAATTGTTGACGGAGGGGGTGGGGGGCTTGGAGCTTTACATCTATCTTTCA
Source organism: Unio delphinus (assembly GCA_029339505.1). Classification (NCBI taxonomy): domain Eukaryota; kingdom Metazoa; phylum Mollusca; class Bivalvia; order Unionida; family Unionidae; genus Unio; species Unio delphinus. The sequence continues at coordinate 11,567,560 of JAQISU010000051.1, read as the reverse complement.
CTAATTTACTTTCAACCAAAATCGAGCTGGGTGAGACTTCTATAATAATTTAAATAAATGATTGGGAACACCCAACCCCAACCTACCATAGTGGCGGCATAACAACCGATCACACTACACGTTGTCATCTGCTGCTACTGTGTTGGGATGGAAAAAGATTTTATTGTACTTCTACTAGGAACTGGTGAGATAAAATTTCCTTGGATACATGAGCCAGTTCGACTCCGACCAGATTGATTTATATTGGAAATTTTGACTTATGATGGCAGAAATATTTATTATTAAGACTGGTTGCAGGAGCGAGAAACAGTACACGAAATATGACTAGGAGACGAATATCGAAACGAGACAAGAAATACATTTAGTTACTAACTGCATTTATTTCCACTGAGACCGACCATTACGATAGTGGTATGACTCACAAAGAAATGAATTTGCGGCACACATATAAAGATTCTGATTGCTTGATGGCATGTATCGTAAATTACGCATTTTATGTGCATTTACCTATCCTTACAGAGAAAATATTTACAACGCACAGTATGATTGAAAACATAAGCAAATAAATAAATAATTTGCCTTCCCAATTTAAATTAACGCAAGCCTGAAAGTTTTGTCCCGCAGGCATGTGCAGCCTACGTGAGTTAGTTCCCTTGCACTGTGGAATAACTTTTAGATAGACTGCTACATTGAACGCGTAGTGAAAATTTCCCATCATGCATTCGGTAATATCATTTGATTTTAATGCATCAATCAACGCCACTTTACCTTTAGAAACTCACGCTATGCAACTGATAATCACCCGATATATTTCTGATCTATACTAAAATCGAAGTAAATAATATCTATACGTGGAAAGTAAGTGTTCGATTTTGTAGCAATAGCTCGCGTGATGCATCAGTAGAATAAAATTGTCAATGGATGTTTTAACAAATAAAACTAAAGATGTGTACTGACTTTCATCTTATTGCCAATACTTTTATAAAATTAAAGTCTGTAAACCCAGCTAAACATCGGTTACCTCAGCAGATTAGCTCCTAAAGACCCCATTAGGGCCCCAATTTAAGCAGTGAAAGTAATTTACGTTAAAGACTAGAGTGTGTCTCCCGTTACAGTGGTTGGTTTTGTTGTTGTTTGTTTTACATTTTGACATTTTTTTTTGTTATTATTATTTTTTTTTTCTAGTCTAGTGGCATGTTTGTTCGACTGTAAGAAGGACGAACCAGGTTCGAATCCCGTCTGGGAGATTTAGAATTTGTCACCCACTTGTTAGATTTGAGGGCTCGTCCTACTCTAAGTAGCTTATGGCCAGAAAAGGAATAGGGTTCGACCTTTCTGAGATCTGTGTAACATTCGAGGACAAATGTCAAGATAAGCGAGGGGACGGGGTTGCCCTATAGGTATGCGAAACCAATTACCGTGCAGACTAGCTGGTTCGGACCTTTTAGTCTAGTAGTATGTGTGCCCGACTGTGAAACTGACAAATCGATTTCGATTCCCAACTGCGAATGTATCTCTCCTACAGTTATATTGTCTCGTGTAGGAATTTGCGTGTAAATAGAGTGTGATTTGTTTAAGAATTCTGATTTTCTTTTTGTGATTTGAATTTGATTGTCTATATATAATATATTCCAATATATATATATATATATATATATATATATATATATATATATATAGAGAGAGAGAGAGAGAGAGAGAGAGAGAGAGAGAGAGAGAGAGAGAGAGAGAGAGAGAGAGAGAGAGAGAGAGAGAGAGATCGATCCTGCAGTATTCATTCCTTACCTAAAGGCTACTACGTTTTGCAATATCGTTCCTTGTTTTATTCATTAATATATCCCGGGTTTTTATCTTTATTCTAACAATCACGATTATTATTCTCATAGCAGATGAAAATCTCACTGAAGTTATCGATTGACTGACATCAGAGGCAATGCTTGATTTGTTCCGAGCGTCCCTCCTATATCTTCTTGCCAAGAATGTTGTCAATTGTTGTCTCTGCGGCAAAACGGCCAGTCCTCAAGGCAAAAATTTCAGTATCTCCTGGAAACAACTAATAGTTTATATGACAGTCGTGATTGAAAATACAGTTCTTATCGATATGATGTGAAGCATATCATTTCGTAGTCAATAACATGGGGTATTAACAATGTAAATAACAGAGTGTTATCAAATACCCCCACCCCTTCCTAGTTTTACAAAATTTTCCCGTGTATCAGATACTCCATGTTCTTAGTAGCAACATGATGGCAACATACGTCAGCTGTTGCCATGTCAGGTCTGACGGATGACATATCTAATGATAAACCCTTATATAGAAGAAGGAACATACTGGTTTTTTTTTTAATCTTCTATACCTTCTTTAGTTCAGTTTCTTTCTTTGTTTCCTATTTAGTCCAAATGCCAATGGAAACGTTGCAAATGTAACGCAATACCCTGATAGTGATATGCTACTCTATATATCAAGTTCGTGTCACATTGGCGTTACATTAGCAACAGAAAGCTTTTGGATGATCTAAACAGATTAGAATATATCATTGACAAAGAGAACAAATACTGCTAAGATAAATATCCCAACTTGCGACATTTTCAGTTCGTGCCGTTGCTAGGCAACAAAGAAATAGTGTATGGAAACATACACCTTGCCGAATACGTGAAGCGGTAGAATAACTGCGAACTGAATCGGTATATTGGTCTTGTCAGTAAGCTTCTGCTATAAATCAAATTTACTTTTAACCCAGCACAACGTTATCCCTACTTTAATGTCTGCTGTACATGATCCAGGTTTCTTTTAAATAAATATATATATTTCCCTTCAATTTATCTCCGATTTAATGCGTGACAAACTGTACTGTTCTTGCCGAGATCGTAAAACAAAGTCCATGTGGACGCGATATCGCTAATAATGGCTGCCAGAAACAGTGATAGTATTTTCCCCTACTGAAAATCACATGAGGGACCTAGGATAGTTTTACTTCTAAAATGATGATAGTTAGTTTGGGTGTTTGATGATCAATTTTGTCCCGACGTATCGTGTAGGGCAAATGTGTTAGTCTCATTTATTTATTTATTTATTTATTTATTTATTTATTTATTTATTTATTTTATTATTCAATATGATTATTTTAATCTTCACATTTCTTTCAAGTCATCTGCGCTAATAGCAACGATGACGACCACAGCAAGAGTAATAATAATAATAACGAAAATACAATTCTCGTCGTCGTTGAAGACATCATCATCATCATCATCGTGTCTGGAATGCATATACACACCTGTTGCAAGCGCGTGTATGTATCTGTTCAAGTTACAGGCATGATTTCAACATAACCGACGTGTTTGCGACAAAGCGTTATGATCCTACCATTCTGTAAATCTCACATCCACCACTGAGACTTGAAGCCAAATTTATGCCGCTTGTCGATCTTTGAATAAGAGTAATTAATTATAAACTCTCTAGCAATCAGCTTACGACAGCCCCAATGTCAACTCTTTGATGAATGGCGGGTATATTGCTATGGTGTTAGCTGGAGGCCATGACTGCCAACAATAGTCGTTCAGGAAAAAGGCTCTATTTGTCTTGATTTCTCGGGGAGTAGGTCCCTATTATATACGAGAATCGACGTGTGGTTTGTATATAATGCATAGACTGAATGACGTTGCAGAGATGCCATCTCTTTAAAAATGTAACCCGGCTCTATGGATTTGTGAAATAGACTTAACAATTTGCAGTCTCAAGAGAGGACATGATGTGAGGCGAATATACATTGTTAGTGAAAACCCCATATCTTCCGCACATATACACCTTGGAATCCATTTACACGTATTGATTCAGTCATTTTTACGTGCTATAAGGAATACAGATAAAAATTATTAAATTGAGAGAGAGAGACAGACAGACAGACAGAGAGAGACAGAGAGAGAGAGAGAGAATATGTGTGTGTGTGTGTGCGTGTGTGTGTGTGTGTGTGTGTGTGTGTTCCTAATAAAACTACAAATAGCTGGAGGAAGCTTTATCCTTGGAAGGACTTTGAACAATACATTAAATTTCTCTTTCATCACAGCAGTAGCAATTCCATCAACTAGACATTAAGGCTTCACAATGAGTCACTCTACAAATCCGGTCGCGGGTTCGATCCCCGTCCGAGTCATACCAAAGACTTATTACAAATGATACTAACTTGACGTTCAACATTAAGATGTTTGTGTTAGGACTAATCGTCCTGGTGTCAGAAAAATGTGACTGGGTGGGGATTCTTGCTACATGATTTGCGACATGTTCTTGCTACATGATTTGCGACATGATGCCACAGTGCTTGACTTCAGTTTGAACTGTCATATTTCAGACATCGTAGAGATATAACTGAAAAACTGTTAAACCTAAGTTATAAAAAAAAATAAAAAAATCACATCACAAATCACCATTTTTAAAATGGCTTTCAAAGAGTGGCAACTATAAAGGAAAACCCGATGACATTTTAAAATGGAAACCCAATTTATTTAGCGCAAAATAACACATGAATGAAATCTATAATTACAACGAAATATCAAGTAAATGCGATACCAACTATCTTCAATATTAATTCCAGGTAAAATATTGTAATCTTTGATTCAAAATAATATTAACTCGGTCTTATAATAGTTCATACTCCTTGGAAAATTAATCCCCTTTATGGCTGTAACTATGTAATCACTACATCATTAATTTCAAATGTAGACAATTATAAATGTTCTCATACATTATTTTCAAATGTTTATTGGGCCCTTCAAAGTTGCAAACGTGCTATATCCGCAACACTAAGCATACATTTAAAATATTTTGAAAAATAGACATCGGTCATATACAATATATTAACTATTTTTAGTCCAACGTGTTTATCGACAAATGGAATGAAAATAAGCGTACGAATATATGAAAATGAATGAAAAAATGTTTCACATCTGTCGACGGATATTCGTGTACAAAGCATTTCTTGTCGCCTCTTCAGTTCTTCATAGAAATGCTTTGGACAGAATTATTCATTTTTTCACATCCTGTCATTTTCACATCTGCCATTTCACGACATTTGTGTTACATTTCTGCTTAACGATTGCATTTTTAAAAAGGTATGCCTCGTCATAAGAAACATTATTTAGAAAATTCCAGCTATATGCCTTAAAAGAACTACACTTGTTAGCGCCTTGATATTTATTCTACTTCGATGCTAGTTCTTTAGATTCTCTAACTTCTTTCTCTTAAATTCTGTCTGTTTTGTTTAATTCCTTCAACTCAGTCAACTTATTTATTTTGAAAACGCAAGTTTCATCCAGAGGCGTAGCTAGAGTGTTTGAAGCCCTGGGCAAAGATTTTTTTTACGCTCCAGCCCCTTCAACTCTGAAACCCCAAAATTCCACATGCAACCTATTTCAAAGCCCATTCTGGCGCCCCCCTCCCCACTAGCCTAGCGACAGGGGACATCTGTCCCCCTCTGCCCCCTCCCCAGCTACGCCTCTGGCTTCATCATATTTGTTGCTGAACACAAGATTAGAGGAAGACGTTAAGGTTAATAAATTTATAAATGAACAAATCCTGCTGTTTGTATTTTGATCAGAAATTTCATCGTTTGTTTACTTGCCCATAGCCTCTAAGTGTGGCAATTGACGTCTTTTACATGCATATGGTCTCCTTGTATGGCCCTGACAAATCATTTACATGGGTATAGCCTTTATGTATGGTCCTGACACGTTATTTACATGGGTATAGCCTCTATGTATGGTCCTGACACGTTATTTGCATGGGTATAACCTCTATGTATGATCCTGACACGTCATTTACATCGTTATAACCTCTATGTATGACCCTGACACGTTATTTACATGGGTATAACTTCTATGTATGGCCATGACACGTTATTTACATGGGTATAGTCTATGTAGCGGCGTCATACTTTATTTTTCATGATTATAATAGTCTCTATGTATGACCATACTATTTTAGTTTTGATTCTTATAGTCTCTGTATTTGCCCATGACACGTTAGTTTTCATGTATATCGTCTCTATGTATTGTCATGAAACCTTAGTTTTCATAACTATCGTCTCTATGTATGGCCATGACACGTTAGGTTTGATAAATATCGTCTCTATGTATGGCCATGAAACATTAGTTTTCATGCCTATCGTCTCTATATATGGCCATGACACGTTACGTTTCATAACTATCGTCTTTAGGCATGGCCAGTCACGTTAGTTTTCGTGCCTATGATCTCTATGTATGGCCATGACACGTTAATTTTCATGACTATCGTCACTATGTATGGCCATGAAAAGTTAGTTTTAATGCTAATAGTCTCTGTCTATGGCAATGATACTTACGTTTGCAGCATTATAATCTCCATATATGACCGTGATATTTTAGTTGTCATTTCAGCAGTCTTACGTTTGCAGCATTATAATCTCCAAATATGACCGTGATATTTAAGTTGTCATTTCAGCAGTCTCTGTGTACGGCCCTAATATTTTAGTTTTCATGTGTATAGTCTCTATGCATGACTTGGATTTTAGAACCATATATAGATGAGACCTGTTAGTATCAGTCAAAATTCTGTGATCGCGTGTTGTCTTCCAAACATTTAGTTAAATGAAAACAGTAGAACATTTATTTTTGTAAGGATACATTTCTCTTTGGAGACTCGTTAGAATAAACCCAGAGAAATTCGGCTTGGTTCCTATTTAGTTTCTCCTATGATCAGTTTCATATATATATATATATATATATATATATATATATATATATATATATATATATATATATATATATATATATATATATATATATATGTATATATATGTGTGTATATATATATATATGTATATATATTGTATATATATATATATATATATATATATATATATATATATATATATATATATATATATATATATGTTATATGTTTATTTATTTATTTATTTATAGTAATTGTATTCATATTTATTATTTACATTATGTACAGTAGTTGTATTCATATATATTATTTACAGTAATTGTATCCATACGTATTGTCTACAGTGATTGTATTCGTATATACTATATACAGTTATTGTACTAATATATACTATCTACTGTAATTGTATCCATAAATATTATATACGGTAATTGTATTCATATATAGTATTTACAAAATTTCATGTATATTATATCAGTAGTCATATTTACTATGTACAGTAGATGTATCCATGCATAGTATATACAGAAGATGTGTTTATATATTGTTAGACAGTATATATATACATACATGCTATATACAGAAGATGTATTCATATATAGTATATATACAGAAGATGTATTCATATATAGTATATAGACAGTAGATGTATACATATATAGTATATAGACAGTATATGTATGGATATATAGTATATGCAGAAGATTCATATACAGTATACACAGAAGAGGTATTCATATTTATAGTATGTACAGTAGATAGTTTTACATATAGTATATGCAGCAGAAGTATTCATATGTACTATATTTAGTAACTGTATTCATATACATTATATGTAGTGGTTGTATTCATATACAGTATATGTTCTAGTGTTATTTATATTGTAGTTGTATTCAACGTTCCCTCTAAACGAATGGTAGATGTGTGCGCAGTGCTCGCTGCACTGCGCAAGCATTACGGAGACGAGCAACATTTAACGTTGGATAGAGCAAAAATTGACAATTCAGCTGCGCGGGGATGCCTGAGCAGCCTGCGGGCGCGCGCACGCGCGCAGCTTAGAGGGAACGTTGGTTGTATTCATATACATTATATGTAGTAGATATATTTATATACAGTATATTTAATAGTTATAATCATATACATTATATGTAGTAGATATAGTTATATACATTAAATGTAGTAGATGTATTCAAATACATTATATGTAGTATATATATATTTATATACAGTATATTTAGTAGTTATAATCATATACATTATATGTAGTAGATATATTTATATACATTATATGTAGTAGTTGTATTCAAATACATTATATGTAGTAGTTGTATTCAAATACATTATATGTAGTAGTTGTAATCATATACATTATATGTAGTAGATATATTTATATACAGTATATCTAGTAATTGTATTCATATAACGTATACGTAGTAGTGATTTCATATATAGTGTATTCAGTACATCTATTCATATACAGTAATGTATTCATAAATAGTATATGCATTTATTGTATTCCCGTGTCTAGCTATTCCGTTACGTTCTACTGACTGCCTGAACGTGAAGCCTGCCAATATTATTTTTTTTTTAAATTTGTTTGTTCTTTTGTGATGTGTAAGACGTATTTTGTGAAAGTATATTACATTTATGTTTTTATTTTAATACAAGTAACGACAATGGACAGAATGAAACTTCATTTGATCGACAAAATCAATAGTTTAATGCTTGTAAGAGTTACTACCACAACATAATAGAAATACGAAACATCACAATTAAATATATTTTATATTTAAAAGAAGTGAAAACTCTTTCACTTGTTGATTGTTATATGCAACACGATTATATTTTTTTATGAAAATATATTCGAGATAAAGAAAGTAATAGTTTGGTTTAATATAAGATTTGCTTTCTTTTGTTGTTCGAATTGCATTTACTAGCGGTACTAAACAAAATCAGTAAAGTAAATAGTAATTAGGAATTAGAACGGAAGTTAATATTATATACAGTTCAACTCCTTGAAATGTAAAAACAAATATTAATTGGATTAAAATCAATATCCGCTTATTATAAGTAAATGTGACAGGCACCGATAAAGGTCCATGTTTACGTGGCCTTTTTGAATTAACGGGTCACTTGTTAGTAAACTATCTGATAACGTGTTACATTCTGTGTATGGAAAGCTCTGGCTGAAAAAGTTATATTTCAAATAACTTTAACTGTAGCTGCAAAGTTGAGTGCTACAAACAAACATTTGCATTATAACTGAAAGTATGGAAAATGAAGAAATACAATCAAGTGTGACGTATGAATGGAAAATATATAAAATATTTTTTTTTAAATTATAAAAAGCGAGTTATCTGCATTTCCCAAGAGGTATATTCCGAATTTCATTGACATCCTACATTTTATTGGCCATGGGATGAAAATCCTACACAATCAATGACTTGAAAGGCAGTGCCAGATCATGATGGGAGCGCTTGGAAGGGAAGATTGTGCCTCTGGCCACCAAATCATGGAGTCTCTCTTGGTTGCCGTGGATTACATTACATATGTTTAAATAAATTATTTATCGATCTAAACCATACTTAGCCTTATATACCAGGGATAACCATAAAGAGGACATGTAAGAACAGTTTTCAGGACGTATTTGTAACTCTGTATCTTACGCGATAAACGCCCTCACCCAAAGCCTTAATCCGCCCTCCCTCTAGCTGTCTGTTGCCATATCCGTGCTTAGACCTCCTTCAACTGGTTTTCACTTTCCAACATCATAAGGAAGAGCATAATATTCAGGTTTTCATTAATTACATAAAGATACAATTTTCAAACTGTTAAAGCCGAATATGTTTTTATTCATTATACATTACAATTTTATCAAATATAATCAATCGTATGACAATAAAACCGAATTTCCTCGGAGATGACTCCATTTGTCATATTTGTAAAATTACAATATATATGCTTGTATTTGTCATAATACTAAAATTACAATATATAAGCTAAATTGCTTACGAATGTAATTTCGAAAATTGTTTTGCAGAACAAGAACAGGATATATATATATATATATATATATATATATATATATATATATATATATATATATATATATATATATATATATATATTATATTATATTATATTATATTATATTATATTATATTATATTATTTGGACATGTGATATGCAGAATTACCCGCTCATTTATTAATGTTACATAACACTTTTATTTTTCATTTTTTCTATCTTTTTGTTGTAAATTTCCCCTAATTATTCTAATATATAGAAGTCCAGAATTTTACTTTGATTTTGTATGTATTGCTTGTTTTATGTATGTAAACTGTTTATGCACATGAATGAGCGTGTTGAGCTCGAAACGTCGGGAGACCGCTTTTAATGTGATTGTATGTATAAGTAAGACGCTTGCATCCTTTCGAAGTATGTGTGTTTATACTGCTTGTTTGTCAGGAAACTCTTGCGCAGAGTGCATGAAGCCAAATTTAAAAGAACAATATCTTCAGAGAGTCACAAATAATTAAAAAGAATTAATTTACCTTTAAGGCAGTAAGTAATTAATTAAAATTCAAAATTATATTATGTTATGCTCCAACATCTTGTTTTTCATCCTCCATTTCGTATCCTCAGTTTAGCCTCTTTTTTTCTCCTCCAAAATAATATTAATAATAATGAAGACTTTGTATAGCGCCTAATCTTAAAAAAAAGCTCGAAACGCTTTACAACATTCATATTGATATTACTACAAGAAACAAAACACCATGAAATTAGAAAGAAAAAAAAACAATGCTGAAATTAGTTAAGATAGGAAACATTAAGTTTGTTCTTGCAGTCGAAAAAGATGAGTTTTAAGAGCACTCTTGAAAGGCATCACTCTGTCATTGTGTCAAATTTCCATGGGCGATTCATTCCATGTCGCTGGGCCATCAACATTGTCCCAATGAATCCATAAGAAGTCAAAACGTGACAATTTGGACGCAGAAGTTAATATTGCCAAAACTGGTTCTTGAAAGTACGTGTAATACATCAGTTAGTTCAGTTCTTGTTATCTTTGCGAAATGCCACTTGAAAATATGTGTATTACGTCAGTAATTTCCGTTCTTGTTATCTTTGCGAAATGACACCTGAAGAATGCGTCTTGTGGAAACTATTTGTCATCTTAAATTTAAAATGAGTATCAGTTATGGTCATTTATTAAATCGTCGTCATTACAATTTCACTCAGTTTCATTAAATGCGTCAGCTTGAGTCATCGCCTCTAAAGATTCCAGTGTAACTAGCGTAAAGCAATGTACACTATACTAAAATATAAAATAAGAATATGGTATTCCTGAAAACAGCCAGTTTCCTTTCCCAACTTTACAAAATCAAATGGAAAACTTTGAATGTATCAATCGCTCTTTGTCTTATTCGAAGAACTTTTACAGTACCATGGAGACATTCAGATGGACTATCTGCAGAATGACATGCACATTTTACAAATTATATAACCACACAACTGAAAGAACGTTCTGAAAAAGTATGAAATATATTAACATTAACCATTCGTACAGTAAATGGTTATCATAATTTGTACCGTCTATATTTCTGGAAATTATTTTACTGGTCGATTTGTGGAACATTTTATTTATAAAATAAACATTTGCAGTGCAGTATAAACGTACTGGCGAAATTAGTAAACCCCAAAAAATCAATTTGTAGTATGTAACATTGATGTTTCATGTAAAAGTTTCAAATAAAACCGGTAATTTTTCCTTATTATGAACAAGTTATTGTACCACTAAAGCAAAACGTAATTCCTGTCTCTGAAGATAAAGTGTGCTTTCAATTAAATCGACATTTCATAAATTGTTCTGCTGCTTTTTCTTAAAAATCAATGGGAGCTAACTTGATACGTGGTCAATAATTAGCATGCTTTATTAAGGTATTCTGATAGATTTGCATAATATACTCTGAAACGAAATTTCAATTATTACTATTATTATTATTATTATTAGTAGTAGTAGTAGTAGTAGTAGTAGTAGTAGTCTGTGATTGAATCGTGAATCCGCTTATCCGATTTGGTGCGATTTGGATTAGTGCTGTAAATTATAACATTCCCTCCATCATTTCTGAGCAATAGCAACATTAGACCGATTTTCACCCTACCCGGTGCTCTTGTCGAAATATTATTACTGAAACTTGAAATGAAGCGATTATATATATGTATTTACAAAATATTAAAATTAACGGGGGGGGGGGGATAACTGAAGAAGGACCGATTAATGTTTTTAACTTCATCTGCCGGTAGATATTTATGGAATTTTAAAAACAATAGAATTTTGGTTTCGATAATATGATACGCAGGGTAATTGCATGTGTATATGGCATTTTTAAATGCTGTGAAAATGAACGTAGGGTAAGACAGTTTGCTATTCATATGAACGACAAAGGATTTCACCTGAATGTATACAATGAGAACAAATCAATTAATCAAAACATTGCCCCTCATTCCATTGTCTGTCGTTTTTCTTGTAACGTTTACACAAACCGATTTGTCATTTTTTTTCCAATTCACAGATTAATGTATTGTATCTTTTTGTATCATGAAACGCATCTGTCCTGTTGGACAACTAATTTATAGGACGAAACGTTAAATATTACTTTCAGACTACATATGATCTTTGACGAAAAGGACATTAAACATTTGCTGTATAATAAAGCATGTTCTATTATGATCAATATTGTGTCAATCTGTTTCTATTGTTATAGAGAGTGGGTTTCAATTTTAGTGTCTGATGATGTAACACACTGACGTTTATTAGGAACCACCTTAATTATGAATGACGTTTATTAATATTATAATAGATAAGAGACATTACATTAATAAATTTATAAAATCAGCTGACCAATATTTATTCATTAGTTTATCATTGCCTTCTGTTTTGAATATGTATTCTTCATTAGCTTGTAAAATGAATACATACAATATTTCTTAACGTAATAATAAACATACAATATTTCTTAACGTAATAATAAACATACAATATTTCTTAACGTAATAATAAACATACAATATTTCTTAACGTAATAATAAACATACAATATTTCTTAACGTAATAATAAACATACAATATTTCTTAACGTAATAATAAACATACAATATTTCTTAACGTAATAATAAACATACAATATTTCTTAACGTAATAATAAACATACAATATTTCTTAACGTAATAATAAACATATTTAATTTGTAATCTGAATAAGCATTTCTTCTAACAGGATTTCCAGTTGTTTTTTTTTTTAGTTAACGTTCATTATTTTTCTTTAGTCTTCTGTCCTCCTGGTAAAGTAATATCCATAATTTAGACAAGAAACTATATAGACTGGATTTGTACATTATATGGTAATAACGGTAAAGTTATACAAGTGACGATGAAGATGTATTGGTTTATACTACAACACACACACACAGATAGATAGATAGATAGATAGATAGATAGATGCATGCAGACATACATACATACATACATACATACATACATACATACATACATACATACATACATACTCGCTTACATAACATTTCTTAATTCTTTCTTTTTGATTGGCACCTTTGGAACGCGATTTTGGATCTCATTCTTTCAACCTGGCATGGAAGTTTTAGGCTTTATATATGATTGCGCATGCGTTGTATGCCTTCGTGTTTTAAATGAGAGATTCGATTTTCTTTCTGTTTTTATTGATACTTTTTTTCTTTTATTAGTCGTGTCTGGTCAGAAACCTTGCTTGCACGACTTACTTGTTGTTTTGGGTATTTTCGGTGCGTAAAAGAAAAAATAATGTTTCCACTGTCAACTTCAAAATCTTTGTTATTGTCACAATTGTCTCTTGGTAATATCTGTTTCGCTAATATGTAGTCAGTATTGTGGAAACATTGTAAATGTTAGAATTGACGAGAGCGAAATTATGGTTGTTATAGAATTTTTTTTTTAATGTAATCGACGACAAGATTGAGAAAATTAGTGGTTTCGCCATATCGGTTTTTAATGTTGTGTCAATCTTTACTGCAGTTTTATATAGAAACAGAAAATGGCGTGCTATTTGGATCCACTGTGGATCGGAAATTACATAGGTATTTGGTGATCTTCGTTTCCTTTGTAGTCAAGGAAACGTTTCAAAAACTATTTATGCCATGATTTTGTTTCCAAATGTATCCTCAATCCGTTGTGCGGTATTTATTTTCTTGAAGATATCAAAGTTCCAGATTCGTAATTAGGAATGAAAAATGTTCCAAGACTAATTACTTATTCTTTATTAAACATATGTCATACAATCATGTCTTCCTTTCTTCTTAAAAGATGGTATACAAACTGAAACAAATTCGTACAACATGCGAAGTGTCTCATTCTGATGTTCGACTTCCAGGATGACTGGACGGTTGAATGTTGCATACATCTCTGATAAAAAAAGTCTAAGCACACAGAAATATGACTATTACAAGAACACATATTTCATACATATTATAATTCACAATTGGTTAATAATACGTCAAAATACAAAATATATTTCATATTTACATATTAGTGTAATCTTTTTAATTTGTAGATGTATGTTTTGTCAATGTAAAAAAAGTGTTTTATTTTCTCTCTCATATCTTATTAGAAATGTTTTACATTATCGTTGTATGGGGTGCTAAATTTGTGCTCCTGTAAGCGAAGCCGGTCACCACAGGCATCTCTATACAGATCACCTAACAAGAACATTTGCAAGGTAGGTCGTGTAATTGCTGGTCTTCTTGCTAACAACCTCCTATTTTGTTTAAAGCTTGAATAGTAGCATGGAAATATCAAGAAATTCATGAAAATACGAAGACATTCAAAGGAAAGAAATTATAAAACATAAACATCTTAGATCATATGAACGCATGCTATGACGAAATGTCTACATCGCGTTTCAATTAAAATCAAAGAATGAAAGGAAAAGAAATAAAGACACAACACACATCTGGAATACATATTTTATATACATGTCTTAAATTTATCAATAGCAATGACGACAAACCTATTAATTACTTCAGGAGTGTAAAAAATGATCAACGGAGAAGATTTTAAGATTTTGATAATTGTATTTTGTGCATAGTCTGTATTATGTGTATCTTCTAAATAAAATAAAAAAACTCACTAAAACTTTATGCGAGAAAGACTGCACATAACTTACAATGTTTAACTAAATCTGCAGATTATGCCACAAAATTGATTTTGGTATAAAACTTGAAAAAATAATGAAATATAGAAGGTTATTGCCAATAATTTTGTTAATTATTTGATTGGGGGTTTTTTTTCTTTAAAAAAGAAATCTGCATTTTGGACTGACTGGTTTAGAGCTTGGTTTAAAGAATAAAGAATTTAGAGTAATGGTAACATAAGGAAAAATAATCACGAATATCGAAATGCTTCGACGAGAATATGTGAAGACTGATGACAGAATTGGGTCGACTGAATCTTCTGGTCTTTATCCTCCCTTACGTAAAGAAAAATAATGACAGGGAACGGATGCCATCAATGCTGACAGGATCTGTTAGCTGTGAAAAGGTAGTGCACGCCACAGACAACGCCAAAATCAAAACTGATCTTTCCATGGGTACTAATACAGTTTATATAGTATAAATACGGTACGTAAATGTAGGTAATCTCGGGGCAGAGCATGTGATCCCAATATTAAATGTCTGACAGGATATGTCAATCAACAAATCCCTCCCATGGGCGTGTCCCATGTTTGCTCACTCCCCCTCGACGATGTGGAATTTCAATAGCTACACGGTCGAAGAGCAGGTGACCTCTGAACATTTGATAAAACAGAAAACGCATTAAAGTGAAAACCAGTAAAGCAACATTGTAAAGCTTCGGATTCAAGATGAAGGATTATAACACTTGCTTCATTCACTGCAGGATAGTGGTAATGCTAATACAAGCGGAAGTTGAGTGCTTTGGACCAAGGCTTGCCGCTGATCAGGAGAAAAATATCGGGCTAAATTAAGGGGTTGTACATCGTGCTTTGGAAAGCATGGCGGACCGCCATGATTGATTGTTCCACTGTTAGGAAAGGAGCTTTACATTTATGTTGCAAGGTAAAGACGCAATGTTCAAGGCTTTTTGGTGCAGCTATGCACACAAATTATTTACCTTTGAATTGCATAAACCATCATAATGTGGAGTCAATAGTCAAGACAGGCTAGTGTTAAATATCGCTTGACGTAAGATTTATTGGTCTCAATTGATTTAGTGTGAACTGCTTCGTTGCTATTTGTCGACTATTGATTGGATAAATGAAATTAAATTCGCGCTCCTATTTCAGCTTTATGATAGTGGGAGCGGGTTTCCCAGTATGGTAACCTGTATGTTCATGAAAACAATTTACATATGCGACGTCTTATCAAGCGCATCTGCCACTACTAAATACATATTTACAATACCTTCGATCGTTGTCAGGCAACAGCGAGTGGCAAGCCATTCAAGTTAGGCTCTTCCAGAAGATTGTAGCCTCGTAAATATCTTGTATTTGTTCCAAAAACAATCGAAAAAAAAATATGTAATACAAGTAACGTTCATTAAAATGACCGGGCATGAAAGGACGTTGATGACTGGCTAGATAAATGGCGATGTCCTCTGCTGTTAATAAATCTTATCATGTACCAGCCAAAGTCACGCACTTAGGGCATGGCCAAAACCTAGGTCAAGACCAGAACATTCTTTTGGCCGATCATATATATATATATATATATATATATATATATATATATATATATATATATATATATATATATATATATATCTATATATATATCGGTTATGAGCAATCGTATTTATTGATTCTTTGTTGAGCAAATTCGGAGGCAGAGCAAAACAATTATTTATATAAGATGGCTTTTAAGGAAAAAAGTGAAGCTTTGTTTTGAAAATAATCTTAATGTAATCTACTAAAAGTGCATTTCAGTTCATATGTGATAACCGTACAAGAGATAAAAGAGATACACACAATAGTTTGGTAGTGAGAGATAAAAATTATTAAAAATATTTTTTCCAGGTAACTGTCTAGAAAAGAAAGAATATTTAACAGTAACCGAAATAAAAGCTGTAAAGGGATTTAGTAATAATAATAATAATAGTAATAATTATAATACTTATAATAATATACATATGTGGGGAATATGTGTTCAGTTTTATAAAATTTAAAATGATTAGCACCAAAATAGTTTATGTAAATATATTATTCAGTAGAACAGAACCGCTTGGAAAATTATAGTATTAATTACATTACATTGGTTTGTAATATGATTGATTACATTATATTGGTTTGTAATATGATTGATTACATTACATTGGTTTGTAATAGTGATTACATTACATTGGTTTGTAATATGATTGATTACATTACATTGGTTTGTAATATGATTACATTACATTGGTTAGTAATATTGATTACATAACATTGTAATATGATTGATTACATTACAATGGTTTGTAATATTGATTACATTACATTGGTTTGTAATATGATTTATTACATTACATTGGTTTGTAATATAATTGATTTCATTGGTTTGTAATATTTTATTTCAGTTAAGATTTACTGCTATTGATTCAGTGATTACTGATCGAACTAAGTAATCATCATAATCATTATCATGACAAGGACGACGACGATGATACTTATTATTCTTTGTATTACTTTTAGTGAGGATGTGCGTTCATATTTGTTTTGTGCTTTTGTTGATCGACACATTTTTGTTTGTATACTATTTTGTAATTGGATTTTTTAGCTTTCGTCATTGTGTATTCAAGCTGTCACTAGAATATAATAATATTTCTTTCAGATTTACTAATTTGGTGAAATTTGTATTTTCTTGTCGAAAATCTTGGCAAAGTGTCTGGATGTCTGACATTTATTTAATAATCGCTTGTAAGAGTCACTTTTGTTTACACATTTATGAAAAAGAACAGAACAGACTTTTTAATTTCTAATTAACAACCCTTTTCGGCACAAAGGGGCAGAGACTTCCGCAGAATTATGGGGAGGGGCACACATGTAGAGGTTAGCTATTAAGTTTTATTGATTTATGCCAAAACATGTTTAATTTAAATCTGGGGCCACTATGTTCGGACGCCCATGAAAGGGGGGCGAAATTGGTCACGTACATGCGTGATTCGTGTTGATGAAGGTAATCGTGCTTGTACAAGTAGTGCTTATGCCATTCGCCATGATATATATTTGCGTCCATCAAGACAATTATTTCTTTTTTATATAACAAAAATCTACATTAAATTATGAAATAGCCGTTCGGCCGAAACATTCACTATAGTGATTTTCAACACTTGATTTACTTCACGTTAAACATCTGTAGGAAATTTTGCTTTTAAAAGTCTTCTAAAATCGCATAATTTTCGATTCACATTGAATTATCTTGAATTAAACTTGACTCTAACATTTACATTCATGATTGAAGTTTTCATTACTCGTGATTCCTAACTCTTTAAGCACAAGACATATTTTTTTCTTTTTCTTCTAATAACTAAATAGCTTCGTGTTCGTATTCATTTCATTTCCTAATTGTGATGTTTGAAACCAAAGTTTCTTTATTTTGAGTATAACTTCTAATCGACATGTTTTAAGATGAATATTTGCACAAAATATAACTTTATTTGATATGGTATGAACAATTTTTCTTTTTAAAAATATCCTTTCCTGGCACGAGTGTTGTTAAATATTTCACCGCATACGACTTGAATATTCAACATAATTAAAGAATTCTTATAATCAACGCTTATAAGCTAAATATCCAGTATACATAAAAACAAACCAAGTGACTTTTGGTTATTGAAAACACCTGTCATATTTGAATTTTATAAGAAAACAAATGTTAATAAATGAACATATCTTAACTGTTTACTTTATCCAATGTATTCACGGTCAAATTTGCAGTGATGAAAACACCATCAGTCCCAGATTCATTATTTTAAGAAATTTACAATTATTGTATATATTGCACCAGTTATTATATTTATGTACAGAGACTACGAGTTATTTTGTTTTTGCAAGAAAAATATTTACTTTTACCTTCTGCGTTCGAACTTAGAAAAGTCAATATACCAAGAGATGTCACCGTGCAAATAAAATATGGCAGTGTTTTATATGCAAAAATTAAAACAAAGTCACTGAACATTATTGAACAGTTTTGCTTACCATGAAATATGTTTTTAAAAGCCGTATGGCAGTGTTTAATGTGTAGATATGCCCTATTTACGTCTTTAAAGTCACATTTAAAAACGAACTTTTTTGAACTAATCATTCAAAGTGTATTTATATAAAAATTGGTTTATTCGACTATTCAAATTAACTGGCATTGTTTCATAATGCATTTTCCCGACGACGATTAATTTTGTTGCAATATAAATCGTTGCTAGGTACGTGTAGTCGTTTGCAAATTTCAAACTTTGAAGGTACTGTAGTAGGATTGCAATCAAAAGTGCTCAACTTCATATATTATTATTATTATTATTATTATTATTATTATTATTATTATTATTATTATTAACTACCTAGCTTTCATGACTAGGAATATAGGTCGGCTTAATGGCAAAGTACATTCCTCTTCTTTAGAAATAGGTCATAAATATTTTTTATGTTGAATACTGCAAAATATCTTTGTGTTCACTGGTCGAAGGAATGATAATGATGTTTCAGTATTGCATGAAATACGTTATTAAAGGAAATATTTGTGAATTACGTTATTTTCTGGTAACTCCATTGTAGATTTCTTTAAGGTTAAATTTTAACCATGTAAACTATATTGCTCATTTTTCCTTCATTATGCTCAATATAAAAATGATATTTAATGACAATAATCCGTAGTCACTATACATGTACAATTTTTATACTTTATTCAAAAATAACTTAACACAAATGATACATACCATTTATGACGTTTTTGGATGTCATAAGTTGTTTTAAATTTTATGTATTGTTTTTATTTAATTTTATTTTATTTTTTATTTATTTATTTATTTATTTATTTATTTATTTATTTATTTTGAAATAAAGCCGTTCAGAAATATAAGTCAACATGCAAGTTTTATTTCTTAGAGTGAATAACGTAATTTATGAACATTTAAAATTACCGAGAGACGCATTAGAAAGAAGAACTTAATCGACCTTTAAAATTCTATATTATTAGTTTTAAAGATATGGCTTTACATAGGAAATGTATTGTAAATTTTCGTAATGTTTTGTAGAAATAGTGTTTATGCAGCACAATTAGGGATATATAAGTTTACGTGAAACGAACACCTGTTAAACAACATCTAGTTGTTCATAATCATTAACGAAATAAAATGAAAGGTAATGTGATGCAATGAGATTTATGATTACGCTTGATTTAAAAACCTAATGGTGTTTCGTTTCAGGTTTATTCATTTTTTTAAAAGGTTTAATTTTTCATCGACCAACCCAGTTCAATTTGTATAATGGTCTTTTTTTTTATTTCACGTTTGTTAATTACGTGATTATCCATGACTGTGTTACCAAGATGTGTGATATGTTCGGTGTTCGATCGGGAATTATTTGATCGTGGTTTTATTTTTTGTTGCTAGAGATATTTCCAAAACGTTCAAAATACACTTCAGTCACTTCTGCTATACAAACGTGTTTGAGGAATATTTAAAATGATTTTAATCAAGAGCGATTGATTTGATATTGGAGTAAGTTCATGTTTCATTTCGTATATGAAGACGAAAAGAATATGCTAGTTTGCGTTAACTTGTATTAGTTGAGTTTATGCGTCGTACTGGAAATGGAATTTTTTTCTTCTTTATCATTATTTTCCATGAAAAGATTGCGTTATTAAGTTTTAAAACAGAACATTTCTGGTCAAAGGTTTACTTAAGTGTGGCGTGTTTCTAAAACATTAGTATGGTGTATGACGATCTAACTTTGCAACTTGTTTCAAAGAACATTTTGTCGAAGCATGAATACTGTCAGTTTCATTAGTCGAAACAACGTTAAGTTTTATATTCCCCTTGGGGAAACCAGCTGGTGTTTGATCACTCGATCGCTTCTTTAAATTACAACACACTCATTTCAAATATGATTGCTTTCTCGGTAAATAATACTTGCGACATTTTTGGAAGGTCCTATTAAAAAGTAAGTGCCAGAGTTGAATTTGATGTAGTAAGCTAAAGTGTAAAATTATTGTCGGCAATGTTGTATGAAACAGAAATTTCACACAATGGTTGAATTACTGGGTTATTATAGTTCACATTGTAAATATGTCATTACGTATGTAGTAGTGTTGGGAGGTCGAAATTGTGGATATTTTTACCTTTTGTTTCTTCTCTTGGCATGATAATGCTTTGTACAAACTTATCTTTCTAAATTTTGCCCTTAAAAATTGCCAGTTTAACCTTCAAAAAAAAAGCATTGGTTTTTCATATCTTATTATTTTATTAAATGGCAGGTACGAGAAAAAATTTGAATCCTAAGGGACAAATTGGAATGTATTTTTGTTTTTCAGTACGCATTTTTTGTTTCTCTGTACGCATTTATGTTTCTGATTTTCTTTGCTTCTTTGTATTTGCTTAAAACAAATCAAAAGAGAGATTCCTTCCTTTGTCTTTTCTTTTTGGCTCAATGGACATTTTAACAGGGCCAATCACATTAAGGTCAAATGCAGATCAGTCGACATTAGCTTATATTGAATATCGATTTCCTAGTTCATAAATACATTGAGCATAGAGGACACTAGTTTCTGTCGCAAACTGCAACTAGATTTTTGCGTCTTCGCAGATTTAGTTATGAGTTCTGACTGATACATTTATGATGTTATATGGTGAGCAGATTTAACACATTTGATGCAGTGTATAACAGGTCTTGACGGCTTTATGCAACAAGGTAAATGGCAAATCAGACACATTCCACGAATCAGCCCATAAGCTTAGGCAGTCACATTGGGAGATAGATAAAATGGTCAGCGGCGTACTCCACGACGGTTATTTCTCATCTAAATTTATTCTCTCTCTCTCTCTCTCTCTCTCTCTCTCTCTCTCTCTCTCTCTCTCTCTCTCTCTCTCTCTCTCTCTCTCACACACACACACACACACACATATATATATGTATGTATGTATATATATATATATATATATATATATATATATATATATATATATATATATATATATAATTTTCGTATATCTAGTATTAGTTAGATATCGTATATCTTATCCTATTGGCATCATGACTGAATAAATCGCTCTACTGTTATACCAGTATGAAGCTGATAAAAAGATAATCGCTAAAAAAGATGTACTAGTTTTGTTTGGTGGGAATTCTTTTTGGACGGTTACGTTACGGTCTACCGTGATATAAACTGGATCGTGTATACACGTCATCTGGAATTGTATTCGTTACGTAATTCATTGAGAAAATTTAATCAGTTAAAAAATGTGCCGGCCCCCCGCCCCCCTCTCTCTCTCTCTCTCTCTCTCTCTCTCTCTCTCTCTCTCTCTCTCTCTCTCTCTCTCACGTTTATATAAGAGAGAGAGAGAGAGAGAGAGAGAGAGAGAGAGAGAGAGAGAGAGAGAGAGAGAGAGATTGTTCGCATTTCCTAATAGACTTTATAATTTATAACTATGTTGGAATGAAATTAGTCAGTCCGATTATGCGACTTGAAACTGCTATCTCGTTTTCAAAACAAACTTCAAACAAGTGAATTTCTCTTTTATGTTTAATATTGTGGACTTGATAGACATCTTTTAAAATCAATTATAATCTGAATGTACATTTTTGGAACTTATAAAATTTTCTCGGCTAATTATCAATAGGTTTTGAATCTGAACTATATATATATATATATATATATATATATATATATATATATATATATATGTGTGTGTGTGTGTGTGTGTGTGTGTGTGTGTGTGTGTGTGTGTGTGTGTAATATGTATGTGTGTTTTGGTTTTCGTTGGCATAGCATTCTATAACCTTGATATTAGATATACGAATTAAAATAATACGTCGGATGATCATATACAAATGGAATATAAATAACTGAGGCATAAAAAAAAAACTAAATCCAAAACTAAAGTTGTCGATTATTTGTAGCTTTGTATGAATTCTGGGAGACTGCAAGCATTTTGCTCATACATTGATAAGATGAAAACCGGGGTTCACAGAAACAGAGATTATATTATTTTATTCATTAAAATTATTTTATTCCTTAAAAGGTGTTCATATCCAAGTTATAGTACTTCTCTTGATTTAAGAATTTATTTTTAAAAATCTCCATGTCCATTTTATGCAGCTGAAGATCTGTCTGCGTTAATGGTATTTTCTACTGTAATAAAAGCATATGATTATGATGTTTTTATTATTTTGTGTAAGGTTGTAAATTATCGTACATCTTTCTTTACTATGATACTGTCGAATATCGTTATACCATATTGTTGATAGGTTTTCTTTAATACTCAAGGTCGTTAAGTGGATGCTTATGATGTTCTTAGACCTCACATAATTTGGACATGTCATTCAACGTTGTTCGAATTCTCTTTTGATCTTTGATTAGACTATAATTGTATGCTGAATTAATGTATTGTTCTGCGAAAGGAGACTTTTCATTGGACTATATAGAGACACGTGATATCTGAAATTTCGAAGTGTTACACAGTCATTAGTCATGTCGCATCATTATGACGCCATGATGACTATAGCGTCTTTCGTTCTTATCGATGTGTAGTTCAAATCATAGATGTTAAAAACGTTAAAATTAAAATTAGACACTTTTTAAGAAACGCAATTTTTTCTCAATAAATAAAAAACGAAAAAAAAAAGGTTCCAGACGTTTATAGGCAATACAAAAATCAATATTTTACTTATTTACACGTTACATATCAGTTTTAAAGTTTCAGTGACACAAATATGGAAAAAATGTCAAAAGTTTTAAACCGTAGTCCAGATAACATAAAAAAAAAATAAACTCAATTTCATTATCACCATCTGACTGATCTGACCACTCTATGGAAGTACCAAATATAAAATATGCACACAAAAAAATAAACGTAAAAAGAAAGCGTTTTTCGAGGTAAAAGAAAAAAACGTTTTTATCATCTATGGTTGAAATTGCATTAGAACTGTTCTAAAGAAAATTAAATTGCACAGTTTCTCTAGATATCTAATGAAACGAAATTAGATCGATCATTCTTTGGGTGCAAGTGAAATTTGATGAGCTTATAATTGTATCATATTGACCTCAAATTCAAGACTTTTAAATGTGGGGTTTAGTGTTTGATATACCTCACATTCACATCGGCAAAGGTTTATGATTGTATTCATACTTCTTTTACTTCTTAATTATTTGTAGGTATTTATATTTGTTTCTTTTAAATCAATGAAGATATGGCACACACACACACACACACACACACACATATATATATATATATATATATATATATATATATATATATATATATATATATATATATATATATATATATATATATATATGGCACACTGGAAGTAAATAATCATATTTTGTGGTGTACGAGTTTTGCTTTGTTAATTTCATATAAAAACTAATAGAAACTTGATTGGCCAGACTGATATGTTGTTCTACCCCCCCCCCCCAAAAAAAAAAATCAACAAAAAAATCATATATTTCATTAAAATGGGATTTTCGGTAATTATTCATGTTTACTAAATATGTTGATATGATTCCTAGTTTCAAAATAGATGTGGACACACACACGTATGTATGTATGTATGTATGTATGTATGTATGTATGTATGTATGTATATCTTCGACTTATACATGGTCGACTTAATCCAGTGTCGATTGTTTCTCATACAGGATGAAAAACTTCTGGCATTTTTTAAAATCAGTTAATCAACGAGGACATGTTTCATAGATTTGGGGAATTAATGCATATAACGGTTACAGTTTTTTTTTTAAAGCACCTTTCGGCTTGATGTGATATCGTCCAGTGAAAGGTGAGGATATACGATCCACCAACATATAGGTTGAACAGAAAAAATATTAACGAAAGCCAAATGTAAATTATTTAGAACGATTTTATTAACGAAATGGTCAATTTACAACTGTGAGTTTAAGCAAAAATACAGTATTGATACAACATGTGTCCATGTTAAGGATATTCTGAAAATTTTTAGAACTTAATTCGTTTATCAATCAATTCTTTTATAGCTGAAACATTTGGGACTTGTTAGGCCGATAAACCAGCCATTCTCCAGTGATGATATTGATTGGCGGTTTAGGGGCTGAAATCAAATAATGATTGAAACATGCAAAAATTTACATCCAATTTTGGCTACAGATTGGTCTGCATTTTATACACTTAACGGTTATTTATCGAGTTTGTGGAGCTTTCTTCGGCTGTAAGGTTCTTTTGGTGGCATGTGCATTATATTTCCGGAGCAAATCCTATGTCTGGTGACTTGTAAAATTCACGTGGAAAAACACAACCCTCTGCCATGTGGCCATTTTGAATTTAGCGCTAGCTATGGCTGTTACTAAATACCGGTACGTGTCTAAAGCGAACGCAGGTTTAATCCGGAAAGATTTGCATGCAGCAAATTTGCACATTTTAATGAACGGGTGATATAAGAACCACATATCATCCATCCATATAAAGATTTGGGGTTTTGATTTATCAGACTGGTATCATCCATCCATATAAAGATTTGGGGTTTTGATTTATCAGACTGGTATCATCCATCCATATAAAGATTTGGGGTTTTGATTTATCAGACTGGGAACTTGTTACTTAGAAGCTAAAATCATGCTTAATCTAGAAATAGTTGTAGAGGCATCTACACAATGAAGACTCCTGGTGAAATAAAATGGAAATTAATACAGAAATTAAATTTATTAATAGATGAATGGAAACCAATGCACTCACGACTATGCAAAATGACGAAGAACACTAAATTGATTTTTAATTATGCATCACCCACAGTAATTTTGACCACTCATTCATATCTTAAACTTATTTGGATACTTGAAAATGAAAATATTTCTTTTTCTTAGAGTACAAAGGAAACAATCGATCATTTATTTTGACATTTGCAAAAAGCGAGCGAATAACGAGAACTCTTTAAAATATGGTAGCAGATTGCAGTTAGATTTCGAAATTGTATTATTTAAAAAAGACATTGGATGAGTAGGAAATGTTAACTGAATTATTCTTTTAACTCCACTTTACACATATATAGACACGTTAAAGATCGTTAGTACGATCAAATTGCTGCCTAAAATGGTACAATTCCAATGGAAAGGTTTGTGGCTCTCAAAATATGAAAAGAATGATGTGGCTGAGAAATGATGGGGACTGTCGAAAGTGGTAATGTATCAAGAGTTACATAATACAGGTAAATTTGTATGCTGAAATTACATTAATAAGAATATGTTTTATTTATTTATCGCGTGAAAACTAAACTCTCTCTCTCTCTCTCTCTCTCTCTCTCTCTCTCTCTCTCTCTCGTTTATATTGTTTGTCTTCGATACTATTTTGTATGGAAAGACGATACTTTATTATCTTTGTATCTCTCTGGAATGTCTCGTAAATTATGAACCTCGGAATCACGACTGTGTATATAGAACATTAAGAAAAGTTCCATGCTTATGTCTTTGATGACTTTTGTCTACAGTAGTTGCTATACTTACTGTATGTATTAATTAACAAGAGATTTTCGGGAAAACATCGAGGTTAACAAATGTTTGACACCGGTTCTTAATCTTCATTAATTATTCCTTGAATTCATACTCAATGAATAATATTTTATTTTAGCGATGAGAAATATTCTCACGAGATTTTTTTAAGTGCTGAAGTGTTAGCAGGAAAATAAATGGTGTAATAGATTCATTTCCAAATAGATCAAAAGCAGAATTATAAAAGAAACACAACCCAAAAAAATATAGCCTTTAAAAACCAGTTGCCAAAACACCACTGTTACCACCACCAAAAATTTAAACAACAAAAAGTCACCAAAGACTTTTCCCCGATTAATATCGATATTTTGATCTTTAAAATAGGGCACGATCTGCCGTATGAGATTTTTTTTGTATGATGATATGATAAAATATTAGTAATAGAAGTAGTACATTAGTGATACAGTAGTAGTGGTGGTTGTAGTGGTAATGTTAAAACTTGAATTAGTTTAGCAGTATATTATTATTATTAGTAGTAGTAAAGTGAAACATGTTAATAAATAATATTTATTATTATTATTTTTTATTATTATTAGTAGTAGTAGTAGTAGTAGTAAAGTGAAACATATTAATAATAATAATACATATTATCAATATTGTTGTTGTTGTTGAGAAAAAATTTCCCACTTAGTCATAGTATAGCGCCTGAGTTTCGATAAACCAATTGCGTTCACACTTCACGCACAGACGAAGCCAACTATAGTTTTCTTCTCCGGATTACTGTTAAAAGATATATAGTTCGCCGACCTGTCACTATATGTTATTTGAATTTTACTGCCCGATTGTGTCACACGAATGCCCGTAAATAATGTAATACAGATTCCGTATAGAATAGAAATGTGTGAAATATGTTTCTGAGATATGCATATATAAATAGCTGTATAGGATTTGTTTGACAGATTTCTTTGTGAGATTCTGTATCATAACTAATTAGTTTGTTTTGTCTTGATTATATAAATAAAATATTTCGTAATTTCTTTTATTGTACTGGTTTTTTGTGTGTATATATGTTGTTGTTCTCTCTCTCTCTCTCTCTCTCTCTCTCTCTCTCTCTCTCTTGATTGATTGATTGATTGATTGATTGATTGATTGAAAATTAAAAAAGAAATTTTTTGGCGGATATGTTCTTTTTGTAAGTAAGGCACACACCTGAAAACTGAAATCTTGTTTCCATCAAGTCACAAAAGAACAAATACAGAATAAGATCGTTTGGCTCTCACATTAACGCTTGGATTATTTACCTATACATAATCCCTCTAATCGTGACCTGCGTCTTAAGTTGGGACATTTGCTGGAGGGAATCGTTTGGTACTGTTATTTGTGTCGCAGTGCTCATATTTTAGTACCAGTAGACTTCATTATAATTTCACGTTTTCTCCATTAGACCAAATTCATCTCCTAACTTCAAAATTTGCCCATAAGTAACGAATGTTCTTAACTCTCCATTTAAAGTGCATTTTTGGTTCCAACGGTTATTGTGCAAGGCTTTATGTAACACACGAACAATATAAACAGATTTATGACGCCCGTTGCAGTTCAAGATGCATTTTTTTGCATGTCCCTCACTTCTCTACTTATCCAGGGGTCATCATTCAAAGTAAGTCTACTATATGATGCGTTTTTCTGCTTCGAATCTATAAGGTTTGGTCAGAAAATATTTTTGAAAATGACATTATAATTAAAATCATACATTTGACAACCTTTCACTAACCTCGGGCACCAAGGACTGACTTGAATACTCGTGCATGAATCCCCGGTGCGGGTACCAAGGATGACACCCATCACGCAAATGGATGCCATAAAGACAAAGTAACTAAAAGGTTGCGTGAATTTACAGCCACCGAGATAGGAGGTAACGGACAGACGAAAATACAGTATCCCTGAATCATCTTTGAGAAGGCGGTGCTACAATATACAGTTAGATATTACTAACCCTATTTGACTTACATGTTTGATTTTACACATATTTTTTTTAAGCTATATTAATTTTGGCCGGATTATTCGTGCCCTCTTAAATCATTTCTTACTTGTATTTATATTTTACAAGCCTACTGAGAAACAAACAGTACGAGAAATATAATGAAAACACACATTTTCAATCAATTTAAACTTATTGCTCACGAATAACCTGTGTGTGCATGCATGCATGTATGTATAATGCATGCATGCATGCATGCATGTATGTATGTATGTATGTATGTATGTATGTATGTATGTATGTATGTTCCTAACTACCTACCTGCCTACTTATTTGTGCATCTATGCATTCCATCCAAAAGTCCATAATCCCACGTTAGGACTCTACACATCGAAAGATAAAAAGACCAACATATCGACAGGCTTATACACAGTTATAATCAAAACTGCGTAGCAAAGTACACAGGAACTTTGTTGTGATATTTCAAAAGTGACTTGCTTTTGGCCAAACTGTTTAAAGAAATAAATTAAAATACATGTGTGTGTATTTTGCCACTCGTTAACAAGCTGCAATCTGGATATAACACATATTTACACATTAAATGTTTTTTTTTTGTACTACCTTGTGAGACCATACAAGTTTATACAACGAATCCTAATTCATTTTCCTTAATCTGTGTGCTAATCTCGTTTTTGCAATTTTCGAACATCTAATTGGTAACAGTTAGCCATTATTTTGCTGCAGTTCCATTAAATGATAATGCATCATTCATGCTTTAACGCACGTACGTACGTACATACATACATACATAGTTACATACATACATACATACATACATACATACATACATACATGCATAAATACGTACATATGTACGTACATACATACATACATACATACATACATACATACATACATACATACATACATGCATGCATTTCAAATGAAAAATATGTATGTAAATTATACATTTATACGAATATGAAATGGTAGTTGTGGTATTAGAACATCCATGATTTTGAATCTGCTAAGTTTTGTGTCCATTAACTTTCTCACAGTAGCCGTTGAAAGGTGGATTAATAAAATGCAAAAACTAATCGGAGCAAACAGAATAATATGTATTTGATAATCTGTCAAAATTATTCAAATTTACAGCCATTCCACTTTGAAAAGATTTCCAAAAGTAATACGATGCAATTAGAATCCCTGATAAATGTGAGTGGTTGGACTAAGTCTGTTTTTCAATTTTAATACAAAAAAGTCATTAAGTGCGTTTGTGTTTCATTTGATTTTGTGTATATTTTGTAACGCTTTGAGAAGTGGCAAAAACGTTAGTAAATTGATAGTGATATTTTTATTCCAAAATACAAACGCAAAGTTTTGCAACACCTTGGAAAACTTACAATAGGCATACTTGGCATTATGTCGTGTATTGAAAGAAAATGTCCCTTTCATTCAGTCTTGTATGTAAGTATAGCATAGACCAACAGGATGACGACAGGACTGTATAATTATAATGTTATATGTTGCATAAAAACAAATCTTGGAAAAGTGGAGTATTGTCATTTAGAAGATTTTTTTTCTCTTCAAAACATTAGACTGCCGACAAAATTGCTTTCGAGTCAAAAATTATAATTCAATAAGATTGACAGCGATTGAATGAGATACAGATTTAACATATATGTTGAAACTATTACATTGTATTACATGTTGAAACTATTACATTGTATATATATATATATATATATATATATATATATATATATATATATATATATATATATATATATATATATATATATATATATATATATATATATATATATATAAATGTATGTATGTATTTTGGCATATATTTACGTTGAGATGAATTATATATCTAGCTCATCTCCCTTTAGCTCAAACTCGGCTAATACAATATCTGGTTTGCAATACTTTATTTTATCCCCAGCAACAGGTTTATAATTGCAAGTTCTTAATCAAGTATATCTGAAATATCTTATTAGGTACACACACAAAGAGATATGTGTCTATACACGTATATCTGATATTTCCTATTAGGTACACACACAAAGAGATATGTGTCTATACACGTATATCTGATATTTCCTATTAGGTACACGCACAATTAGATGTGTGCCTGTACACATATATGACATTTCTTATTAGTTATGTGTTTGGAGGAAGAACAACTATTAAACTAGGAAATGATCCTGAAAATTAAAGTCTACTCCGCAGAAAGGATACTACAAGCCTTCACCTGACTTAGATCTAGAACACATGGCTCAGCTCGAAACTGCGCCTCCATGGAAATACTAGTTTGTGGACCACCCATGAAACGGCTTCCGGGTATGTATGCTCGTGTACGAGTCCACAGCTTAAGTGAATAGTGTGGGGCGTCACCCAATCTGATTACAAATGAACTTTAATATGTCTTTAAATACGTATAAAAAGGTTTCAATCTTAATTATTCGAGAAATAGTAAAGAAAATTTGAGATTAGTTCCCACTGTTCTGCATTGTGGCATTCCCAACACGTAGGCATTTCACGTCACCAGCTAGGTTTGAGAATAATTTACATGCGTCTTGAACATGTATTTATACATCAAACGTGACAATAAATACATGTATTTGACTTGACATTTAAATGAGAACGAAACGATGAACTACTTGGTATGTATGTTTCTATCTCGGCGATGTTGAGTATATTTTACCGAGAAAACAGAAACTTGCTCACAAACTGTAGTTTGGACTTTAAATAAGTATTTTGTTTGCAGCATTTCTTTGTTAATATAATACATTTCATTATTAATTTATTACATTTCATTATTAATTTATTGCATTTCGTGATTAAAATATTACATATTTCGATAGGGATTGGGAAACAATCAAATGTCCACTATCACCCTCGCACATGCCCACATAATTTACAGTATACTCATCTAATATGTAATGATCACAGTAAGTAAGAATTTATTAATTTATTGCCTAAAATTACAGACATAGACTAATACATGCTTACCAATTAACGGTAGGAAATGAAGAGAAGAAACACCTGGCAAGGTAGAAGACGGAGGAAAATGTAAATAATTAACATGGTCAGGATCTTGTATCATATTATTTTAATGCCTATGTTTAACTTTAAAACCTATAGAAATTATAAATGCAATATAGTGTGTGTGTGTGTGTGTGTGAGAGAGAGAGAGAGAGAGAGAGAGAGAGAGAGAGAGAGAGAGAGAGAGAGAGAGAGAGAGAGAGAGAGAGATTAGTAGATACTTAATACTAAAGTGAAGGTATGGTATGTCAGTATTTGTGATAAGATTTTAGTTTCTCGATCGATATTATACCATCTAAAACAAAAATAAGAAATTAACAACCACGTAAATAAGTATTTATTTAAGGTTGGAAACCTTTAAATTGGTAGCGCCAAACGTGCACGCTCTCTACTTTAAATTGATAGTAAACTGTCGTGTATGTTTCAATGTTACATGGGTGGAGAGGAAATTGGGCATTTACGTTTTTAACGCTTTTTTGTGTTTTTGTTGTTGTTTTTTTATTTCTTTCATTCTTTCTTCTCGATTTCTTTCTCGAGATCGTATGATTACTAAAAATTAATCTCAGTTTTTTTTTATAAATGAGATTGTTGACGCAGATTTTAATCTGTACTAATGTCATAATGACAATGAAATTTCTTGTAAAACTTGTATAGTATTACTTAGTTTTTAAAGTTGCGGGATTTTTAAAAAAAAGTAATATAATGCCGTCTAATAAAAATACGGTGCTTAGTATTTTTTTTAACACAAACTTCCAGCATTTTTCTTATTGCTCTGTTTGCTCTGTTATAATTCAACTAGATACTCAACTTTGTTGTCATTCAACTAGATACTCAACTTTGTTGTCATTGAGCTAAATGCTTAACATTGTTGTCATTCAGTTAGATAACTAATTTTGTTGTCATTCAACTAGATACATAACTTTATTGTCATTCAACTAGACACATACCTTTCTTGTGATGTAACTAGATACTTAACTTTGTTGTCATTGAGCTAGATACTTAACTTTGGTGTCATTCAGCTAGATACTTAACTTTGGTGTCATTCAGCTAGATACTCATTTTTGCTGTCATTCAACTAGGTACTTAACTTTGTTGTCATTCAGCTAGATATTTGACTTTGTTGTCATTAAGCTAGATATTGAACTTTTTGTCATCCAGCTAGATACTTAACTTTGTTGTCATTCAGCTAGATACTTAACTTTTGTTGTTGTTATTCAGTTCGATACTTAACTATGTTGCCATTCAGCTAAATACGTAACTTTGTTGTCATTCACCTAAATACTTATTTTTGTTGTCATTCAGCTAGATACTTAACTTTTTTGTCATTGAGCTAGATACTTAATTTTTTTGTCATTCAGCTAGATACTTATTCTTGTTTTCATTCAGCTAGATACTTAACTTTGTTGTCATTCAACTAGATACATAACTTTGTTGTCATTCAGCTAGATACTTAACTTTGTTGTCATTCAGTTAAATACTTAACTTTGTTGTCATTGAGTTAGATACTTATTTTTGTTGTCATTAAGCTAGATACTTATTTTTGTTTTCATTCAGCTAGATACTTATTTTTGTTTTCATTCAGCTAGATACTTAACTTTGTTGTCATTCAGCTAAATACTTAACTTTGTTGTCATTGAGTTAGATACTTATTTTTGTTGTCATTCAGCTAGATACTTAATTTTGTTTTCATTCAGCTAGATACTTAACTTTGTTGTCATTCAACTAGATACTTAACTTTGTTGTCATTCAGCTAGTTACTTATTTTTGTTGTCTTTCAACTATAGACTTAACTTTGCTGTGATTGAACTAGATACTTAACTTTGTTGTCATTCAACTAGAGACATAACTTTGTTGTTATTCAACTAGAGACATAACTTTGTTGTCATCCAGCTAGATTCTTAACTTTAAAAGCGTATTTAATCACCTGAAATTAGTTTTGCTCTAATTTTTATTTCAATATTATTTTAGGAATAATTTTGGAGCAAGATAAGTAAATACTTAAGTCAGTGACACTTCCTCTGTTTAAGGGTGTTAATTCCCTTCTGTTTGACAGCAATATCGAGTACGTGGTTATCTTAGCAGCTGTGTCACCACTGACATTGCAGACGATAAGGAGTTGAACCATGATGGAAGTATTATCTTTAACCCAAAAGTCGTTATATTCGCATTATGCTCCTAAAAAAAGGTTTTCTAATCGTCTCCCTGGCGGACTATTCCTCATTCCTCATGAATATTTTATTTATATCTTGTGGGCATAGAGTAAAATCTGTTATTTTCCAGGTATTATATCAGTTTCTATGGTTAAAAAAAAAAGTTCTTGTCATCGGAACTTGCTTCAGATGGGGGTGGGGTGGCATGTTATCGTTGCAGAAGGACGTATTCTTGTTAGGTGATTAATTTCGTTCTTTGCAGAAACAAGAAAAGCCACGAAAATCGAATTCTCTCGAATTAAAGTGAATTAATGGAATACTATGTACAATAATTGAACACCTGTTTCATAATATTGACACTATTTGGCCTGTTTAGCAGAAAATTAAAATTTAATTAAAATTATGTCTTAAATCTTTTAAGAAATGTAGCTTAGATTTTAAAAATGTTTCAGATTGATTTAATAGCTTTGCTTTAAAGATACGAAGGTGCATAAATGCTCGTCCTTATCAATGGAGTAAAACGTCTATTGCAAGCGTGTTACGTTTTAAACGGTCTATCATCGACTGACCCTCAAGAGAAAGGAAAACGGATAACAGATGAAATTTACAAACACGACACATTTTGTCATTATGTCTATAAATTTTCCACAAACCTACGGTCTGTACTTCTATTAGGGACTTAATTATGAGTCAACAATATTTTCAAAAATTTCTTTATTACATTTATATTGGCGTACGAAATAAATGAGCTTCCATAATAAAACCACTAAACTGCTTTAATAGTTTTTCATTAAAAGATCCCTAAGTTGTGCCATGTACTGAAATTTTAATCTGTGAAACAAGATCACGATTGGGCACTATACTAAATGCAGTCGCCATATATTTTCCCATTTGTTGTGTATTTAAAGATGAACAATGTATCGCCATTTTGGATTGATGCAAGATGTTTAAAGGGAAGTGTCTCGTGGCAAATATGCCATGTAATTAATACACGTACTGCTAAAAATGTCTAAGGGCCTGCATTTTTTACTTAACCAAATGTCTTAAGATTTGGCTTCAATTTCACGAATATCAATTTGAAGTTAAATTCATGATAGTTGATTGGTCATTGTTCAATAAAGGCTTAAATTTCAGCTAATCAGATTGCTGGTTTTAAAACTGATACTTTAGTATAGAGTATGTTCTGTTGCTGAAATTAAGACCTGATTGATGCCAATTTAAGTTAAAGATAGACTTAAATATACACGGCAAATATCATAAAAATCTTAAAATTAGCTTTAAGACGTTCGTTAATGAAACCGGATAAATAACACGTGGTGGATGTCAAACATGTTCACAACTGACACCTTTTGTACTGTAAAAAATTTTAAAAAAAGTTTCTTTAAAAATTCCAAAGAAGAGTCGGACACAAATGTTTTAAGTGATGCTCATACGTTCTCATTTGATTAGAAAATAATATAAATGAATTCCATCTCAAACAAGTACAAAATGCAATCTGGGCAATGAGTATCAAAATAAATAATAGTGTACTCCCGAGGAATCTGTTTAAATCTGATATTTTTTATACTTCATCTAGTTTGTTCGCTATTGGTCTAAAATAAAACCACAAAATATATTAAATATGGCAGCATATTTTGACAAATAAATTAAGGTAATATTCCCCAGTTGTAAAGTTCAATCAAATGTACCGTATCTATGCCAATTAGAAGTTCATTGTTATTTGTATACATAATTGTAAGTCTCCTCATCAGTTTTTCCGATTTTTTAAAAATCACAATCGTTTGAAAGATGTATTGTTGTCCTTTTTGCTCAACATTATTTGGCAACGTATCTGTTAGCAATTAGTTGTTAAGTCGCCTTCACGGTTGCAATCTAATTAGGTTCAGCAGTGTTAGGAATTATTTGCACCTGTGTTCAATATCAAAAGCCATGCAGACTGAAACGATTTAATTACTTTGTAAATCGTAGGTTACATTGATCCCCCACCAATATCCTGCTATTTTCCGCAAGAGGGTATGATTAGTAAGTTTTGTTTGGTAAAATCAGATGACGGTACTAACAGTCATACAAATACAAGATGTATATTCTGATTATAGTTTTATCACTGAAATCAGACTTTTTATAATAATACAACTTATTCATCACAAATACATTCGATACAACCCTATCCTAAATTGTAACGAGTGTATACATATAATATAGTACTAGAGTCTTTAAATGCGAATTATATTTTTCAAACGGATATTTAAGCCAAGAGAAGAACGTGCTTTTTCCATCTGAAGTCGATACGAGATAGCAACAATGAAATTTTGCAATATATAATCTTATGAATATCATGTAAATTGCGGATGATTTTAAATTTGATTTAGTATGACCAGGTTTCGAGTTAAATGTTTATATAGTTATCCTTTATGGCTTACGCATTGGTGACATAATTTTTATTATGTATTTTAAAACTCGGGTTTAAATTATCTTAATTAAAAGTAGAGAATAACATTCTTCGATCTTTTTTGTCTTTTTTATGATGATTTGTTGACTGATCATTCAATAATAGCGATAGATGAGGAAAACATCGAACTCAGGTATGACAATATTCGAAGAAGAATTAAAGGAATTTATATTGAATCATCCATATTCTTGCTTGAGAATATAAAGTATTTCTGATTCACCCGCCCGCACATCATAATATGGACTATTCGAAGCAACCTTTTATCGGATGTGTCATTTTATGTATAGTATTCCAGTTGAGATAATAAACTTTTAAACAACATGGTTTATACACGACATTTTACTCTTGTAATTTATGTATTTTACGTTTACTTTTTTGCATTTGTCATCTTGTTTGACTTTTAATGTGTCTTTTGAAACAGTATTAATATTTATCAGGGACCCCGAATGGTCTAAAGCGCTCTCCGTTACGGATCACTGCCATCTTACCTCTGTGTGGGTTCGAGTCTCGGATTCGATTAATGTGGGTATGCAAGAGAGCTTGCCAATAGCTTCTCGTGGGTCGATGGTTCTTTCTGGTGTTTTACCGGGTTCTTCCGCTATCATTAATACTGGCCGCCATGTAAAGCCTATCTTGTGCTGAAAAATGGCGTTAAACCTTACAACAACAGCAACTTTTATCTTTGCCTCATGGTATATATTTACTTTTATTTGGAGGAGTAGGTGCCTTAGAGGATTTTGGAAAGGCTGTTTGCCTTTACCGCATTTGCTACCTAGCTTTTAATAGCCAGGACTGTGCCAGTCTCACACACACACACGCACGCGCGCGCACACACACACACACATGATGATCTTATCAAGTCTGTCGGTTTTCTTCAATAGCTTCAAAGATGGTAATCATGTAGCACGTACCCTTACTAACCCCGGCTGAGTTTGGAGTCAATCTAACGAACTGTGACGTGCATAATGACGTTTCTTAATAGAAAAGAATATTTGAACTTGGGCATTCATTTAAAATTCCTTCTGAAAAAGCACAGGAAATAAGGCCTATCGAACTTTACTACAATAAGTTGTTAGAGCGTCCACCTAGGATATGGAGGTAGCGGGTTCAAACCCCGACCGAGCCATACAAAAGACTTATAAAACTGGTACTAACAGCTGCATCGCTAACAACTTAGGCGAATATAACAAAATATTTTACAAGTAAATTATGTATGATTATGTATTAAAAGAATAAAATCAACAAACATTAATTATTACGTGAACATGACAAGGGATGAAACGCGTGAGAACTGTCTGAGAAGTTAGCTATAAAGTTTAGGGAATTTTAAAAGCCAGCTTGCATATAAAAAAAGTATGAAATAATTGATGACTCGTATGGAAAATGAAGTCACCCATTTTAGACAGTGACAGTACACAAGATACACGAACACAGACTTCTTACATTCCGATATTCATTACACATAAATAATATTGTTTTAACGTTCATATCTTTGTGAAGTCTGTAATTTCCATTTCTACTGGGCCACATGACTTTCTTGACTTTCTTGTACAATTAGAAATCCAACACATGACCTCTACAATCGTTTTTAACTATCATCAGCTGTATTGAATTTAATGTAAGAAGTGAGATTGCATTAATTGTTTTTGGAAAAACCGTGAATGTTGAATTTTTTTTTCATTACTGTAAATAAAAGGAAAGGGACACACGTACGAGAAATGCCCAGTAATAGACCGTGATTAAAGTAAAACATGTTGAAATGGGTCGTGTAATTTTGGCCATTTCTCCTATCAAATTGTATTATGTATTAAAAAATAGACAATGGCCTTTTGTCTTTACTATTGTGCAAAATATACTCCATTGGATGTAAAATTATAAGTGGCGTGATTCCCTTTATCTGTTCTTTGGTGTTGCTATGTGGGAGTATTAATGAAACATAATAACAAAAGCTGATTGGAATCCAATGACCATAAGGCGGTATGGTAATTACAAACTATGCCAAGTCATAGAATCGGTTCATTAAACAAGTCATGGTTGATGCGTTTTGTCAGTCAATTTCTCAATAAAGATGGCTGGAAAATAGCTCAATATCATCGTAATGTTAACAATCATGCACTCTCGGCATTTCGCACAGGGCCCTGTATATGAAGCGTTCGTGTGGATCCATACCAAATGGGAATAAAGGTCTAGACGACAAATAAAGGTTCACTGGTATAAAAGGAAACGTATTCAACCGATTTTTCTCTTGATAAGAGAACGTGAGAAAATGGACAATGAAGGACAAAGATTGATGGCGTTTGAACAGCATTTTGCGAGAACAAAAGGTAGATATGTGGACAAAATAAATAAGTCACATGGCACACAGAATTTCCTCATAATGGAACGTCGTGGTAGTGGTCAATTAGATTTACATGACAATAGTTGTAACACGCGTTCAAGCGTGCGTACGGAGTATAAAACTGTTATTGAGGTTATGAAGACTTCATGTTGAGACTGTTAAGGTCTCATTGGCAATTTATTTGTATGTTTTGAATACAGTTTGAGTTCCTGTCCGAGAATACTTCAAAATAGATCTAGGCATCGCGTGTCGGAGTAGAACTATATAGCGAAGTGTGCGAACATTTCCCCACCCCCAACTAGTGTAACCTACACATGTTCTAAATGTAATTCATCTATATGTATATGGACACTAACTAGTTTTCATTGCAAGGCACACAGCTTGACATCACAAAACGTTTGATTAGTTGCTTTCTTTATTATTCCAGCCGATTGTAATTGGTCAATAGTATTCGTATTTACTGGACAAAGCTCAGATCTTATGCAATGGTCCTGCTTAATTAGGTAGATCACCATCTGTTGTTTTTTCCCAGGGTTCTATGTTCACTATGTTTATTGACCCTAGGCGGAGAAAAGTCATGAAACTTAGGACTCAGCTTTATCATGAGGCCTGGTTGTACTTTAGTGAAAATGGTGTCCCTCAGAAATCCATTACGGTCAGCATAACAGTCATCTTGAAAATCGTATAATCGCCTCTTATCCAGAATGGATTGTCTTAAAACACGCAGTTTTCCGTAAAATACTTTCCAGGATATATCGCTTGTACGAACTAAAAATGGAGTCGATTTGACTTTCAATATGGACGTTCAGCAGCCTTCCTAAAGTTCTCTTGTTATCGCTACTTACCCCGACTAGTTACGTACACTCATAAAGGATTTTCACTAAAGGGATTCGTATATGTAGATGGTTTTATATGTAAATCATGCCAGTCAGACAAGCTATTTCTCCTCATCAGGTGGTATATTTGCTGCTGATTTTCATTAAAACGCTTTTGATGATATGTAACTGGTCCTAATGAAAATCTTGCCTACCTAACCTACGACATACTCGCCATGGTGGCCATCTTGAAATGCTTATTATTGATTGCTACGTTTCCTGATGGGATAGTTATACTGCCATGTTTTCATTTCTTGAAACGTATTTATGGTTCTAGATGAAACAAGTAAAACTCCAAAATAATTGCCATAGCGGTCGTCTAAAGGACACAGTATTGTGCTACTCGTCCTTAGCATACAATAACATTGAAGAGAGCTGTGGACAAAGACCCATTTTAATATAGTAAGATATAATAAATCCAAATAAAAAAGGTGCCGATTGTATCTAAAATATGGAGGCTATGGGACGATATAAAATCCTTGCTATCACTACCCATCTTGAACAGATGGTGGCATTTAGTTAGGACTTCAACTTAAACTTTTTTTCAGTATGTAGTTGGTCCTAACTTAAAATGATACAGTAACTCCAATGTGGCCACCATGGTGGCCATAGTAGAAGTCATGTTACTTATACTTATTATGAACATATTTTCATGAAAGTACTATAAAGTTGTGTATGAACACCATAATGGAATCACTCGTAGAAAATCTGGGGTATAATTGTTCGTAGGGCATAACCGATTAGCATTTTTCTACCGATTTCCGATTCCGGATTTTGGGCATGAAATTTTTCCGATTCCGGATACGATTCGATTAATCGGAAATGCTAAATCCGTATTTTTTTCTAAAAAATGTCATCTTCCGTTTCCGGGTTTTTGGTATCTGGTTTTGCCGTGTCTAGCATGTTACTAGGTACTTTACCATATCCGGCTTCATTTCCGGTTTTCACCCGTCGGTTCAAATAGATTGTCTCACAGCGTGGTTGTGTTGACCATATTGGA
This sequence comes from Unio delphinus, assembly GCA_029339505.1. Taxonomy (NCBI): domain Eukaryota; kingdom Metazoa; phylum Mollusca; class Bivalvia; order Unionida; family Unionidae; genus Unio; species Unio delphinus. The sequence goes on along the minus strand of JAQISU010000051.1, from coordinate 11,527,301 downwards.
CTTTTGACTTCTTATTTAACTTTATTAACGCACTATCGAATGACACGCAGTGTTAGACACGGTGCTATAGAAATTGAACTTTATTATTTTTATTATCCGAATCGGTTGTTCCTGACTTGTCTGACTCCGATTAATCGGAAGTTCATACTATCCGGTGGAATCCGATTTCCGGATCAAAAGTCGGTTATGCCCTAATTGTTCGTACCAAATTAATGGTTCTATTGACACGTGATTTCCGCTAGAATACTTATGCCATTCTGGTTAATATCACTGAAAATGGTACTGATTTAACGTTCAAAATGGATGCCACCGAAATCATCTATTACGTTTGATCCGGTCTCATTAAATCAGAGCTATATCAACTTATTGTTTTCAGATGAGGGCATAATACGACACGCATTGAGGCCTTAGTCAATGTGTAATAGTTCCTACTCACGCATTGAGGCCTTAGTCAATATGTAATAGTTCCTACACACGAATTGAAGCCTTAGTCAATATGTAATAGTTCCTACACACGTATTGAGGCCTTAGTCAATATGTAATAGTTCCTACACACGCATTGATGCCTTAGTCAATATGCAATATGTAATAGTTCCTACTCATCGAAAAGATTTGATCAAACCTGGTTTCCTTTCATAGCTCAGATCAATCGTTAACACGTCTATTTGATCTCGGGTCAAGGTCAACATATTTTTGTGTTCCATTAAATTTGGTACATTGGAGTTTCCTACACGTATCTAGTATGGTTTTAATATTCGAATACAATTGTTAAAAATGAATGCACAAACGGATTAAATGAACATAGCGTTGATTTCTCATACCCTCTCAGAGATGTTTATTTTAAGCGTACTAGTACATATTTATCTGAGTAAAAATGCCTCCGAAACTGAGAACAATAACAAAAGACGTGCACTTGTGATATGCACAGTATGTAAGGAATAAAGTTGTAATCTTTCGGAATCAAGTTATGTATATATGGGAAGGGGAAACTGTATGTATACTATCATTTTGTGATAAACTTTAAAACAATGGGCGTAGAAAGTTTCTTCTACTTTTTAAACATTAATCCATGTCTTCTTTATTGTCATATATATATATATATATATATATATATATATATATATATATATATATATATATATATATATATATATATATATATATATATATATATATATGGAATAGGGAACATGTAAAACGACATATCTTCCCTAGCAAAATAACTAAGTTAAAGCTCAAGTCTGAAAAGCCGCCTTACATGACCTCAGGGTCACAGTCAAAAGATACATGACCTCAGGGTCACATTCAAAAGATACATGACCTCAGGGTCACAGTCATAAGATTGTTTTTTTAATACATCTCACATCGCAAACTATAACGATCGAGATTTAGATTCCGTATAAAACAAAAATAATATCAGGAAGGTTCTCTGTGTAGAAAAGAAATATGTTCGCCTTTATTTCATATGTATTCCATCATTCAATATTTGTTCCTGCCAACACAGACTTTCGTTTGGTCCCATCTGTTGCTTTTACATTGTGCTTCATATTTTGCTTATACTTTTGAATACATGAAGAAATATAAAGTTATCCTTTCATAAATGACTAGAAGCTACTAAATAATAGAAATTAAGTTCCGTTAATTATAGACGTGACAAGAGTTTGCCGAGTTTCCTTCTTCGGAGAACGGCTTCATCGATTGTGACACACATGCAAACCTGGGAAACAAGAATGCAGGGAAAATGTACCTTCTTAGAGACGTAAAAGTTAAGGAAACAAGTGCTTCATTAACAGGAAAATGGGATCATTAAGAGTGTACAAGAGGTAACTATAAGCATCGGAAGTAAAGTTTATTACAATTTTGTGAAATTTTAAGAAAAGATGAATGAAACATGAATATTAAATGCGGTGCGGTGCACAACACGAAACCATGGCAAATTGTAAATCACGCACAGACATGTAAACACACACACACACACACACACACACACACACACACACATACATACATACATACATACATACATACATACATACATACATGCAATAAAGCGGATGAAAAGAAACAAAATTATTTTTAACAGCAAAATGAACAGAAAGTATAGAACTCTTTATAAACTTTGATATAAAAAGAGATAAGTATGCACATAAATGTGTATAGATTCTTCTGTACCATTATATCGATAATCTATCAATTCATTTTGTTTATACTTCAAGACTGTCACTGTAATCATCACAATTTTCAGCACCATTGGAATCCCTATATACATTATTGCACATTTTATTTTTAAAAAATAACAAATCAAAATCACAAACTTGTGTATTATCGGAAATATAGTATAATAAGATAACGAGCATCATATCGTTCATATGATTTAAAATGGGACACCAGGAATGGAATTATTTTCTCGGCAAATTATAACTCATTCCTAATCTGTTTTTTTTCCCCACCTTAATAAGGATTTGAATAAGGAAAATTAATATGGAAATATTTTTTTTTAAATAATTGCTTCATACACAAACTCCTGAGAATTAAATTTAAAGTTTTCAATTCCAAATTCCATTTTCCAAATTGATGACAAACAAATTTATAAACGCAAGACATGTTTTGTTCTTCTTCTAACAATAGACACACTCCGTACAACGGGGAAGGTATTAGTCCACCCCTTCCCCATAAGAAACAAACAATTGAGATGAGACTTACAGCATCCTCCAGTTGCTACATCTATTCAAGTTTTTAACATTGAACACATATTAATTAAAATTCGGAACTGAATTCTCAAGCATATTCTACAAAACCGGGATGACAAATGAGGTGCTTCATCAAATATTTACATCACGATACCGACAACTGGCGTTTGTCGTATAAATATATATATATATATTTATATATATATATATATATATATATATATATATATATATATATATATATATATATATATATATATATATATATATATATATGTATATATATATATGTATATATATATATATATATATATATGTATATATATATATGTATATATATATATATATATATATATATATATATATATATATATATATATATATATATATATATATATATATATATATATATATATATCCTAGAGAACGTCATGAAGAAAAAGAAATTATAACAAAATTTTGTGTCGGAATTAGCTGAAAATTCAGAAATGAATTTGCGATATACATGTTAATGTGCTCACGACAGGATTTTGAAACCATATAGTTATGCCGTAGAAGTATAGGACCAGGCCAGGTTGTCAATATAACCAGGCACATAAATTACCAGGGGTCGGTTCACTGCCAAAGTCAGGGAGAAATGACACAGAGTTGTTTATCTTTGTTTTATATCTCAGTTCTTATTTAACTACTTATTTCAGAATCAATGGATTTCAAACCATATGCAAAACAATAATTTTGTGTGAACACAAAAGCATGCTTAAAATTCACCTTTTTTTTTACATACATATACCTTATAACTATCAAGTTTTTGCTATTAGGCACTTTTCTTTGAATTAAAATAAATTTATTTACATATTTCCAACTTCACTTAGGACATACAATTATATATATATATATAATGAATAAACATACCATTTATACCATATCACATAAAACTTTTTTCTTAAAATCACATTTGCATATCACACATTCTTTGACAAATTCTTCATTCCTAGAGTTGCTGCAAGCCGTTTTACATATACTCGTACATTTAACTGAAACATTAAAATATACAGAAAATAGACAGAAAAGTAGTGAACACACTGTGTTGATTTAAAACGATTTCTTCAGGGATCTGCGCTGAAATCGATATAAACTGCTTACTTAATTTATGCTTAGTGTTCTATTTTCTATATAACGCCGGCTTCGAATTTAATTAGACCAATTGTAGGTTGGTATGAACCGGCCAGGTAATACACCTCTCCTGTAGTTTCGGAAAATATCACACCTCTCTTTCTTTTATACTCGTCATATGAAAGAACTTCACACTGATGTGAAATGGTTTGAACGTCGTTCTCATCCTCGTGATCAGATTTAAACAACGCACCCTGCAACAGAACACATTTAACATATTTATTCGAGACAACATATCATTGCTAATCGAACGTATGTATTCCTTACAGACAACATATCAATGCCATGGTTTGTATATCTACATTTTTTAAAACTCCTTGTACATGATTTTATCATATCATGAATATATGAGGCAATTTCGCAAATATTTAGTAGCAAGATCTGTCACGTGGGATATAGTTGTAATGAAATGAACAATCATATTTTGGAGTAATTTTCATTTCTTGTGTTCCTATTGTACGTCTGCAGACGTATTTTATTTTGTACTTATATAGTATTTGTTTTAACTGTTTAACTGAAATATAAAGTGGTCATTATTTTGAATATAATAGTATTCTGAACTACTATGAATTATTCAATGGTGTTCTGTATCACGCCATTTTGACAACGTCCGCACTCATGGCGGACCACTCACCAGTACCTTTTCGGTTTTGAAATTGATACAGAACTTTCCATTCTTTTGGACGTTCATACAACTTTATGAGAATTATTTTGGATTCACTTCATAATACTGAAAGTTCCTATTACGTTTTTTGTTACAACATTGATAGTTATATTGTTTGTCAAGTTTTACACAACTTGTTGGCTTTGCCTAAATATGTTACTTAGTTTTTAACCATAGAATCGTAACAGCTAATTAAACTCGTGTATTCTTGATAAACAGATTACTGTTAATCAAACGTTATGATTTCATGCCAGACAACAGATTACTGATAATCAAACGTATGATTTCATGCCAGACAACAGATTACTGATAATCAAACGTATGATTTCATGCCAGACAACAGATTACTGATAATCAAACGTATGATTTCATGCCAGACAACAGATTACTGATAATCAAACGTATAATTTCATGCCAGACAACAGATTACTGATAATCAAACGTATGATTTCGTGCCAGAAAACAGATTACTGCTAATCAAACGTATGATTTCATGCCAGACAACAGATTACTGCTAATCAAACGTATGATTTCATGCCAGACAACAGATTACTGCTAATCAAAGGTATAATTTCATGCCAGACAACAGATTACTGCTAATCAAACGTATTATTTCATGCCAGACAACAGATAAGTGCTAATCAAACACATGTACTCACAACAGACAACATGTCATAGCCAATCAAACATATGTATTTAGAGAAACGGCAATAACCGATCATTGCTAATCAAACTTATTAGATGTTTTTGACGATTAGTCAAACTTTCTGCAGAATATGAATGAAACAGCATGTCTAACATAAAAATTCTTTAAAGGAAAATACACATTTGCAATAAATAGTGCAACCATGAAATGCAAGGGATCAAATCATGTCTAGATCATTATTGCTATTCTTTCATTAGTTTCTTGCACGCCTGACACATAAAGATACTGACAAATTTTGAAAATAAGGTATATTTGTTAGTGATATTTATTTGTGCTCATTGGACATAAAGTTCTAATTGCAAACTTACCTTCATATTGGCTAATCTTTTGCCTCCTTTTGTTTCTTCAGGGTGGTAGAACCACTTGACTTTCACAATCATTTGGCCTCCCCATCCTTCCCAAAAGCTTTCTATGCGGCCTATATAAGGGAGGTTTTGGCGACCGGTGGAAAGAAACACTGCGCAATCTCCAACCTGTAAATATTAAGAGATAGCCCATTGTGACAAAATGCTACAATGTATATTCTAAAATATATTTCCTACAAATTAGCCCAATAATATCATAAATACAATTAAAATTAAAATATTGAGATAAATACGTCATATATGTTAATTTACGTAACAATATATATTATAACTGGTTTGAAACTAATAATCGGTATGATCATCAAATATATTAGATTTTGCCTCATGAAACTGAAAACTATCATATATATATATATATATATATATATATATATATATATATATATATATATATATATATATATATATATATATATATATATATATATATATATATATATATATTTGACTCTGTTTGGCAAACAAAATCATGATACCACGGCCAATATTGTGACCGCAAATTTATCCTTTTTTCCAGTAAATTCTCCTAAATTCGATTTCGAAACATAGAACATAGAACAGGTATTGTGAAAACTTAAGTTTTATCTCCCATTCATAATGAATTTAAATAATTAAACTGGACACGAAACTGTTTTGCTCATGGGGTTTTTGTTGGGTTGGATGGAGGTTAGTTGTTATTTTAATTAATCTTTTTCATCTCGCTAATATTTCAGTTGTTGGTAACCCATGTAAACAACCGATTCTGTTATGAACACATGAAAGGCAACGTTACCCAAACTTCTTCTGAGTCGGACATATATATATATATATATATATATATATATATATATATATATATATATATATATATATATATATATATATATATATATATATATATATATATATATATATATAATTACAGCTAAAATAAATACATTAATTAAATGGGATTTTGTAATTTTAAGAAAGAAACAAATTGTGTTAGTATGTATATAAAAATGTTAGGCCACTACATAAAATAGTTACAGTAGATATACATGCACCGAGAGCAAAGCAACAGCGGACAAGTATAGTTGACCTCTCCCAGCGATGAAAAATACTTGACTGTGTTTTTTTGTTCTTCATTTTGTGTAGATAATGCGCTTCGAGATATGATGGAAAGAAAATTCTGACATTATCGTTTAAGATAAAATATATTTCTACTTACAGATGCATGCTACGTAATGATAAAAGCATGAGCTCTGTTATTACATATCTTTTCAAGATTCATTACTGGATTAAATGGGGCCTTCTGAATGAAAGAATAGCCATGATGGTATAGATGCATTTATTATACATACCATAATTGTCTCTTTACCCCGAACTATTGCTTTGTAATATTCTTTCTTTGCTTTTCCCTTCAACCCTGGTCGTTTTGTGCTTTTGCCGGACCATTCCCATAACTGGCGTATTGGAAAACCGACTGAAAGTTTAAGAATTGAATTTTCAAAATGTCACCACCTAAAAATGTTTCCTAAGCACTTTTGATGGACACTTGTCGTTTATCATTCCATCCTGTTCGGTGCTCAATTTGTATAAATGCAACGATCCAGCTCAATGTAACACGAATTAAACATCTCGCTTTTCTGGAGGTGTTTTTATAAGTTGCTAATTTCGTTTTGAATATAAGTGTTTTTGAAATGTATCAGATCTTTTTGATTGAAAGTTTCAACAATATCCGATATCACAAGTGAGTAAGCTTTGACATTTACTGCAAATTAAAGCTACAAAAGCACACGAAGGAACCTTTTTGTCTTCAAAGTTAACAAATGAACGAACTCGAATGATTTAAAATACGGTAATTAAAATAATCAATAGTTTCAGAAACTTCGAATAGAAAGTACCTTGCGGCCTGTTGTTTTCATCTCTACATTCTTTGGCGCCTGTGTCCTTGGCGATTTTGACCGACTTCTTCTGGGGAGACATTTCCTTCGGTTCCTTGCTGTCATGTTTGTCATTCTTTTCTATTTCTTTTGTAAATACGTCTTCGTCATCACCATATTCAGAGGGTTCTGCTGACGCCTTAGGCAATTTTGGCGGACGACCTGGTCCCCTTTTAGGTTTCGATTCTGAAAGCGACTTTCTGGGTTCACTACTCTCGGATGTCGTTGTGGTGCGGCGGCGTTTCGTCAAGAGGAGGAGTGGGTTCGGGTCGTATTCTGTCAAATACGTAATACATGCTGGTCACAGTGTAGGAATTGCATAGAAAACGATCTTCAATTATTTTAAATGTTGAATGATAGGCGAGAGCTATGGGAACACTGTAAATAGCCAGTACTGTTATGGTCACGGCATGGACAAGAACACTGCACGTGCTATGTGAATTGAACTTACGTTAACAAAGGTAATTGTCAAGTTTTGTTGTTACCAATTGCTTTGAAATGTCAAGGTATTCTTATAACATTTGCTTTTAAAATATTAAACACTTCCTATTGTGTTTTTATGGACAGATTTGAAAATTATTGTACGATTATTCATCTAAGTCATGTCTCAAGGACCAGACATTGAAAACATATTACAGGTTATATGTTTCTTTCTGTTGACATTGTTTTGGTCGTTAAAAGTCTCAACAGAAGATCATTACGCAGCAAGGCTTCAATCCTTTTACGGTTAGGATTTACGACCTTACTTATGATACTAACCAACTTGTGGAAAGTCCTGCGGCAAGAGACGGACATGATCGATAGGTATTTTACCGGAATCTCCGTCGTCAAATTCAACGTTGATTAGATTGCTATCTTGAGAGGGATTTGGACTTGCTGTAACGGTTAAAAATGTGAAAAAAATTCTTTGAAATTTTTTGTGGAGGGAAGCTCTGACTAGGAGTGGTATGAAAATGACATGAACGAAATATATTTTGAGATTAAGATGGTTGAAGTGTGCGTGGGCAAATGAAAAAAGCGAACATGGTATAACAAATCAAGTCCCTATCCCAGAGTATAGCTTTCTTTCAGCTAAACTGAAAGACTAATCTCTACGCAGTAGGTAAATGTGTGATATTACTTTTGTCATGTATGGTAATATATACATTTATATTCTTAACGTATGTATACAAATCAAAGAAATTTATCTAAACTCATCTAGCACTTTAGTAAATTGTTTCTATGATACATTATTATGATTTCGATTTTGCTTACCTTTTGAAATTATCCCAGGATATAGACAACTGAATTGCTGACTCCAGTATGCGCATATGCGGGTCCCCTCTGGGAGCAACTGCCGAGATGATGGTTGAACGTCCAGAATCTGTACAAAAAATGAATACATAAACTTTTCAATTCTCTTGAATTCCTCACTTCGAGGACAGTTATATAAAAATTATTTTGTTTATTAATTATGTTATATTCGGAAATATGAAGATACGTTTCTTAAATGTGTGATCATATACGACACACATCAAAATAGAGTACTGGTGAAATATATTTACTCTAGTTGTATAGGCATGAGTGCATTACAAAGTGCACAATATAAGATTTTAAAAGGATATAAAAATATATCAAAATCTGAATTAATTTAATATATAAAGGTATAACATACCGCCTCTTGCAAAATCTCTTCCTGCGAATAAATATGTGAACGCGTTTTTCTTTCATTTTCCAGGGAAACTCCATAGATGTCGGGTGGCTGGATAGCTTTCACAGATCCTTCGTGAAATAGGCCATCACTGAACAGCAGAACACGGAGTCCATCCCGTAGATCGCTCTTATTTATCTTGCATGATTTTTGCTCTAACGAGGGGAATGAAAACAAATTAACATCAATTAAGGAATGTCACAATATACGTTTCGAAGACCATACTATTGAGTACTGACATGTCCACAACGTTCTCTTCAATGGAATATCGATGAATAACAATATGCATCTCTCTCTCTCTCTCTCTCTCTCTCTCTCTCTCTCTCTCTCTCTCTCTCTCTCTCTCTCTCTCTCTCTCTCTCGTTAAAGAATAACCGTGTGTGATATAAATATAAATTATAGTTTTTTTTAAAAAATCATCATACTTGTTTTAACTCATATTTAAGATCGTCTTTATAATCCTTCAAACTATTCACTCCCCCACTTATTTGCCTGAAATATTATACCATGTACATTGCAGGTGAACGGCTGAACCTCACATTTGATAACTTGCTGCCCAGCCCCTAGTACTTCATTACTTTGACAACAAAATATGTTTCAACTAAACCTGTATATTATTTTAATAGATAACATCTGTTAACTACTTAATGGCATTTCGTACCAGATGTAGAAGTGGTCGATGTTTTAAAGTAGCTTAGAGGCTTGTCGTCATCCTTCTCACTTTCGGATCCACTATCTTGTCCATTTCCTTCATTGTTTTCCTCAGTCTTCTTCTCAGGGATCTCCTTGGTAGCCTGAATTCAAAATGCCTCAAGTTAAAAATTATCATTTTCTTTCAAATCTTGAAATTAAAAGATTATATAACCGCTCCGATGGACAAGTGGTTGAAACGTCCGCCTCGGATGCGGGTGGTCGCAGGTTCGAAACCCGGCCGAGTGTTACTAAAGACTTATAAAAAAATGATACTAGCTACTGCCACACTGCATATATCATTGTGATATGATTGAAATATTGTTAAAGCAACGTTAAAAGATTCAAATCACACACACATATTTATAATATATATTTACGAAATGTAACATAATTCGTGATGTGCCTATTTAGTCTTTCGATAGAGCATATTTTCGATTATTAAAACCTCGATGGTCTTCATAACTAGCTGAAACAAATCAATACTATGCATATATTATCGGAATACATTTTTTACCTAATGCGAAATAAACTTATGACCAGAGTCAACAGAACGGTCTTTTGTTTCATGAACCTTTCCTAAAGTCCAATTAAATAATAATCTTGCACTCTACCTTTATTAGGATAGAACTTTGATCTCTGCACTTCTGTGAAACACTTTTTGAATATTTCTTCTTGAGTTTCTTTGACAAATCATGTATACTCGTAGACCTTTTAGATTTTTCTGAGGCCTTCATTTTATCCAAGTTTAGTTTATGTGGCTCCAGTTTCCTCTCGGATTTCACGGTGAACGGCGTTGGTGGTTTTGTAGGAGATATAGTGTTGTTTGGAGAAGGTTGGGGACTAGAATCACTCAAGAATATCCTTTCGCTTCTTCGTAAGTTCCATTCATCGAGATAAATGGGTTTTAAGGGAGCTTTTCCTTCAAGCTGAAAATGCATAAGCCTCTATCGTAATAAATTTATTTTCCCAACTAATTGCCAATATGATGTTCGAATGATACGAAAAGCCTGAACTGTTCATTTATGTGAGTGAATGGTTCTTCCAACAAATGCCCTTATAATTCAAGTGTATATTCATAAGCTTATCAATCTATTTTTTTTTTATCTCGTTAAATTACATTCAATGTATTCAAGCAATCATTTTATTAACTCTGTAAACAACGTTAAAAGCGATCGAGACGTGTTTTAAAAATGGTTTGTAATCAGTTTTCAAAGAAGACAAAGGTCTTGGTGTGAATACTAAAAAACCAGGAAGGAATGTATTTTAGTTTTAAATGGTGTTTATTTAAATGATACACAAATTAAAGAAAACCATCTCCATCGCCTCAACACCATCGTTATTTTTTGATAATGTGAACATCTTATTAAATGCGAGTCTGCAATACATGTATATCTCTGTTACTACATATTTATTCCAGGTAGATACCAAGTTGGACAACAGATGTACGCGTGATTACTTATAATCGGTGGTTTATCTAAAGCAATAAAATGTATCATGCCTTGTAAAAGAAATATTTTATATCAATAAATACAATGATATATAGTTTTATTCTCTAAGTCTGCAGTTCTTTCTAAGTTTAAGAACTTTGAAAAGCTTACGCTTATATTTCTTCCAGTAGATGATGAGGGTTGTGCCTGAGATTCATTTGGGACTTCTCTTTTCTGCCACAAGAAGAAGTCGCGGTGCTTGGATTGCTTTGCTACAATGGTCTCTGAAAATAAACGAAATATTATTCACATCTGAAAATCATACAAATTCGCGAATGCGAGTACTCTGTAATTTATCCTGCAAGTTTTAATACCAAAGCTATTAAATACCCCTTAAAGAAATAATATTCTGCTAAGCGATTAAAAGTCAGTTTTATTAAACAAATTTGTTTATCTTTGTTACATATAATACATGCGATGTACACTTGTAATTAATATGAAATCATACACTTAGATTGCACCAATCTTTCTGATAAAAATAGTCAAACCTCTCGTATGTAGCCATATGTTGAAGTAAGAAATCGATAGGTTGAGATAGTGCATTTCTTAACAATCTTATATAAGGAATCTGGAAAAAGTGGTCGCTTAAAAGAGGTTGTTGTTTAATACATTTGGCATTTCACGGCAGATTAACTGTATTGTCATAAAAGGTGATTCATTTAGCTGAAAGGAGTGTTTTGCAATGAGTCAGGAGCATTGCCACGAAGCAGAAGTTTGTATGGAGAGGTTTGTAAACTAGACCCTGATGCAATGGTGGGGCAATGTACCTTAATCATAATGCTGTAATCATAATGGGCACTGTGGACCTTCCATAAAAACTTTCTATGGAATAAAATCATAAGCTTGGCTGAGTTTAAATAACTGTTCAATAACCTTAACATAAATTCAACATATTCAACAGGTCTGTGCTTTTAGTCTCCAGTACCTGATTATATGTAGTTGTTTCGGATTTTTCAGTACATTATCGATAAGCTATACTTGGCCACCAGTATAATAGGAGGAGAATGAACCCGAGAGAACCTAGACAAGAACCCCCGACCTACGAGAAGCTACTGGTTAGATTTCTCACGCCGAACCCAATTATTGAACAGAGGTGAGATGGCAGTTATCGGTAAGGACGAGCGCTCTGACCACTTGACCACCTCTGGCCATCTAGCTATATGTACATTTCATTTTTAAAACTGTCACTTAGGAAAGCTTAATCAAGACTTTTATGTATATACCTGTTACTCCTGTCTGATTATTCGGGTTACACTTTTTAGGCCGGCCTGGTTTACGCTTTTTGTTCGGAGATTCTGTGGGTGAAGAATCGACTGATTCTAAAAAAAAAGATTTGTAGAAATTGCCAAATTAAAAAAAAAATGTTAAATATACATTACACAACAAAATATATTATCTCGGTGTCATGGAATGCTCATTTTCTACGACTACTAATAACCAATCAACATCAACCTTTCTGAGCATTTGCTTACCCTATAGCCAACGGTTAATGAAAAGGCAATCAGCAAGAGCCTGGTGTTAGTACATGTAGCTAGTTTTTATGTTATATATTTAGTTAATTTAGTTCAGTGAAAAATCCGTAAAATTACTGTATTTATTTGGATTATTGAGAAGGAGTTTCTTACCTAAATGGACGTGACCGGGTCTTATAGTAAATTTCGGAAAGCATACACACACACACACACACACACACACACACACACACATACAATTATATATATATGTGTGTGTGTTTTTTGTGTGTGTGTGTGTGTGCGCGCGCGCTTCGGGGGGGGGGGGGGGGGTTAATGCTTTAATGCTAAGGTTACCATTATCTTCTTTCCTCTTCTTTTTCTTTTTCTCTGGAACTGACTTTGACGCATATTCAGCCAGAAGTCCAAGACCACTTGTGACAGGAAATCCTGAAACAAACAAAAATTCTAAACATTATAGTTTTAGTGAAACATTTGGTCAGTGCTAATTATTAAATAAAAACAGATCTTTGAGATTTGTGTATTTTGTTATATATATATATATATATATATATATATATATATATATATATATATATATATATATATATATATATATATATATATATAAGTATTTTGGAAACAAGAAGCAAAATAGTTAATAAGAAATGTAAATATTCAAAAAGATATAAATCTCACCTTGAAATTGTTTGACTGTACTTGGTTCAGACGTTTTAAAAGAATCAGTGGCTTTTTTTTCATCTTTGTTCTTCCAAAATCCTGAAGAATAATTTTTGAAAAGATGTAATTGAGGAACCTATATTTTCGACATTATGATTTTTTATTTGATATAGGTATGTTCATCTCAAAACTTTAGCAATTAAGTACTTATTTATCATGTACACATCACATATCAGTCAGACACTAATTTGTGAATTTGACAGAAGGTAGATGTCACTTCGTATTCTATTATTTCAATATGTGTATCTATGTATATGGTAAACAAATAATAATCCAGGTAACATTTCTTTTTAGTGGATATAAAATGCACCTGAGCGTTTGTTATATCTATGTTCTAATTAAATAATCATTAAGACGCTAAAGCATCACCGTTCTCTTTACTTGTATGGAAATTTGACATAAATTGTCTTTCCAACTTGTATATACCTCCCCAAAAGCTTCTGTCTTTCCCATTCCACTGGGATAATCTCGATTTCTTGATTAGCCTCGCAATATCGACTGATGATTTAGGTTTGACTGAAACAGATTTGATAATTTAACTTTCATTTTTGCTCATGCAGTGCTTCTCGTTAATTAGATGAAATTAGTACAATGTTTTAACATATTGATACTCTCCATTCCATTTATTCAATCAAACCTTTAAATCATTATTTTATCCATGCTATGTAATTTTCCTCATGCAGCACTAGTATATTTAGACATGGTATAAAATAATATCCCACAATTTTACAATTTTATTAAAGTCTTGAATTGCTAAATATATATTGTTATACAAATATCTGATATGTTTTAAAAAATGTTATCCTAAAATGACCAGAATGAGATGAGATATATCTTACCTGCAGTGAGCTTTTCTGCCTTGTTCACACCAGCATGAAACTCTATTCTTGCCGGTGCAATCAAATTTGTCTTTTTGCTCAAAGGAATCTGCATGTAATTTTGAAAAACGTTAGTATTGAAAATAAACGTTTTGAAACTATTATTAAAATAATGTTCACAAAATAGGGAAAACTATTCGGTTTATTACATTGCTGCAAATTTGACACAAGTACATTGTTATTGTCTGATGCGACGATTAAAGAAATACAATTTATTAGATTTGAAAGCGAAAGGGACGTAACATTGCAAGAACAAAACTAAATTTAAAAAAATACAATCAACGTTAAACACCTAATTATAAATAGAACAATCGGACGTTGGGTTTATAAGCAACATGATGCTAGAATTCCATTACCTTCTACAATATGTTCATTTCGTTTATATGTTGTCATTGCAAGATATGTTGTAAACGCGCAGACATACACAGTTCCATCCAATTATTTGTAATATACCTTGAATGAACTGCCTGTTTTTCGGAAAACACGATCAACCAGCATTTCAGCGAGTCTCTTTTTCTTGTGACCAGGACTGGACTCCTGCTTTCCACTCTTAACCTTTACAGTTTGCTTGTTCTCCCTGTGAAGAAAAAAAAATACCACAACAGTTCTCCACCATTGAACGCAGGCTGATCAAGTCGCCTGGACCGCTGTATTATCGCGGTACTTATTATGTTATCGGTGCATATAAAAAAAACGGTTATGTTATTACTGCATTGTTAGAAATTGTGAAGATTCTGACATTCCCTTTATATATTCCTATAACAAAAATCTATTTAATCCAATCACATAAATGTAAATAAAACTGCTTATGGAGGCTGATCCATATTAGTTGATCATAGGGGAACAACTCT
The DNA here is from genome assembly GCA_029339505.1 of Unio delphinus. Lineage (NCBI taxonomy): Eukaryota > Metazoa > Mollusca > Bivalvia > Unionida > Unionidae > Unio > Unio delphinus. Next base: position 11,512,008 of record JAQISU010000051.1, on the reverse strand, counting down.
TTATTATCGCGGTATTTGCCTAGCTTAAAGTATGGTAGCTAGCACGTGTTATAATAAACATAAATTTCAACTTACCAATTAAATATCAACGCTTACGACGGCTGATATTTTACACAAAAATAAACTAAAATAACAAATATTCAATATTAGCATGATTATTACTGAATAGTACTGATTGGAAAACTTAATTGTGCTTTCTTCTTTTTATAAAAGATAAGTAGGATCATACGCAACGATTTGTAAATTTTTGTAGGAATGAAATTCCAAGCATAACCTTGCAAGGACATGTACGTCACCATCAGTCAGTATATGTATGACCTGTAGTCACCAAACATCAGACTTTACTCAGAGTATATTTCGTAATCAAGACCAATGTGAATATAGTAACTGGGACAAGAGCTCAGTATCAATGGGAATGTATGTATCTTACCAAAAATAGTGATGTTCATTGTTTTTCAATGTCGAGTTATAAAAAATATTAACATATTAGAGGAAATAATGCTATTACAGATTTGTGTCCTTCCTGGTTACAACATTAAATCTGCTAACGGGGCCCCGAGTGGCCGAGTGGTCTAAAGCGCTCTACGTTACGGATCACTGCCATCTCATCTCTGTCTGCGCGAGTTCGAGTCTCGGGCTCAGCCAATGTGGGTATGAGGAAAAGTTTCCTGGTAGCTTCTCGTGGGTCGGCGGTTCTTTCTGGGGTTCTCCCGGGTTCTTCCTCCATCATTAATACTGGCCGCCATGTAAAGCTTATATTGTACTGAAAAATGGCGTTAATCCCAAAAACAACAACAACCTATCTGCAAAAAACCGATAGACGGCGCGTGTTCAACATTATTCGTAAAATTTTGTTTGCCACGATAATACAGCGTCAGAGTATAACATTATTTAACTAAAAAGATAATCATTCATTCCTTTGTCTACCTAGATAACCTAGACCTGTTGCTTTACAGAACCCAAGTTTTCTTCCTGTACAATGGTATTCACGTGTTATTCAATTTATGTTAATGCATACGTATGTTTTTATCATGTTTTAATATTTTAAGCTTAGGCTAGAATCAAAACTACAGTCTCGCCGTTCTTAGTGAATTAGATAGAGTATCAACAATAAGCATACAATATTGTATTTGGATCGGAAACGTCTGTATTTTATTATTATAAGATAACGTCTTTATGCTTTGGAATTCACTCAACAAAGTATGACAACATAATAACTGAGCCAATGAAAAGAATGAGCGTTTACAGCTCGACTTAATTTCTTTTATATCCTTATTGCCAAAGACATTTTTGTTTTCAATTTGTTATCGTGTTAACACTGACCTAAAATCATGGATGACACAGTGGCCTGGTTCAGTAGGGCGTAAAATGTGTCGGAAAATCCAGACAACTATTAGTTTCCTTTGAAGCTTGACAAATTAGCAACACAATATATTCTCAGCCGTTTCTTTTCATGTCTCTTCTAAACAAAGCATTATTCTCTTTTTTGAAGGATTTGGAACAATTAAGCTGTGCGCAATGATCAGTTTTCAACCTGTCCTAAGCGTCACAAAAGACTACGTCGGAGACGATAGAACAGTTTCTGTAAGTGTCCTCCACTGAAGATCACGAGATAGATGGACAGACAGACCGATAAACAGAAGAGAGATGGACGGATGGATGTACGGTTGGGCGTATGAGTTCATTTAAAAGGAAAAATAATTTGTAAGAATTTCCAGTGAGTTCATTTAGAAAGGGAAGAGACTTGTCTGAATTTCTAATTTTTCTAATTTGCTATCCTCACAAACTGTTAAACGACGAATATTTGACATGTGCTTGCATTTTAGAACAATAGTGATTGGAAGTTTAATTTACGAAAGTAGAGCATCGAATTTTGTGAGGGATCATCTGCTCACCCACAACGACCAGTGTCCTCTGTCACTGTAAACTTTCTTTTCCGAGGTCTGCCAGGCCCTCTACGCAGTATGGATTTCGAATCACTGAAAAAGAAATGTTACTCTTACATAAACAATAATCATTTTCGCTTTCGCGTAATATTCCAATGACTGCTTTTCACTACTACTTCTATCCAAAACCTTTCTTACAATTGAAATAACGGCCGTGTTCTTTAAACTCCTGCCAATTTCAAAATGACTGTCGTTTGGTTCGGTTCGTTTAGGCTTCGGAAATCTCGGTACTATGGACCAAAAGTAAATATTGATCGCACTCAGTGACTTGGGAAATGTATCCCACTTCCACAAAAGTACCAAATTAAAAATTGTAATGTGTTCAGTTTGCTTGCGGGATTTGTCTAAGGATTTATAATTTTTACATGTATCTTTTTGTCATAAAAATGTTACAGAATTTTATTATCATTATCTTGTATATTCTAGTGATATATGTTAAAAGTTAATTTGGAAACTTTTACCTTCGTTTGTTGTTGTTTCTTTGTTTAAGTGGTGGTGTTGTTTTTTTTTTTGGGTGATGGTATTTGTTTTGAAATGCTTTATCTTTATATTTTCATAACTTTCGATCGACATCAAACATCACGCTGACGTGACGTGAAATGCTCTACATACATGCCTGACATCATTCCCCCCCCCCCCTATACAAATTAGTATAAAAATGGCACAATATTCATGGAACCCGCTAACGAGTGACCCCACTAAGGCCTAAACACGTGTTTTGCTTCTCACTTTACCAGCCCACTCTGATAATAATAGGTAAAATAATAGATAATATTCTTGCATGCGCACCATTTTGTCAGTTTATTTACACCGTAATGTGCGTGCGTTAAAAACAAGATCAATCACCTAACGCACATACATGATCAGGGTCTTCCCGACGTAACGAGAATTCCACCCACATTTCCCCTTTCTCTTGACTAAACTGTTGCAAAATATTTGTAATCAACTTCACCGTAATAACCTCCGCCTGTGTGTGTGTGTGTGTGTGTGTGTGTGTGTGTGTGTGTGTGTGTGTGTGTGTGTGTATTTGTGGTTTGGATTTTAAGGTAGCTTTAACACTTTTTCAGTCATATCGCTACGATGTCTGCAGTGTGGCAGTTTATATATAGTGATGTCTAGCACTGGGGCATCATGTCGCAGACATGCAACATGATGTCCCACCCAGTCACATTATCCTGACACCAGGCCGACGAGTCATAACACTAACCTCTTAATGCAGAGCGCCAAGCGAGGCAGCTGTTAGTATCATTTTTATAAGTTTTTAGTATGACTCGGCTGGAGATCGAACCCATGACCTCCCACATCGAGGCGGGTGCTCGACCCACTAGGCCACCGGAGCGGTAACTAGATTCTAAACAAAACGAATCCTTGAGTAAAAGAAACCAACATATATACTAGTAATAACAGATGACCGCGGATTTCTATAAAGTAACAAAATAGAAGAAACGGAACACTGGTTAAATGAGACATACGGGGACATTTAAGATTATTAAACGTCGTCAAAATCTCTCGATGGAGGCGAATTAAAATACCAGGACAGTTTACAAAGCTAAATTTACATTTATTTTCAAAGTGGCCATGGGATAACAAAATTATCCTAAAAATAGATACGCGTTCTTCCCAGACTATCAACGAAAAATATGCAACTCGTTGAAAAAGTTACAAACTGATAGTAATAGAGCAAAGAAAACGTACTCACTGGAAATATATAATGAAACTCGGGATTACTGTAAGTAGTGAACAGAATGTTCCCATAAAAAGACTCCACTGGTTCTAAAAATTTTATAAGAGAACATTTACATTCAACATTTGTTGGAAATAAATTCACAAACTATCTGCTTTAAAGTGAAGTGCCAGAAAATAACATTTAAATAATGTAATAGAAAAGATATGTTTATGTCAAGCCCAGATAAAATTTTAAATGAAGACACGATACATTAAACTCCTAATGCGTACAGACTGGACCACATCGGATGAAAAGAGTGGCAATGAGTGTACGATTCCAAAGAAGAAAGGGATTATACATGCAAATGAATATAACATTGCTTTGCACTGGTCCCAGGTAATGTATACATTTTAATGAATATGACGTTGCTTTGCACTGGTCCCAGGTAATGTATACATCTTGTATAGCTTAGTTCAGAAGACCACAAGGTTGTGGCTGTAAAGTATGATGATAACAATATGAATGACAACGTTACAAGACATTTAATGCAGATAAATTGCATACTTAATGAAATTTAAAAATACCTAGTGTTCAGCAAGACTTTCAAAATATTTATGCGATTGTGACTTTTAATTTACAGCATTATATTTTTATGTCGGATTTCTACTCACGTTACGACGTTGATGATCGTGACCTGTAAATTACAGACTTGGACAAATACCGAAATATTTATTTTATTAATTTTTTTAAAAAAAAAAAAAAAAACGTGTAATGATAATACTGATTAGTTCGAGTGCATTCTAATTTGCATTTTGAACAGACAGTTCTTGTCTCCGGAGTTTGCGCCGACCAGGTGTTGATTTGCTTTCATATTCCAATTTAAGCTTTGAGAATGGGGTTTTATGTCGGCATTCAGTCTAAAAATGTTCAGAACAACAACAACAAAAACGTTTTTTGACAATGTTTTGCCATTTATTGTTTTAATCCAGCCAAGTTTCATTGATCCATTTTACACCATACAATGACAACTCTATACGTGCAGTCTACATGCACACGTCCTTGTATTTCACAAATGGATTTCATTCTTACATTCCGTATTTGACAATTACTTCAACACTCATTGACAAAACGTGAACTGCCTCCACCCCTTTTATGTTTTATATTGCTATAAATGTCAGTGTTTAAACGGATACGAGCAAAGACACAATGTAAACAAAAGATTGATATTGTTTTGATCGCAACACGGGTGTTATCTAATGTTTATGGTGGATGCATCACGTGATTGGTTAATGGCTGCGCTCATGAAAATGGGGTCAAATACTGATACCGGTGTCGATAAAGATGTATTAATAGTATACACTGACAAATATTTGCCTCTTAAAATAAGTTTCAGGAACAAGCAATCGTAGAATATGGTTATGTGGATGTGTATCCATATTTAATCTGTGTTAAATGTGTATAGCTACCCAATTTCCTGATACCTCTGGACTGAAGACTTAGAAACGATGTACGGCAATATTTATTTATCTGTCTCAAATATAATGTTCGGATGACGCATATGCTCAAACATGATGCACAATATTTTCATCTGTAATGTGTATTTTGTGACTTTAAAACCTTTATCTATGAAAAACACCAACTACTTACATGATTATTATGCAATGAGGTATGGATCTTCCACCAACTGATAACAATGATCAATATATATTAAACTGCTATTTAAAATGGGAAACAAAATAGCTAAAATGAATTTTTGTTCAAGCACATATTTATATAGTTTGATGTTTTTGTAACATGTTTTGAATGATAATGTGTGTTTATTTGAAGTCTGTCTTTAAGCTGTTTAATATCATGGCTGGAAAAAAAGTCATACTCATTGTCCTTCTTTGGTTGAAATCTACTCAGTTCCTTTTGTTTTTCCCTGTAGCGTCGCTGTAGCTCGGCCAGCCTCATTCTCATTTCAAGCTCCAGACTGTCTATTACCTCGTCATCTATTTGCAGAAAAGAATCAAGGTCTGTTTCTTTGAGTTGAAATGAATGAATGCACTGAGATAACTTTCATTTTAAATATAACTCTTTTTATTGGAGTTATCATGGACGTAACCATGAAAATAATATTCCATTTGAGAACGAGTTAATGAAAGTAACAAACTGAATTAAGAATTAGTAAATTTAGCACTCAACATTTATCTTTCCCATCGCCAGCGTTTACACTTACTTCTTAAATACATTGCACTTGTTAATTGTATTTTTTGCGTGATCCCCACTTTTAATTTCCATCTGCCAAATATTTAATTAGAGACAATATATGCAACATCTATGCTTGCATTTTATCAAACATATAAACATTTTATATGTATTTATTCACCAAATAAATGCAAAAAAACACAAACCAGGATGATAATACTGATATTTTATCTTACAACAAAGTCATATTTATAATAATCTATATTTGTGTTAGTTGATTGTTTCTGGTCCAAAATGATGTTTGTCAGGGACAACCGTGCAGATCGGATTACTAAGATGTGCTATAGTCTACCAAGTTAAGGTGAAAAGCCAAATCAACAAAAAAGAAGACACGAGCGAAACATAATCATGGTTGCCCAGGCAACGATAGACACATAACTGATTTACATAGGTACGAAATGACCCGGTTCCCTCTCAATAAATGAATCTAGATTTTAAAATATTTAAATATAGTTTAAATTAAAGACATAAAAGTTAATACATTTATACATTCGTTTCATCACATATATACTAAATTATACTGTATGTACTCGTGTTCGAACTCGCATTCAACTGCAACCAATGTGGACTCAGACCTGGCTGGGTCAGGTCAGAGTCCACTCTGTTCGCAGTTAGGCGCGCCTCTTTCTTGACCCAGTACCGCAACAAATTACAACAATACAAATGTCCATTTAGCTACTCACCTGCAGGCAACTGAACTCCACAAAAGTTTGTTGTTTTAATTGAATTTGAGGCTTTGAATGAATATCCAAATTTAATTCTAGGCTTTCCTTCCTTTGGTTTTTCGTTCACACATTTTGAACTTTCATTGTTAGATATTATAATATTTACGGTATTGTCTGACGGTGTGGAAAGTTTAACATCCTCTGATTGACATTTAGAAGTATCCTGAAATTGCAGAGTAGGATTAGAACACAAGGACCGTTTTTCAGCAAGGGCACTTAGTAGTTCAAGTCCATCTGCCGCCAATAGAATGACTGGGTCTATGTATGGATTATAACTTTCATTGGAATCCGACCTTTCGTTTGATTTAGTAGGTACTGGGCATGCAAGATCTGTTGGAAATATTTGTAAATTTGTTTTGCTCACACTATTTTTTAGGGCACAGAGGGCCGAAGATGCTATTTTTTCTTCCTCTGTGTTTTCGTCCTCTTTTGATTTACATTCCTCTGTTCTCTCTTTATAAAACTTATTTTCCATCAAATCGTATTCTTTTCTACATTTTTCACCCTCAACCGGATCACGTTCATGCTTTAAGGTTTCGTCGTCAATATTCATGGATATCTTCTCAGATGATAGTATTGTCCTTACACAAACATCTTCTTGACGAGAAGTATCATCATTGATCTTAACAAGTTCAGTCGCTTTATCGTTCGAATGTATCTCCTTATTTGAACACCGAAGTATGTCAGCATCAGCTGTTGTGGCTTCGGTTAGGTCATTGGCAATGTTGTCGTCACAAACGCCTTCATCATTCTTTTCTTCAAAGTACATTTCCGTTTGAGAATTAGTTTCTTCACTTTCATCATTGGAATCTGTAGGTGGAAGCATTGGCGAAGTACCCCTAGATTGCACAGAAGCTTGTTCAGTTTTGATATCCGTGTCCACGACTTGAGATTCGGCCAGATTGGAAGAAATAGGCACCATTTCAGGATTAAATACAAACGACATTTGCGGTGATGAATATGGGAAGTTACCCTGCTGTCCATTACTCACACTGAGTTCTGAAACTGATAACAAAGTACCCAATATTAATTAATATTAATATACATAAATCGGATATGACAATTATTCGTTTTAATGATGGCGCTTTTAAGGAATTATGTACCACACCCCTGACTTGATGATTCAATATAAATTAAGAAAATCATTAATTGTGCAAAACACTTATGTATATTGTAGCTAATACAGACAAGGAATGAACAAAAGGCCAAGTATAAGACAAAGCATGACACTGTGTAGGAATCATATAAAAAAAACTATGTATATTAAGTGGAAACTACGTGAAGAATAATTATAGACTGCGAAAATATGAATTTTTAGAATGAGATGAGGAAAACAATTCTACTATATTTGTCTTAATTCTTAATAAAGATCACTTTGCATATAGAATTTACTTTGACGATACTAAGCAATGATTACAGTACCATTGCTTTAACTCGTACAAATGTAATCATCTAAATTTATAGTTAATGTCGTGCTTCTTGATTGTAATGTTCAATCTAGTGTAAACGTCAAATAAGATAGAATTCAACATCATTTAATTTTGACAAAATTACAATGACATACTAAACAGACCTCCATATTCAATTACAATGACATACTAAATATACCTCCATATACAATTACAACTAACATTGCTGAATGCACGATGTATCTTTTCAATAATAACGTCAAAAATATATGTAAAATGAGACAGAAGACCTGTAACTGTCGTATTATCATCACCTGGAATATACCCAGTGTTGTGGTTATCCTTTCCCGCTGTGATGTGGGGGCTGTGAATTGTGTGAGGGCCAGAGAAAGATTCTGATGAGTCGGGTAGATTACAAGAATCCAGATTTGTATCATCGTCGGGTTTTTCCTCCTTCACCACTGTTTCCGCTCTGGCATAAGACTGGAAAATGTCAAGAGTTCTCTGAGAAATAAAATTGTTACTGCTTCGATATAATGTATCTGTCCTAAGGCAAGGGGCAATGAGCCTATTAATGGCGTGAGTGGTATACAAATAATTTCCTAGATAAATTAACGAACATAGTTCAAGCAACCAATATAAATTAACCAACAATTTTAGACAATCTGGCATGACGATTTGTATCCTTTCATTTAAATCTTGGAATTTCAAAACGACAAAGGTGAGTAAATAAAAAAGACAAAGATGAGAAAACAAATATGGGAATTAAAGAATTCTTAGATAAAGAGAGTCCATAGGTTGTTAGTCTTCACATATTGTGAGCGAAAACAATATGCAAGTTTTATTTTAATTTTTGTCTTAAGCAGCAAAATAATTTTGTAATACAAAATTGAGGAAAACACTCGTTAGTAATTACTTACGAATGGAAAGGAAATCGTAGAGGACTGAGCCAGCCTTGCAGTATATAATTTAAATGTGTATGGAATGTCTACGAGTATTAAACAAGACTAACGTTCAAAAGTTGGCAAAATATGTCCAATATAAGCATTAAATTGTTTCATTATAAATTATAAACGATATTCTGTGAAATACACAACTGCAGTTCTTCAATTCATCAGAGACATTGACGTATTAATGATATTACGTACGATATTGCTGCTAGCATTCTGCAATTGTGCCATGGTACTCTGAAAGTCAGTATTAGGAGGTCGTTCGAAGAATTGTTGAGTTTGTCCTTGCATTGGAAGTAGACCTGGCGGAAACGATGAGTGGCAATGTTGGACTTGAGGATTAATAGAATACCCGGGCCAAACTCTGTTAACGTCATATATATCTGGCGCTGAAGAAAGAATATATATATATATATATATATATATATATATATATATATATATATATATATATATATATATATATATATATATATATATATATATATATATGGTCTAAATTGTAGCATCTATGTTTAAGACAATAAACGGTCTGGGTGAAAGACACCTTTTTAATCTCAAAGCGCGTCCCTGCTTACCGCGTAAAACGCTGGGTTTTTTAAGCTGATATAATGGAGAAAGGACACGTATAGAGACAATTAGAAGTTAAAGATATTCACCTGATGGAATCAAAAGGATCTGGCCAGTCAGGGAATCTTGTGCAAGCTTATATCCGGCAGGAACAGATAGCGGCATTTGTCCGGCATTTTCTGGAAGTGATGTCGGCTGATGGTAATTAAAAGGAGCCTGATTTAGTTGCCCAAACCATCCTGTATTCAAGGTATGAAACTGAGCGGCGATTTGTCGAGAGGCAGGATCGTCAGGCCAGAAAACCCCGGTGGTGGCGTTGGAACCTCCTAAACCAAGTAGAAAATTTGAGCATTGCCTTAAATTTATGCAGCCCTAAAGAATGTCATAAAATGTTAACTTTGATTGAAATGAGTGACAAGAATGACTAACAAAACCTGCAACAACGTACTTTTACTTACAACAACGTTATTCCACCAACACACATTGTTCAGGCGAAGAAATAATACGGTGTTTGAGTTTTCTTCTTAATATGAGTTAGACACTGTAAAGCAAATGGTACACTTTTCGATTATAATTTATCCTCTAGTGGAGACGAAACGCGTCTCTAAAACTTATATTGGTATTGTATATAACGACTGCCTTTGCATACCTGTGACGATAAGATTAGCAGGTAGCTCATTTCTGCTTTCGGATGTTCCTGGTCCATTAGCACTTGGTTTGGTTGCAGGGCGGATAACCTTTAGAGGTCTAAATTAAGATAGAAAAATGTAATTTTAAGAAAGAGTTGTAGGTCGCATTCACCAAAGCGGTAAAACCTAAGAACGTAAAATGTCTTTCTTTAACTATTTTTGAGAAAAAAAATTAATGCATAAGAAAATTATTTTGAAAACAGACGTAATGGACAGCTTTTCAAAACTTGTCATTTACCCAATACGAACTTAGAATGTTTCCTATTTAATAATTGCAAAACTGTATGTAATGTAGAAAGCAGATGTTGTCGTCAGTATTGATCTGACTGACGCTCACTGAAGCAAGAACAAAACCAAATATGTTACACACGTATGAACTTAACATCTTTAGATTTTGCAAACACGTTTATTAAAACTAAAATGAATAAAACCTTAATAATCAAACTGAAAAGGAACATATGAAACAAATTTTGTCGAGACGAAATCAGTGTAATATACTTGATAGCCGTTCATAACTATAATGCCTGTTTCTTATTTCCAGGATTTTCGTTTTTGATTTCACTGGTTGTACCTTTGATAAGTTAATCCTGGTTTTATATCTTGCTGGCTAGAAGGCGACTTTTCTTGCCTTTCCGAACTATCAATTTCATCCGCTAGGAGCTTTTCGTCTGCTACAATGAAAGAGAATCCGTTTCAAAGTAAATTGTAAAACATGTACACATTCTTTTTGAGATAGATAGATATATTGATGTATGGAAGAACAATATACAATTGTTCGTAATGTCACTTAAAACCTAACGGATACTTTTTAAAATTCAAGCAACAACCGTTTGTCTTTCAAATAAAAGAATGTTTGAAACCATTTCACTCAATACTTAGAATAACAATAATGTATCTATTTACATTGAAGAGATGGCCATCTGATAAAATTAGCCAAGACTGGTCAAGTCATTTCAAGTAACCCATGATTATAAATCGTTATTGTGCAATTAAATGTGCCTAAGCACAAAGTGTCCAAGTAAATATATTATGTGTAAGAAAGTTGGACTCATTATTTAAGAATTTCTTAAAAAGAAACTTTTGGGATGAATGAACGTGTAAAACGAAACATTATCAGTTCTAATTATGAATCTCAGCTTTTTTCCACGTACCAGTATCGCCTTTTGGTACAACAGGCCTTTGACGTGCAACAGCAATTCCAACAGGAATGTTTGGGCCTACAATGCAAGTTATTTAGAGTCAAATGCAATTAGTATAGTTCTCTCTTCACCATGAAGATAAACACTGCCCAAGATATTCCAGATCTATATCTATGAAAAACCTAAATCAAATATTGACATTTAGAAATACAAAAAACTCACTAGTGTTTTTGATAAACGGTGATATAGTTGTATACTACATTTTCTTTCAAGTAGTGTCTACATAATAAAATCGTTATGACAAAATGAAAGAAATAAGTTAATTTTTCCGCGGATATGAATTAAATCATAACGGTGAATTATGCTATATCGGAAGAAGATACACAATAAAAATGTATGTGATCAGCAAAACATAATTTAACTTATCTTAATGTCCGATATTTAATATTTAAAGTATGTAGGGAAAAAAAAACATTTCATTGGGCATTTCGTTATACTATGAATATTGGTTTAAGATCATTTAAATTACGTCGCAAAATAATATTTTCTATAGTATAATGAACTTCTTAATGATCTACGAAAAGTCCTCTGATACAAATTACCAAAATTTAATCTTTCATACAAATTTAACTTTTTTCACTGTAGAGTTTATAAAAAAATATTTTTATTTTTTCTTCTTATATCTCGCAAAGACGGCAACATATCTGTTGAATAAAATGTATGACCTCTTATTCTTACATACATGACATCAATAAAGCTTTCTTGTATGTAATATACAAACGAAGCAATACACTCACCCCTTTTTAGAAATCGATATGTTATTCAAACCTAATTTATTCAATATGGCAATTAAAAGGAACAATTGGATATAAGAGATGCACCACTTTCATTTTAGACTAATTATAGATCAAAAGATGTTTTTGTGCTGTGAGCGGGGTATTTTGACATGGCATCCATTCAGAAGAATTAGCGATATCAAGATTTTCAAGACAGCTGCAAAGGTCGCAAATTGGATATTAAATCAAAAGGAATTTCATCCCAAATTAATTAAACATTATAAACAAGACTTTTGGTGAAAACTACATTTCATATGGCCATCCATCAAGGAAGAGTAGCGATTACAAGGTTTTGAAGATGGCAACTGTGTTTGATGTCTGATAGACACTAGTTTCATTTAGAATAAAGAAAACAGCATAAGAAATCTTCTGGTGAAAACCCAATGTCGATGCGTCTTTCGGTAATGGAGGAGTTGTGATGACAAAATGTTCAATGTGGCAGCCATGGAAGTCCATGTTGGATGCCAGATATAATATGTACGTTATTTTCAATTAGGACCAATTAGCCATCATAAGAAATATTTTCGTGAAATCACACATGGATTTGACCATACATTCAGGGGTAGTAGCAATAACAATATCTCGGAACTGCCGCTGTACCTGTCATATTGGATGTCTGAGCGGCACCATTTTTACTTAGTGTCAACTCGACATTGGAATTAGAGTATGTATTAAAGATTCATGGTAATCCTATAATTGACTCAGGAAAACTATCAATAAGAAACGTGCTTTAACGGACGGACCGAGGACGGACCACTGCATACAGACAATCCAAACGTTATTCTGGTCTATACCAAGAGCAGATAATAACACTTTATGTTGTTTCATTCAACCGTCAGACAAGAAAATCATAACGACGTGATTGTCAAACAAAATTAAAATTAGAGAATGTTCAATATAAATATACTTCAGCATAATTTCTGAGTTTTCTAAGTATTTTCAACAAATAATACATATAAAATCAACTGACATTTAAAATATTCTTTTCGATCTAACTCATAAAGTATCCATTTAGATACAGAATGCATGTAAATGTAACATACCAGGTGTTGACGATCCATCTATTATTTTCGATGAGGACTTTTTGGAAAGTATAAGTCTTTTATCCTCTTCCTTCTTTTCCTCGGCAACAAAAATATTGGTCGCTGGAGGAGCTGAGCCCGGCCTGTGGCATACGGATCGATCAGTGGAACTTTCCGGAGCAAAAGCCTCTTCCACATTAGGTATAGCTTTTATATGATTTTCCTTCCCATTAGAATTATGATTGAAATCAAACGCATCCTCTTTTTGCGTGGAAATGTCAAGCATTGATTCTTTATCAATAGCGTGTAATTCTTTTTTCCTTTGCTTATCTTGGGTAACATTTTTGAAATTTTCTTTTCTCAAACTGCCTAAAGATTTTTGTCTTTCTGTTTGTTTCGTATTATTTCTCAATTCCTTGCTTTTGCAAACAACTTTGACTTTTTTAGATATATGCGACTGTCTATCAACAGGTATACCAACATTTTCAGCTGAGTGTGCTTTCTGAGATACTTTATGAATTTTATCTTCAACTCGTCTATCTGATACATAATCTTTTTCAGCAGGACGACTTTTAAAAGGCACGTGTGTCTCAACAATGTCCAGATTATTTTCATTATGAGACTGGTGTGCATTTATCTTCATTTGATCATTTGTTTTCTTTGAAACTTTTGGAACATCTTTAGTCTGTTTAGCATGACCTTTAACGATAGTTACTTTTGAATTTTCTTCTGTCGTCGCAGCGATTTCATTTGGACCAATGTTTGCTTCATTCTTAGAAACTGGTTGAACATCCTGCTGCGCGACCTTCTTACCATCAAGCGTTTGAGGACAATGTTCATCTTTTGATGTACAGCATGTCGAAACAATGTTATCATATGTAAGCGTCATCAAGCTGTCCTTTGACTTGGGAATAGCGCTTAAATGACTCGTTACCGTCCCTACTTCCGGCACAAACGTCGTGGCATGTACCTTCATGCCTTCCTTGTATGTGCTCTGTGATCGTGCGTATAGGTTATGGTAATAAGGTAGAGAGTATGTTGTCACAGTGTTGTCTTTGTCCGGACTCGACAATGTATGCTGGAGGGCCTCTGAACTTAAACCTGTTGAATAGTCGATATCAGATTGTTACAAACAGACTAAATTAAATTTACAAGGGAAGCAATAAATTGTGTTAATCGTGATACATCCAAATTAACAATAGGAAATACAAAAGAGTATTTGTTGTATGCTACTAAATGATACAACTGTACCTACTCAACAACTGGTTTTTCTTTAGAACACTCGTCAAATTCCTTAATAAAAGTATGATTCGTCATGTTGACACGATGCATGATCTAAGTCATCGCACAAGTAAAACTGATTACATGTCGTGTTTCACATATAAACTAGTTCATTGATCTAATTTATCGCAGGTAGTGTCTGTAGCATTATAGGTCCCGCAAAAACACTTAAGCGAAAATAACTTCCTTGTTAGCATAATATGTAATGGTGAGAACTGAGTTCATCAATGTTAAATGACAGTTTTATACCAAGTTTCTAACAAATTTCAAAAATATGGAGATTTAGTGAAAGAACATACCTTTAGTCGTAGACAGTAAACTTGATCCTGACAAATTTGAAGATGTCACGTGAGGATTCGATGACGTCTGGGTACAAGTGACTGTAACTGTTGTATTTGTGACAACCGACTGTGTCCTCACATATGTGGCCGGTGTTACAGAAGTAGAATTACAGTTAAAGCTATGTTTATCTTTTAAGCAAAGATTCTCTGGCTTGTCTTGTATATCAGCCTCCGTTGCGGATTTTATTCCATTTAATTGCAGTCCTTCATACATTGAGTTTGGTACACAACTATCATTCGGAGATGGATATGCAAAGTAACTGAAATCAGACGTTTCATCTTTGTGTGTCTCTAAAGGTTGCTTTTTATCTTTGGAATGTTGCTCTTTCGAAGTAGTTGAATTTCCTTTCAGATGAATTGAATGGCCATTACATTTTCTTTTGTCAATATCCTTTCCATCCGACTTTGTGTCTTTTCTTGGCGGAGAACACACTTTTTCAGCATCAGTAAATGGTTGTTTTATAGAAATTGTATCTCCTTTTATTTTGACATTAGAATCAAACGAGCGGTGATCTTGATGTCTATCAGACGATTTTCTGCCAGATTCATGAGAACGATTTTTATCACTTTGTTTGCACCTGTTTACCATGGACAAAGATAGATTTGTGGCTTCCATTTGACTAGCCTGAGAATAATGGAGACCTGGTCCATTTCCAAAGAATCCAGCTGGTAACATTCCTAACGATGGGCCGCTTCCACATATGGCTTCTGAAGAAATAAAAATACCATTAAAAAAAACTGAATTTGTTTTATTACCTTGATCAAATCAAAATTACTCAGATAATTCATATTATCACACTATCTAAGATATATACAATAATATTCAATAATTATATGGCCCCCTGAAGATAATCATAAATGCCACCCCACATACATGTAAAATATGCACGAATCATCAGTACGCTTGTGCATAAATGTGTAAAGACTTAATACATTTGTATGCGGTGTGCTACAAATAAATGTGAGAGGGCCCAGATAGGCAAGTGGTCTAAAGTGCACACCTTTACGGATCACTGCCGTCTTACCTCTGTCCGCGTCGATTCGAGCAATGGGCTCGACCAATGTGGGTATTTGAAAAAGCTGCCTGCAGCTCTCCGTGATTCTGCGGTTCTTAACGGAGTGTTTCTCGGATTCTTCCTACACAAGTTATACTGGCCGTCATCTTGCCCTGAGAAATGACGTTAAACCCAAAACAACAACAAACAACCAAAACTACTGTGGCAAAATAATGGGAACGCATCATTTAAAGATCTGCACCCCTTTTTTAATTTCTGGATTTACCCATCATTCTTTATATTTTACTAAGAGTTTGAAAACCGAAGGCATTTTGTATGCATCCAAAACTGTATATTTTGTTCTATTTTGATGTCTTTGTTTAGTCGTCCTTATAAATTCTTATTCTACAGACACAAACAATCAAATATGAAATTATAAATGTTAACAACAAAACAAGATTAACATTTCTTTATTACTGATATCACATCGTAATTATGTGACCTGAATATTAACACGGCCATTTTAACAACTGTAAGACGCTCGCGATAAAGACTAAAATCCGACTTTAAAGCATTAATACATTTTATTAAGAAAAAATTAAGACATATGCTCTTTAACGTTTTCTCAGTAAACAAGGATTTATATTTGAACACGAACCATTTCGTTTGCGTCTTAGTACCATTTTGCCATCTCTAAAGTTCCATGACAAAAAGCAGTACAAAACTGAACTTGAATTTTGTCCTATTGCAGGGCAGGACACACATATCAAGATATATCATACTGTGGGACGCGACCCTTATCAGGACATTTTCCGGAATTACATCCCATTGTGGGACACGACACTTATGAAGACGATTTGTGGAATTGCATCACATTGTGGGACACGACCCGTACCACGACATTTGACAGACATAGATGGAAGGGTAAAATAAAGGGGGGTAAACAACGATTTTCAAACAAAGGCTTACGATTACGATACAACAATTCTTATCTACAGCATCCTACGCATACTTATCTCACGGTTACTGGGTGATTGTATTATTTACTGATGGTTGTTATTCAATACTCACAAACGGAATCCGCTTAACTGGTACAACTTAAATAAACATTAACAGCATTAGCAGCAATATAGTGTCGAAGATACCATTTCCATTTCACAGAATTATTAGTCTGTTCTAAATTAAAAGTACCACGTATCCGTTAAGACCTTTATCTTAAGAAAACAAATCTTTGTGACAGGATGCAAAATATGGGCAAGTGGTGCTCACTCTTAGTTTATATTCGAGGAAGATTATTTTTCACGTGTGACTGGAATACTATGAAATCAGTCTGTCTGTTTGTGAGGACACTAAAAGATAATGTCGCCTCTTTGTGAAGATACTGTGTGATCCAGTCACATCTTTGTAAGGATACGGTGAGATCATGTCGCATTTTTGTGGTGATGTGATGACTACCAGCTGACAATCATTAAATGCAGAAGAAAGTGAAAGTAAACTTATAATTCTGAAAAAGGATAAATTGAAAGCTCTTTTTGTAAACCTGATTATATTGTATAAAACGTTATACTATATACTTAGTTTTGTATGCTGCATTCAAGTAGAAAAATAATCCAGCATTCTATTGATAACAGCATGATTTGTCTTTCATTTATAAAATACAACAGTTAATAATTTATAACTTTCAAGTATAAGAGAAAGACTTAATTATAGATGAGTCTTCATAATACAAATCATGAATAATTCATTACACTGTTTATCTTTCCTTACGCTGCATCGAACAAGATTTCCTAAAACAATAAAAGTGCGAGCTAATCGGCGACTCTCATTTTATTTTTTTTTTAATATTTGTTGATTATAAAATTTAACTTTATTCATCTCTGCAGTTAATCTGAATACGTCTGTCTGGTTTTGTGATTTTTTTACCCAAACAGTAACAAACAAATAATAAAACTGACTTCCAAGACACAGGAAACTCGTCTAATACTGTCATGGAGTAGCTGTACTAACAGCAAATTTATCTTCTTTTCCAACAATAAGGGAGCAAGTATTTTAACGAGGTATACAATCTATAAAATAAGCTATGAAAAATAACGTCTGTGTGGATTACTTATATAACTTTCCATTCATACTGAAAAGGTGTATGTCTTAGAAGTATGTTAATGTACTGCAACCGTTGTGTATGCATGCAAAGTAATAGGTACTAACGGAAGACGGCAATGCTTTGGGCTGTAAGCTCATGAACGGAGGCAACGGCAAGACATTAACTGTGCTCCATACCCCTTGTTGTACCGCTCCATCACCATGAGAAAATACAAATCACGCTGACACAGTCTTTATTTTTTATGTTTCGTCTCCGATTTTATATTTCAAAAGAAATGCAAAAATAGTTTTTTCGACTTTTAAGCTTTAACTGCTGATTTCGAGAAGCCATCTTTTCAACAATTCAAGTTATTTCTCAACAGCTATTTCAAAGGTATAATATTCAAAGAATTACCATAAGAATAAATAAATATATTACTGAACGCAAAATGTATCGAACCTTTATGGAGGTCATATATTCGGTGTTGAGCGGCTAACGCCTGACTTTGTACATGCGCCGCTCCGACTGAGTTATGGGCAAACATGGACAGAGATTCCGTGGCTGGTAAATATGGCAGGTATTGATGATAGTTGTTCAGAAAGTACCGGGCATAACCTGAAAATTAAAGAAAGGTAACAAACATTTAAGCGAAGTGTCCTTTTTTATTTAACTATTCTAAGATGTTTGAGTGATTTGGACATTCTTTCCTCATTCCCAGCGAAATTGTGCATCACAATGTTAGAACAAGGGAGATCGAGGAGTGGAGAAAATAATGCATAATCAAATCAAAACTTGTATGATAGCTAAATGACCAAGACAGGCGATGACAGGGTGAGCCCGATCCACGAAGCAATCTAAAATATTCCACATGCATGGTGATAGCCTCATCCTGCTGCGAAATTAGACAATGCTGATAACAGCAAGCAACATACGGGCTAACTCTGACCTTTTCGCTTCCTATGTACAACGAAACCGAAAACATATTATGGAGATAATATAAAATAAACAAAACCCTCGACATCTATCTAGAAAGCGTTGACGTCTAAAAAAACAATTTTGTACTAATATAATGTGGATAAAATGATACACAATATGATTACTAACTTCATTTTACATAAAGCATGGATAACGTCTGATTTGAAATTCACAATTACGTAAGTAAATCCATTTTACGTAAAGCATGGATAACGTCTGATTTGAAATTCACAATTACGTAAGTAAATCCACTTTACGTAAAGCATGGAAAACATCTGATTTAAAATTTACAATTACGCAAGTAAATCCATTTTATGTAAAGCATGGATAACGTCTGATTTAAAATTCACAATTACGTAAGTAAATCCATTTTACGTAAAGCATGGATAACGTCTGATTTGAAATTCACAATTACGCAAGTAAATCCACATATCAGCATAATATGCTAATATTTCAAAAGTTATAAACATGAATAACAAATGTGCATAATGGAAAAGATATGATGTCCATGTGGGCAATACATATAATTATATAAGAAGCTATTTAAAATATCTCCACAGAATAAATAAAGTCTTTAACGTTTGCGCAATTGGGACAATCTTGAAGAAAAAATATGGACATAATCATTAAAATTAGTTATAGAATTAACTAGTATTACGTACAGTGCTACTAGAGATGATGATCAAATGGTTAATTCGCTGACAGCAGAAACTTTAAGTAAACACGAGTAATTCATGTCGTAAATCATTCATATGTTAAACGGTCTAAAATTTAGTGCACTTCTTGTTATGAAAGCTTTGATATAACATTAAAGTGGAAAGTAATTAGTCTTAAAACATGACATGCACAACTGCTCGGTAAAGAAACGAGTCAAATCCAAAATATCACACAAATATAAATAATAGAAGATTGAAGAAACTGACTTTAAACAAATTGTAGAAAAGTCCATAAGTTGAAGCTCTTTTATGCTATTTTTGATGTTGTTCCAAGAGTCTTTGTGTTTTGGAAATAAGTAAGCTGCCTCTCGTTTGAACCCAGTTTTATAACTAAGAGATAAAATCTTGAATAAATATCAGTAGTAGTAGTAGTAGTAGTAGTAGCAGCAGCAGCATCATTAGAAATATTAATGGACCTCTTGAAGTTTATATTATTCATTTTGCATGAAATAAAGGCCGAGTCCATTTCCTTTTCTAAAACTGTTGATACCCATCCAAAGTTGTCTAGCATAGCTTCATCGGGAAGAAGGTGATCTTAAAAGTGCACAGATGTGAAGTCAGATATAGGATGCCTTTCTATCTTAGGCTAAATCCTGGATCTTGACTAAAAAAAAAATATTTTCAAATAACGTGCTCTCTTCTGTGGAACACATTACAATTGAATATCATTCTTGCATCAATTTGCGGTGTATTATTTCTAAATTTAATCCAGAATGGTCCAACGCTGGCATATGCGGATGCAATCATTACGTAGCTGGTAGTATTAAATATCAAGAATCTGGCGACTGTATTCCTTCAAGCGTTACATGGTATATAAAATAGAAGTAAAACTGCCATACTAGAATCGGACCAATGTTCCGCTGCAGCCAGCCTCGATCAGAAACTGACACTGAACTTGTCAATCATTTCGTACACGATAGAACTGAAGCATGGATAATAATCGTATAATTACAATTGAGAGAGCGACATCCCAAACCATCCATCTCGACTATAAATAACAAAAGCCAATACGTTCCTACCATGCATGAACAATATTTTTATATGCAAAGTTGGGATATTCAACACAAAAAGATATCAGGAATCTATTCTTTCAGCATGTAATAGATATAATTTTAAGATTTAAGTAAGCTTCCGTTCAATCTGATATACACAACTGAATAATATTAGCATGGCCTACAATTATTTAGTTGCAGACAATGTGTACCAAAGTTCGCTTTAATACGTATTTGTATGTTTGTATGTTTAACACATTTACTTTCCAGTATTACCACCAAAGCAGCATTGATGTCCGTAATAGTAGTAATTCCTATTACAATTCCACGGAACCTCTTATCCCTAATTTTCAACAGATACACGCAAAACAGCATATTTTTTGTTCGTGATTTGATTTACCTGTTTGATTAGGTTTTAACGGCACTTTTAACAAACAACTGGCTATATGAGGCCGAGGATGTGCTTCCCCAATGACACATCAAGGCAGTCAGAGAGGGTATCGAACCCACGACCCATGGATTATGAGTTTGACGCTCTACCATTAGAAAATCTTTTGAAATCCTTTATCACAACAGATTGTGACACAAACCATAAAAAATGGGTTAAACTCGAAAATTCATCAGGAGAAATGCAGGTGCTTATAAGCGATCTTGATTTAATGCATAGATGAGACCCATCTACCACAAATACACATGAAGGTCACATATATCATTTTTGTTTTATATTTTATATTCAAAAATCAATAACTGATATCAAATTATCTTCTCTTATAATTGCTCAGCTGTTAAAAACTGATAGAACAAAACTTTTAAATGTTGTCTTTTTACATAACTCTGGTACAACTCTGGTGTAACGTAACTCCTCTCTATTGCAGAAAACATAAAAACTGAATGTATGTCAGCATGTATTTTGTAATAATAAATACAGATAAAGTTTAAACAGGCTGAAGTACAGTGCCCGTTGACCTTAATCTATGAACTTGACCTTGACGAAACAAGTATAAAGGTTATATGGGAAATATTCTCTTGTGAATAAACTTTAACGTTTCAAGTTTTTGTTTCTCTCGAAAACTCTCAGATGGTTTTGGAGTATTGAAAAGGGCATTAAATGTGTTCTGGATGGATGCAGGGTCAAGGAGACATACGACAATAAAATGGAAAAGTGTATGCAAAAACATACAAATACATTCGTAGTAACAGAAAACATTAAAATATAGTAATAATAGTGTTCAGTTATTTTTTTTAATGCAAGCCATGTGAAATATCAAAGAATGGATTGCACATTGAGTGATATGTACGGGCATGAATATGCGCAAAAATATTTTGTGTGGCGCACATTTCCTTAATGTTTTAATATGTTGAATCAGATGGCAATTTAAGTACATGTATATTTTAAAGTCCGCAACAAGTAGCATTACACATAATAATAATAATAATAATAATAATAATAATAATAATAATAATAATAATAATAATAATAACAACAACAACAAATCATGAATTAGTCTATCAAATTATATTACATATGCTAAAGAATTATGCGTACATACACTTTAAAAAAAATTATTTCAATAAATTAAAGGCACCATTATGGTACATATGCTAGACGTTACCCGTAACCTTTGTATATCCGAGGCTGATATAGGTGAGAACACATTGGGTCAAATCAAACTTTGGTCCAGTCGTTCTCATGTATCAATTACAACATAAATGATTTTAAATGTGTGGACTTAATTAGAACAATTACATCCCAAATAATTATATCCATTTCGGTTTAAAATGAAACTGACCATAAAATAAGCCAAGTCGTAAAAGGCCTAATTAGGACATACATTACAACATTTTATCGGAAGATAATAATATTAGCGACCCAAACATTATCACGGAAAGAGGCGTTCTACGTTATTTTATGTACAATTCTAATTACAGGCTAATTCACAAACTGGAACAAAAATTAAATTAAGAAGCACTGATACTATGAGATGCAAAATTACCGTCATGAGCCGGACTCCAATGCATATCTGGCATGAGCGCTTTCAGTGCTTCCGGTGAGTGGCCACCGGTCAGAAAGTTCGTCATCATTGTGTAGTTCGCACCTGTAACGATGGAAATGATAGCGGTTAAAACTTCGGGTGAAATGCAATATTTGACACAGTCATTTGTTTGGCCTATCTACTTGTGCACAAAAACTATCTACAAAAAGATATATTATGGTACGTATTCTTTATATAGAACAAATGGTGACACAATAGTATGAAGTATTTGTTACAATTATTAATTATCTTTTTAAGTCTTTTTAAATGCGCTGAAAAATTGTACTTGTACCTCCAAGCAAAAAGTTTTCATAATATGAAAAGTTTTCCTTTAAGGCAATTCGCTGAAACCTTTTGAAATATTCTTTTATTATGAACAGTACATGTCAATGGGCACAACAAACCTAATTACATCCAAAAGAAGTAAACCTCTCGCATTTCTTCGCACGTAATTTCAATATTGCGCAACTCTATTCGGTTAAAGTGGGCTTGTCTGCAACACTTTCACCAATGTCTAAAATAGTTATGATTTTTCAAACATTTATCTCCTAGAGGATTCAAACGTTTTTTTTCCCAAAAATATTATTAATGATAATATCAAACCATTCTAGCCGTTTTGCTTATATGACGAACGTATTTGTTTACAAATCGAACAATAATCTTTAGCTACGTTTAAACGTTTTA
Source organism: Unio delphinus (assembly GCA_029339505.1). Lineage (NCBI taxonomy): Eukaryota > Metazoa > Mollusca > Bivalvia > Unionida > Unionidae > Unio > Unio delphinus. Next base: position 11,488,712 of record JAQISU010000051.1, on the reverse strand, counting down.
TTATGTTTTGGGGTGATGGTGTAACGTTAGCAGTCTTATAGTTATTCTCTGTTGTAACGTTTAGGTAAATGTATTTTTTTCTAACCAAATACTAACGCAAACAAAAGCGTTACCAACAGTTATATTTATTGTAATCAAATACTAAAGCAAACAAATGTGATAGCAAACAGTTGCATTTCTTGCAAAATAATTATTATAAACAGAGCAATTTCCTCATGTACAATTCGATACTGATTCAAACGTTACCTCCGTGTGAGCATCATGACAAGGGAAACGCACGTACAAGAACACAAAAAAGGTATTTGACATTGATAGGTCAAGTACAAATTCCTGGCCGATAAGACTGATCGGTCCTTTGTTGTTTTTCATATGAAGAATTGATGCACAAGTTAATATCTAATATTTCACTAAATTCAAAGTTGATATGATCATGCAGTGTTTTATTTCTGCTCAGGCACAAATTAGTTTAAAATATAATAAAAATATAAATCTAAAATAATAATAATAATAATAATAATAATAATAATAATAATAATAATAATAATAATAATAATAATAATGGTCAAGTGAACACAACTGCAATAATCACGTTTCACAGCTGTGTTCAAATACGGACAAGCATATAAATTATAGGACAACCTTACTAGTAAAAACCCCTAATAAGACATAAACTTGTTTATTACCTCGATTTTCTCTTTGATATAATATTGCAATCCTTCTTGATTCCCTTTCGGAAATCTCTTAAAAAAGTATATATCCTCTAAGCATGTAGAGTGATCATTTAATTTAATTTATTACAATATAATATAATCTTTATATATACTAGTAAGAACTAGTCAGCATTAACACATCACAATGAACCGTTATTTTTCAAAACTAATGTTAAGAATAACGTATGTTACAATAATATTGTTGTTCATTCTTTAATATCAATGGTATAGAGAAATACGTATCCTACGTTTCCGTATACGTAAAAAATCGGTGATAATAAATCTGAATTTGGATATATATATATATATATATATATATATATATATATATATATATATATATATATATATATACATATATATATATATATATACTCTTCAAAACTGTTTTGTACAAATCGTATTATTTAACGCGAAAAACATGTTTTAATACGAACATGGAAAACTATTTCCATTTGTACGTCTATTATTTTCCAAATAGAGATGAACCAGTGATTGTAACAATAATTCCTGACACCAAATTATGGCTGACAATAGAGATAGACCGGTGGAACAATAATGCATGATACCATATCACGGCTGACAATAGAGATAAACCCGCGCAACAGTATTGCCTGACACTAAAATCATGCTGTCTATTCATTCGTGTTGTGGCATGTTATTTGAATGTAGAATCTTAAAGAAAAGAAGTTATTTTTCTTGTTATTATTATGTCATTGTTGCATAAGATTTGTTTAAGTTATGAAATTATCTTCAAAAATTTACTACGAAGATTTGAGAGACAAATATTCAATGAATAAATCACGATGCTTTATTAATTATATGATTCCAATATCGCTGGAGTCGATTGTCGGTGGCATAACGTGCGGTAAGTGCATAATAAAAATGTTAGACTAAGTTGCACATTGTTTTGAGCCCGCAGTGTGCTCGACATCTTTTCACCTTCCATGAATCAAAACATAGTGTGATATAATGCTGACGAATAACACCATTCAATGTGATCAAAAGTCATGACGCTCAAATTATTTCGTTGTCAAGACGAGTAAATATTAAGAATGAGTTCCATAGCTGTACCCTCACAAAGTCGCCATTGAATGAAAATCATGTCCCAAGAAAGAAGATGGAACAAATTTGGCATGTATATATATATATATATATATATATATATATATATATATATATATATATATATATATATATATATATATATATATATATATATATATATATATACAGACAGACAGACAGACGACAGACGACAGAGAGCAAACAATACCCTTTTAGTATGGATATCCAATTTTGATTTCACTATATTCAAGATTTATATTTTCAAAATGTGTAATCAAGCCGAGCTACAATTTTTAATCTGAAACAAAACATGTAAAATGTGTCCCCATGCGTGGCTAACCTCGGTTTAGTTTATGGATATGCCCTAACTAAAGAGATAATTCAAAGAAAGTATGGAAATTAATGTTAATATTAATAGTAGATACGAGTGTAACGCATGCCAAGTGACTCCAGCAATAATTATATACGCCCTGTCAGAATACGAAAGGACAAAATTGAAATCTTAAAATATGGTATGCTATTTTGTTCACAATTTGTGTAAGAATAAGGCAGAGCAGACCAGATAGTAAATCCTATTTGATTCTTTAAATATCTACTTTCAAAGCCAGACACTTGATTTTACAATGCAGCACTGGAACAAGATTGTGCCATATATACATTGCAAAGATTAATTACGTCATTTTTCATTGTCCTGTGTTATTCACAAACGGTGGCAAAACCCCTCCAATATTTGCAATGGTAAAGTTCAAAGATTACCACTAAATTATTCAAGCCAACCCTGTCTTTTATAATATGAACGTTGCACATTATGGTGATTTCGCGTTTCAAGTCGCCATTCCCATCTTTGATTCCATTCCTTATCGTTCAATTACTAGAAAATGAATCCTTGATAATGGCGCTGGCGTGCTAAAGCAAGTATTAGAATTAATTCATGCTTACACTGGCCTTACATTTTGAATACCTACTGAATACTATCAGAAAAGGGAATGACTTACAGGTTATTAGTACGTTTCCTTGGGTATCCCATTGAGTATGTTTGTCTTGTTTGCTGGTGTGTAATCAGCCAGGTGTATGGCGACCTTATCTTTGGTCAACACTCTAACACGATGAATGACGTCATAATACCGGATTTAATACTATTAAATCCCATTCTAGAATGTGCGCGGCATATCAGCTTATTGTAAAATTGTACAAAACAATATACTGTAGCTTGCAGATATATTTTTCATTTTATTTAATTTCATATAATAAAAAGTATATTATTATTTGTACGCAGCTAAGCATAACTTAGCACCACTCGTCGGCAAAACGTTTGCAAATCGAATATTCCCTGCGTTGGTATACTGACGGTGATATACATGATAGCTAAGAAAAATTGCTTCTTTAACTTAGAACAACTTATTTTATAGATTTTACAAATCCCTCATTTGCATTTATTCGTTGACATATCTTTTTATAATAGCACACTGATATTCATTCGAGCCAGCCAAAAAATAACACACACACACACACACACATATATATATATATATATATATATATATATATATATATATATATATATATATATATATATATATATATATATATATATAAAGTATTCATCGTGTTTTTTTCTTACTATTCAGATATATGTCCCAGTTGCTAAAAAAGTGTAATAAATAAGTTAGAGATTCACATTAGATATGTGTACTAATCTAACATGTAGACAACGCAATGTCAGCTGTTCTAGGAATTTCATACTTATTATGATGAATCATTGATGAAACATCACTATTCATCTTCAGATAAGAGGAAACTGCCTTGGGAGACGGTGCGAAGTACCTGCACCTCGCTGCTAATTAGATCCGGGAGAAACAGCACCCAATTCATCGCATTCAGTATCAGAAATAGAAAGTGATAATATCTAAACGAGCAGAGCAGAATAGAACTCATTGCTCCCCAAGATGATGCAGTCGAGCCGTAAGTGCAATTTATTCCAGCCGTACACTAGAGACGTATTTTCAAAGCGAAGATATCACGTATTTAATTAAATGGCATAATAAATATAAATTGGGATACTTCTGTCAATCATTTTAGTTTCTAAACCCTATTTTTTCTTTGATATAATCAGATTTTAATGCATAAAAGTATTGATAACATCCATGCATCAACATGGAGTTTAGCTAATCCTGTTAATTCCAAGGAGTCATGCTAATACCCATGCATCAACATGGCGTTTAGCTAATCCTGTTCATTCCAAGGCGTAATGCTAATAATATATACGCATCAACATGGCGTTTAGCTAAGCCTGTTAATTCCAAGGAGACTCCTAATAAAAGTTTCGTGTCTTGATTGACTTCATATAAATTTAATTGCTTTCGGAAAATTTTGTGGTTCGTATTATCCGTTAACCTGCAAAGATAGATTTATTCCCTACAAGTGCAAAAAGTTTATTTTCGTCAGACTATAATTGCTGTTTGGACTAAACAGTTTAAAGCTATCATTAACTGTTACACAAACAAATCTCAATGGTGATTACTTAGTTAAATTATTCCATAAATGTTGCTAAAAGGTCATTATGTTTTTTCCTTCATAATGCAATGCAAAATAAGCAGTGCATTACATACTTAAGATCATCTGTAAACGTTTGCTAGGTGCATCAGAAAAAAAATTCAGCTTCAATAAAACCAAACTGATTAGAAAAAGAAGTTTTTTCAGATATATATATATATATATATATATATATATATATATATATATATATATATATATATATATATATATATATATATATATATATATATGTGCAATCTATGTAAAAGGTGCATTGTGTTCTTAAAGTATATACTAAAATATTAGCTCCATAACTAGCAGTCATATTTATAGTTTTTGGGGTGGAAGCAATTTTGAATTGAAACTGATGTAGTTTTAAATTTACATTGTGTCAGTACATAACTGATTATGTAGCTATTTTGTTTTATAATAACTGCATAATTCAACAATGATAAAATATTAATTGTATACATCTATGAAATTTCATTAAAAAGGTGTTTATTTATTTGCGTCTATGGGAATCTAATTATGTGAATTGTTTTTTTTTAATATAAGTTCTAGTATATAAAAATATTATATTATATTATATTATATTATATTATATTATATTATATTATATTATATTATATTATATTATATTATATTATATTATATTACATTACATTACATTACATTACATTACATTACATTACATTATATTATATTATATTATATTATATTATATTATATTATATTATATTATATTATATTGTAACAAAACAGTATAATTTTTATGTTGCACACACGCACACACACACACACACACACACACACACACACCGTTTTGTATACATTTCCTACGCACACCTTTTTTCAAAACTTTCCTACATAAGCCTTTTCGTGTACATTTCCTGCATCTACTATTTTGTGTACATGTCCCCAAATTAAATATTGTGAACTAGGTCAAGCAGATGGCAAACCCATCAACTCCGAGAACTGTTAAATATCTAACATATTACACGTGTCATATGGCATTCGTTGTAGTAATTTCCATAGGATAATTGCAGTAAATATCTACCTTTCTTGGAAATCCCTGCCAGTCAAGTGCGCTTAAATTACATTATCCAGGTTCCCCCTTTTCAATAAATATTCTAATGATGTTCTCCGACAAAGGTGTTTGTATATTCTTGACGTAGTTCATTATGGTTTGTGGACGTGTTATGTAAAGTGTTCAACCCCCTTCTTACAGGAATTATAAACGAGTGTGCATATATATATATATATATATATATATATATATATATATATATATATATATATATATATATATATATATATATGTGTGTGTGTGTGTGTGTGTGTGTGTGTGTGTGTGTGTGTGTGTGTGTGAATCGAGCATGATCTAATATATTGACACTAAAAATATATTTAAAACAATCTCGAATATATAAGCCGATGTTAAATGTTACATTAAGTTGAAAAGTCACACAATTTGTTTTAAACTCTATTTGAGGAGATTTATTCTCTTGCTTTGTATGCTAGTTTCTTGCTTTAAATTTTTACAAGGAAAAGCAACTTTTTACGACCAGGGCACAATTTATACAAGTTGTTCAATAAATTTACAATTTTGAGACGACCCCTCACAAACATACCAAGCAGATTTGCGGGTTAGGCTATTTATAGGGATTTTATGTACATTGACCTGGAATGCAACGTGACCTATAATCTCGAGAACAAAGTATTTGTTGGACTAATGAACATTTCAGAAGAGTTTGTGATTGGCGAGATCAAAATCTTGCTTCTAAAATCAAAAAATGTGCATTTTTAATTGTACTTCCTATGATAGCACTTATCCTGGATTAAAACGCAGCGGTAAAAAATCTACTAATGAGTAAGTACGAGCTCTGTTATGGTAATAGCTTTGTCATGATCCAGGAGGTTCATTGTCTGATGTTCAAGGAGGCCAAATTCATCAGAGCTATGCTTAACTTGCATTTTACAGCACTTACTGATACGTGTACCGATAACTGATAACGATTATCAAAGTATAATGTATATCAGCCATTGTGTTCTAATAACGAACACAAATGTGCATATGTTTCACCACGGATCTGCGTAAAGCTGCTAAGGCAGCCATCTTGTTATTCTCTTTAGTCCTTCAATATACCGACGTTGTAAATTCGTTTGGAAGCATTTTACTCCAGGAATATAAATTGGATACTGAACGTTCGGTGGGTAAGTTTCTTGCTGTAAGAAAAGACGTTACTACCTTTTGTTACAATTTCAGTGCTTCATCTTTGTCACATTAAAATTTATATTCATCATTTTAATATATATATAGAAATAATTCGTTGATACAATTTGGATAATTGACATTAAACAAATTTTTAAAATATCTAGAGCATTGTCTGTAATTGTGTTAAATGGTTAATATGAAACATGTTGAAACGACAGATGGCAAAGTCACAAAACGTTGTACAAGAAGAAAAAATAGAAACTACCCATGTATTTTGTTAATCTTTCTATTGCTCTTCAAGTTCTGCTTGTTATACAGATGATTCGTGCATATGCCATTTGCAAAGTTAGTGTTTGTTGAAAAATAGAGTTTTCCAAAACTAACACAGAATGATGTTTAATATTTTACAAAAATCACTTGAACAAAACTAAACGGAATGGAGCATTGTTTACGTCAGGATAAAAAAAACATCACCTGAACAAAGCTAAAGGGAACAGACCATTGTTTACGTCAGGGGGAAAAGCAATTCCGACACGTTCAGCAAAGTCCTATATATAATCTAACTTAAAACAAATAAAAAACCGACACAACAGATACAAAGAAATTTTCATTAGATAATCTAGTTATGTACGTTTAGAGTAACAGATAATACAAAGAAATTTTCATTAGATAATCTAGTTATGTACGTTTAGAGTAACAGATAAATGGTGTTTTGTTATGCTGAAGTATAAAACAACTATGATGAAATGAATAAAACATGATATTCTGCAAAGAGAAATACATCAATAAAATCAGTACAACAAAGACAAGTCATCTCTAAAACTGAGATGCATGCGTTGTACTAGCTTAATCGACCTTATTTCGGCGCGCGCGCGCGTGTTTATACTTGGTGCAACTATATAATACGTGGAAACTTATTGACACAACGATAAATAGGCGTGTAAAGTATGCTACAAATTATTATCATATAGTAACTTATATTTAATTGAACGATTATGATGAAAAATATTATTACTGCTTGTTTATGCCCCTTTATTTCCCAGAAATTCCTATTTTAATCTTTTACTTGCTAATAATTACTCTCCACGCCAAATTAAGAATGCGTTGTCAGAGATGAAAGACGAAAGAAAAGCAGCCCATATGTTTTAACAAGATATTCTAGAACAGTATTGCTTGAACGAACCCTTTAAGAAATAAAAATATATTACAATTAATTCCAACACGGAATGCTTGTTTAATATAAATAATAAACACGCTCCTTACACAGTGTTTCCCCTAGGGGTGCAAGACTGAGAGTAAAAAGTCTCCATGGTGTCAAAATTGGGGGTCAGACTGAGTAAAAAAACAAATGTTGGTATTAAAACTGGGGGTCAAATTAAAAATGTGTGGGTCTCTGAAGCGCAAATGAGGGTAAAGGGAAACACTGCCTTGCATACATAAAATAAAGGCTTTAAATCATTTTCAATGTGAAATACTTTATACATTTTTTTATAAACGATAAAACTTCAAATAATTGTACAATAATTGTAGAATTATAATGTAACAATGCTCGAACTTGATTTTTTTTCCATATAATTCATATAAGTTAATTCTTAAAATTTCATTCCCAGGTGAACCGTTATGTACATGGGTGACAGGTATCCGGATTGCTTTATGTGTCAATACAAATAAACATTTTCGCTTATTAAATGAGTCTACAGTAAGCAGTATTATCTCTATAAAATAAATCATTATCATTGCAGACATGAAGATTTTTTTCTCGATATATCAAAAACCAATCCCATACAAAATAAGTCAATCACAAAACCCCAGACTAAACAATTTCTTGTAATTCATAATGATTTAATTGCAGTGAAATACGTTTTAATCGTAATTTTAAAAAAAATGTTATCGCTGCTAAATTGACAAGTCACTGTTTATATTTAACCCATATAGTTCTATTCAGACTGTGCATTCTCTTAATGGAAGTTTAAAATCCTGTAATTTCCAGTCGGAATGATGTTGTGCCTGTTTTGATCAAAGACCAACTTTAAGATGTGAAATATACCAACTAATGGTATATGGAAATGAGATATAACACTGGACCTATATCCGATGTAAAGTTGAATGAAATAACCACCAAGAATGTAAATATATGAATTTGGGTTAGTTTGCAAATAACCTGGAAGTTTTACCATCCAGAATTTCAGTACGATAGATATAAAATCCAGTAGTAAAACTTAAAACTACAATCATTAGTGTTTCACAAGTTCGAAGATATTTCTTTCCGTTAAACCCTTAAATTCACCAATTAAAAATAAATATTACGAAAAGAATTTGTATTTATATTTTTTTAAATTATTGTTCTTATCATGAACATTATTATATTCAAGACATGCAGAAGCAATGAACAAAATAGCTTAGGTTCGAAAATACTGGCATTATACATACATGTACTAGCTTAATAACAATGAAAGCAAGCATGAGAGTACATGTACAGTAAATCGTACAAAGGAATGTTGTACACAAGAGATCTCAAGGGTTATAGACAGTAGGGACCAATAATACTAAAAGGCTGAATAGTGTACCGAAATGTCAGCGGCCATATCAGACCCACCGAATAAAACTAAGTACAAATGTGAAAATAATTAGACTCACACCTGCATCATCCCCATCTTGGAACCGGAATGGAGAACCCCAGTATATTAGTTGTATGACTCAACATTCCTTAGGACGGATTGTCTAAGAATCGATATGGTAATTCAGAGGGGAAGAAAACTATAAAATCATCAAATTGTAAACCCTGTCTTTCTTTTTCTATTGAAAATAATAGAAAGATATGAGAATTCACAAACTTTATGGGAGGTTGCATATTCGAAACAGAATCATACCAACTCTTAAAAAGCTATCCCAAATTTCTGACTGCGACTTTTTAATTTCTCATTTTTAAAGGTAGTGTAGAAAATTAAGGATTTCGCATTGTGCGTAAAGCGAAGCATTTTGTCCAAGTTATTAACCGTCTTCCATTTTTGGTTATTTCAATGCATCTTCTCATCGTAGGTTTAATGTACCCTATACACAGCTTTAGTAGTCTTTGAATGGGTTATGTTTTAATGACATTGCAAGAATAAGCATGGCCTGCAAAATATAATATACCACCAAGATTTGTATTCTTGTCCATCAATAAAATCAGTTTTTAATTGTGTAGTCATAATTATTTATGAATTATTTGATTAATTTATTATTAATGTCTGAAACAAATAAACGTATAAAATGAAACATTTACACTTTAAAGAAGACAAGAAATATATAGAATGACTAAGAAAACTGTGAGAAAGCAATTAATTAAATATATTGTTAAATAGCATTTAATTAAAATTATTTTTACTCTCACCTAGTAGCGTGAACTTGGATAATACAAAATGTTATCTAACGCAAATTAATGCAATATACGGTCGCAGTTTTTGTAATGACAAGATGCTTCTGCACTGTTAAGTGGTAAATGGAAAAATCAATCCAGTTTAGTTAATTATTGGGGACCTCATTTCAAAACAGATGGAACAAACTGCACACAAGCAATGAAGTAATCGCCGAATCAAAATATGGAGTTGCGTCAGTTGTTGTTTATAAGTTTAGTCCGGGACGGCCTTGGCAAACACGGGGCCTGATTTGGATCATTTTGGCGGAGCCCCTTGGATTCACGCACGTGGCACTCTGTCTGCACGGCATTTGGAAATAAAACAAGTTTTTATGATATTAACTTATTAAAGTTTTCTTCATTCGCTTTAAAATTACTTTCTCTAGGTATAGTTTTAAAGATTTGTAAGCCTAAGGCTGGCCCAAAGCAGAGTCTAGCTGCAAAATTGTACAGGCTCTGCTATGTCATCGCATAATTCGCCGGCAGATAAAGGGTATATGCAGTTTGTTAGGAGTAATGAGTAGAGCAAACAACATAGACTGTAATCTGCAGGGGCGGTATGCAACGAAAATCATGGTCTATCCAGTCATTGACAACTTCATTCAGGGCGCGAGCCATATCAGTGATTAAAGCCGCACCATGTGATGTAAATTTAACGGATAAAATCAGTTCGCGGGCCTTATTTTGCCCAATTCTGGGCTTTAATGTCCGCAGTTGGACTCGAATAATAGAAATATATACATTTATTCCACTTCACAATATAGTCATCAATGCGATATTTTGGTGAAATAGTGGTTTAGGGACCGTCCATAAATGACGTCACGCACCTGGGAGGGGAAGGGGTCACACATTTGTGTCCAGGAGGTGGAAGGTGACGTCACAACTTTAAATAAAAGTACCACTTAATTTTTTGATTGCTTACAACTAGCAAGTTAATTTTAAAATAGGAAATACTGCTTTTTCTGCGGAGGGGGGAGCAGAGCTTTGTGACGTCATATTTGAGGGGTCTGACTTTTTGTGGCGACGTGTGACAATGGGTGTGTGTATGTGCGAATCAGCCAAATTCGTGTGACGTCATTTATGGATGGTATGGTATGTTTTATGTTCAAAAGGTACAACTGCATGGGAATGCACACATGTATGAGATTATTATTATTATTATTATTATTATTATTATTATTATTATTAAAGGCGTTTAGACGATAGTACCAAATAATACTGGCGTGTTTTAAACATTTAAAGTAAATGAAACCCCTGCAAAGAATTTCAAGTAGATTCGTCGTACAAGTGCCTTTTTTTTTCGAGAACACGCACTGTAATTAGATTGAGAAGGTGCTATTCAAGAGAATTTTTCTTGTGGAAAGTGCATACGTTTTTCAGTCGTATATGATTGATAACGTAATCATATCAGTACCAAAACATACCAGGTCTCAAAGCACCGGGGAAAAAACAACTAAAGCCTTTCAAATTTATTACTGATTTCCTTTTGTAGTAATAGGTAGACGTGTTGGAACCAAGATTGTGTAAATTATTATCTGTTTAAATGTACGGGATTTATCTTAAGCAAATCTTCTTGCAATAACTTCTACGTGTTATCCGCTTGTTGCGTATAGGCCGGGTTCTTATAATTGGAAACGTTGACTAAGGCATTCAGTTTTTGTTCTTTTATTTAAAAGTCTAAAATATATAACGCTTTTATTTATTTCAGATCAATATCGATGATTGAATGCACAACCGTCTATTATTTTTAACTGCTGTGTTGTGTGCGCGTTCGCGTATGTGTGTGATTTTGATGTTTAACGAAGCTTTAGCATGTTGTCAGTCATCGCTGCGATGTCTGCATTGTGGTAGTTTATAGTGATGTCTAGCACTGGGGCATCATGACGCAGACACGTAACATGATGTCCCCCACCCAGTCACATTATCATGACACCAGACCGACCAGTCCTTATACTAAGCTCTTAATGAAGGCGCCAAGCGAGGCAGATGTTAGTACTAGTTTCACTAGTTTTTGGTACGAGTCGCCCGTGAATCAAACTCAAGATCTCCCGCATCCAAGGCGGACGTTCTTGACCACTAGGCCACCGGAGCAGTCAACTGCGGTATTTGAATTAGATTCTTGTTACAGATAACTGTTCAATTCAAATAAATTGCAACAACTAATTATTGCGTAATTTTTAAATTTCTTTGGCAGATATGATGTATGCCGTAAGATGTCATCACATTGGTAATGAAACATTGATGTTTGTGATGTTTTGGACCTTATTCATACCTTCCCATTCCTCTCCTAGAATAGTTTATTGCTTGCACAATTTATACATGATTTGTTCTATAAGTTGTTGTCTTAAAATATTGCGTGCAAGTATAGATATATTTTTTTTTATCACGTAACGATCATAAACTATAAAACAAATACTAAGTCCTTTCTTTTCAGCGTTCTTGACTTGCAGTTTCAATTTCTCCGTTTATAACTTTTCGCATATGCATTTCCAATCCTCTGACCGTTGACTTACATTGTTAGCCCTTCTCTATTCTCTAATAAAATCTTAAAAGTTAAACAGAAAATGTTTCTGAAAAATTCTTCAATTCTATGGTACTATCCATTTCTTCAAGACAATGCAAAACATTTTTAATATTCAAGATAAAATATAACTTGTATTAAATATGTTAATAAATAACGAGAATAGAGATCAGAAAAACCATAAAATACAAACACTAAATAAAATAATGGCAGAAACAAAGCAGATATTTTGTTTTTCCAAGGCAATACTTTGCTCTGCCATCACGTTTAAACTTTATATTAGTACCAATTCCTTTCGGGCTGATGTAAACAAATTGTTTTAAAAGTATAAAAACTACAGTATTTAAAAGAGACAAATATCTACCTTCGAAGCTGAGGTAAATATTATTAACCCTTGCAAAATATATTCATATAAAAAAGCAAATTTCAAGACATGTACATCAAAGTTAGACAGATATGGGGAGGAGATTAGTAATGTTCACTCGCTTGTTTTTTTTAAAATTATTTTTAAATTTACATGCTCGAAATCTGGACAGGCTAGAATTAATAATACGTTATCTAATGCTTCACACAAACGCGAATAATTAGAACAGTAAACTTTATTTAAGCAGTTATTCTGCATGTCCATTTGTTTCTAGTCTATTTTCAAAACGTAACTTTCAACATTTTGATTTGAATCATCAGCCCAGTATAGGAAACTATTACAGGATAAATTAATTATAACTTAACCTGCTTTTTTCACTAGGTAAAAATATTTCTATTATTATTGTTATTAGTATCATTTTTACTTTTACAGTAATGTAAAGAAATGTTTTAACTTCCAAAACATAATTTGCACTATATTTGTGCTAACATTTATAGTAAATGTTTTTTTCTTCTCCTGTACTGTTTATACGGTCTCTATGACTGCATTGCAGTGGTAAGATCAGCATTCATGTAATTAATTTTGTTAAAGTCGAGGTCGTGCTAGAATTAACTTTTCAATCAGTTGTCCTGCGACGTATGTAATCTCTCTGAAATAATTTGTAATGGAATCTCTCCCTTTTTTGTGACTTTATTGCAGACACAATATAACGGTTGGACGTATTTCATGCGCTATGGTTTTATTTTCCTCGTGGAATAACTAAATGCGAGCAAATTTAGAACCAACTGCAACGAAATGTAGCTTACTATAATGTTTAAAATATGACAATGAATGAATACAACCCAAATGGTCGCAATGAACAAATTCGTGTTCGTTTTATTTCATGTGTGTTGCCACAAACTCCTTTAACTAGACATGTATACAAAAAATACAGCTACAAACTGGAAAAGTTGTTTTTGTTGTTTGGGTTTAACGCCTTTTTTCAGTGCAAGATATGCTTTTCATGGCGGTCAGTAAGAACTAGCGACCCACTGGAAGTCACTGGCAAGCTTTCTCACGTATCCACATTGTCCGAACCTGAGACTCGAACCTACGCGGACAGAGGCGAGATGGCAGTGATCGATAAAGGGGAGTGCTTTTTCTGCTTCGAAAATGGCGTCCCATTCTTTTTTAGATTAAGTACCGACTTCAAGTACTGGAAAACTTCCTTTCAACTTGTAAGAAAAGAATATATTGAAACATGAAAATTGCGGTTGATATACATAGTCACAGTTGTTATCGCTCCTATGAACCTTCTTTGTGCGATGCCACACGCTGTTAGTGTTGTAATTTATTCATGAAAGGTTGGCTTCAACGTCAGATAGGATCTGACATTATTACATACTCAAATTTAATGACTTGGTGACCAATTTACATTTCTTACATATGAAACATTATATGCAGCAGGTCTCAAATATCTGTGATGTTACGTGTGTCTCGTATATAATGAAATTTCTATATGGTAAATAAATGTTAATGAACTACACTGTTCCACTCATGAACTGTATACTACTACACCGTCCAAATTATACCTTATTAAATACACAAGTTTTTAAAATATAAGAAAATTTCTAAATCAAATATATAAATTGTTAATAAATCCTCATTTTAAACTTGCGATATATTTTTTCAAATCTGTTTAAATTTGAACAATATTGTATATTTGGTTTTGAGTGTATTCAGTTCAAACATTTGACAGTTCTGCAGATAAATCCATTTCACTGCGAAGTAGCGTTGAATTTATTTACCAATGTCAAACTAGAAACTTGCAACGGCGTGTCGTACTGTTTCATTGATAGTAAAAGAAACTTGCAAATACAAAATATACCGTATACTGCTGAGTGTACTGTTAAATACAAAATATACCGTATACTGCTGAGTGTACTGTTAAATACAAAATATACCGTATACTGCTGAGTGTTCTGTTAAATACAAAATATACCGTATACTGCTGAGTGTACTGTTAAATACAAAATATACCGTATACTGCTGAGTGTTCTGTTAAATAAAAAATATACCGTATACTGCTGAGTGTACTGTTAAATACAAAATATACCGTATACTGATGGGTGTAATGTTAAATGCAACATATGCCATACACTGCTTGATGCAATATTAAATATAAAATTTACCGTACACACTGCTAGGTACAATATTAAATACAAAATATACAGAATACTGCTAGGAGCAATAGAATTATACAAATTATGAAATTGAAAAAAAAATACATTTCCTTTTATATGATAAATATGTATGACTCATAAGTTTTCAATTTATTTATTTTGATATCATTTACATTTTCTAACGATTTTATCAAATCTTCTAAGAGAAAAATGCGTCTCTTCGGGACATGAAAATGTTTAATATCTTCAATATTGTTTTATCTAACTGACATGGAGTTAAACTTACTGTCTTGATGTTTAAAAAAATGTGTGTAAAACAAATTAAGCTCCAACTTTTTATGAGACCATGTTGGACTTAAACTTATCGATGGTTTTTCTTAATGTATTTGAAACTGTATTAAGTTTGTCACATATCTGTGGATAAAGTCAAACAATTAACCCCCAGTCAAATGCTTTTGACACTTCAAGGTTTGTTTTGATCCTTTTGACCCCATGACAAAACTCAGCGTGTGTTTCGTGTATTTGAGTGTGTTCATAGATGTACTTGTTTTCGAAAGGAACACTCCAAACATTTTAAGAACAAAGAATATTCCTTTTGCGATGGGATGGTCTGCAGAACCCGAATATTTTAAATGTTTTATTGGTTTGTGTGCAATTTTGTTTTTAAATAATTCGTTTTATACCAAAACACGAATCATTTTAATAACATAGGTATCAAATACTTAAGTCTGCATGAACGATTGCTACAAAAAATTCAAATGATATCATTCTATAAACCAATAAATGACATTGGATAACGGGATACGACCGATTTATCTCTTGGATTTTGGGATTATATATCAGGCTTCATGCAAGGAACAATTCCTAAGAAATGAATACGAATACACGACAAATAACCAAAAATCAACCTGAACCGATATATTTTCTAAAGTGATATATACAAACGACATGTTTCTATTTATACTGTCCACACTTCCATTTTCCAAGCCATACATTTTTATCTGTTTTTAACCATCGGTTTCAGTTTCCACTTGAAACGGACCCATTCTGATTGTGCATGCATTCTAGATATTCCATATTTTACAAGTGAATCAAAATTTCAGTACGGATATGTATGTCTGATTTGTTTACTTACAGTTTATCGAGGGATCTTTTCCATTTTATTATATCATGTTCGTTTCTTTCAGATTATTGCCACAATCTTCGTTACCTAACAAAAGCCTTGGTAACTGCCAAATTTTGGCACAAAAAAAACAACATCTCGTTGCGTATACAGTATTTTCAGCGGTTTTCATAATTTCACAGCTAATTAAATATATGCAGGGACTAAACGTCATTTCTTTGATTAGATACAATCTTTTTTTTAATTTAACCATTCAATATTTAGATACGATTTTTTAAATAGAGCTTTAGATTGTACAAATAGGAAGACGCTACATCACATAGATCAAGCAAAAGAAAGCTACAAAGATAAAACGTGTTGTTGTTGTTTGTTTGTTTTTGTTTTCGTTTTCGTTTTCATTTCTTTTTTGTTTCTTTTTTATCATTAAGAGGTCTCGGTTGCCCGGGTGGTCTAAAGCGCTTGCATTTACCGATCACTTCAATCTAACCGCTGTAGGCATGGCTTCGAGTGTCTGCATCGTGAAAAAAAAAAAATGGGTATGTGAGAAAGATTGCTAGCAGCTTGCCTTCCACCAATTATACTAGCCGCCATGTATATCATATGCGGAAAAAATGGTGTTAACACATATCGACCAACATTGTTAGTTGCTCAGTATTACTTCAAAAAAAATCCATGACTGCTCGACACCACGGATGCCGGAGTCAAAGTTAACAACCTTTGACCTATTTCTAGACCATGCGGCTACGTATACTTGCACCATCAAAGGAAGAAACGTTTGCTCTTTTGGTGTGGCCGTGGGTAAGCGAGAGTAAGCAATTCAGCTTGTTGCAGTCTGCTTCACTCTTGAGATTTCTGGTAAAGCAGGATATGTTCTTATTAGAGAACGTGTCTGATGGACAATCAATATTTATAACGAATAAGGGTTTTCTCTTCAGTAGTGAGGACGAAACACTACAGAAATTGAACATTTTATTGAAATAACAGCATATATTATAGCGATAATGATACATTTGCTGTCTTATAAAAAGCATTACTTCACTCTTCAATTGTTGTTACTTAGACTCGGTGTATCCTCAAGGGATGCAAGACTGAGTCACAAGTCTCCTTGGTGTCATGTTGGTATCAAAACTGGGGGTCGATTAAACATTTGGGGGTCTACCAAGCGCAAATGAGCATAATGGAAAAATTTCCTTAGACTGAGTATTAGTACGTAATTTTGATAATTATACAAGGATTATACCAGGACAAATGAATGACTTTCCTTCATATACTTTACAGAGCAGGCGAATAATTGTATATTGTGACCTGTTGGTGTTGGAACATCTTAAATTGAACTTGAATCAAACGGATAGCAGCTAAAAAGACGGATACATTATGAACGCTCTCCTATTTTATTTCTGAGATACGGCTGTTCCATAATGAAACAAGTTATGGTATAAGCTTCCACGCCGCCATTGTCCGACATTTCATGGACAGAAGACATTAAAATAAACTATCAACCAAATGTGGGGAGAAAAAAAAAAACACTAGTCGTGTGAACGGTTTCAAAATTGGATTAATAATTTTGAAATCGGTTTGAAAAATTACAATTCAATGAAGAAGTTAGCGCACATAACGAAAATTGGAAGACTTTTGTTGTCTTCGCGACATATAAGCAAATTAAGCGCTTTCCGTCACAAGAATGACGTTGATTTTTCCCCTCATTGTAATGCACGTATATTTATTCTAATTTCTCTGGAACTCCTGAAAGGATTTGTATAATCCTGAAATTATTTTGATATTTTGCTTAGCTTGGTGTACCCTGTTTAAAAGGACTTATCAAAAACGTGCGGTAAACGTAAACTATATTATCGTCAAACGACAAAATTAATACTTGGTAGATTATGAGGTCGGGAGATAGTAAAATCTTCATAAATGTTTTCGAGCTCAAGTCGGGTATCAAAATGTTAGTAAGCAACGTATGTTATGCAAAAAATTCACCAGTTGCGAAAAGAACCCTTTTCATCAAAATTCAGTTCAAAAGTTCTTTCCTTATCGTTCGGCGAAAGAGCTGACCTGTTGCTTAACGCTTTTTCAGAGGGACTTAATTATCAATCAAACATTTAAAGTCGGTGCACTTCATTTGAGTTTGTGTTGTTGTTGTTGTTGTCTACCCTGTTTATGTTTCACGTTGCTAATGTACAGGTGCATGATTGCTTGGGTTGGTGTTTCTTATTGGGTGTATTATATACATTTCATTCAATTATGTTGCTTAAACTGTTATTGATTATGGAACGGCACTGAAAGTCTAATCACTACTATCATATGATGGTATACACACATAATGACCTTGTGGATTATCGCTTGTCACTTATTTGGGGGTGTTTTAACATTTGGAAATTTAAAATCAAAACACCTTTACAATGTTATGGAAGGATCCATATCATTCAAAATTTGTTGAATATTGATATTTGATGTGGTGTGCATCTGATTTCCCTACTTCACATTGTTCACACACACACACACACACACACACACACACATACATATATATATATATATATATATATATATATATATATATATATATATATATATATATATATATATATATATATATATATATATATATATATAAGGAATAATAATAAGAATTTTAGATTATATATATATATATATATATATATATATATATATATATATATATATATATATATATAATTCTTAAACTTTCAAAGAGTTGATTAACATTATAGATTCCTTTTAATCAAATGCATTTAAAAAATGATTGTTGTTTGTTGTTTATCAATGTTCAATACGACATAAATGTTGCGTTCAAATCGGTTTTGCTCTACAGATTTACGGAAGGTAGTACATCGCTGTTGATATTGCATGGTCTTTTATACATTTCGTTGACTTTATCATTTTCTTTCAAAATGATTTTTTTTTGTTGTTGCGATTATTCAAATTGTACAAGCGGTTTTTTCTTCTTGTTATTATTCCTTATGAGACAGAAGTTGTAACTTCGTCAATGTATACATCTCTCAATGTATATAGCTCTATGACTTGATTCAAATCTGATGGCATTTTGAGCTGTTTTGTGTTTTCATTTGGATTTGTTATTTTCATTAGCTTCATCTTCTCCTGGACAGATCGGTTATTTCCTAAAAACTACCAGTATATGGTACATCCAACTATTCTTTACAAGTAATACGTCTTCATTAGCCAAACGAGTTCGTCGGAGATATATGTCATAACAGTTTTTGGTGAAATGCAAGTTTTACCGTTCATTATTCTTTTGACAGCTATACTCATGAGAAGTTGATAGCAGCCACTACAGCCATTACCTACGAAACAGCTTCAGGTTCTTCAAAACTTCAAACGTTTCGAAGTGGTCTGATATAATAGATTTTACTTATAAATTAATTTTATCAAAGCCGACTGTGCAGAAATATTTTCCTTTGCTGTTTTGTTTTTCTTTATTTTGAACTTCGTCAGTAAACATTTGGATCAGTTTCTCAAACGTTAAAATATTTTCTCAAGTTGGACACACTTTCTATGCGTGATTACAATGATTCGATAGCATATTCATTTAAAGTTTTGCATTTTCCCTACTAAATAATGCATGTCTAAAGAAGCAATGTACAAACTAGCATACAATAGAAACAATTATTATTATTATGATTTCAAGACTGGAAAAATTGATCCGTGTAAATGGTTCGTAATATTGCTTTTGATATATATATATATATATATATATATATATATATATATATATATATATATATATATATATATATATATATATTATACTAAGAGTTTATTTGAACACGAACTTTGTAAATATATTTAGTTTTATTTGATACAAATATAACATTGCATCTAATACACTTTTATTATGTTGCCTTTTCTAGTTCTGTCAGTCACGTTGTTTCCTCATACATTGCGTGGAAAGTGTCACGTTGTTTCCTCATATATTGTGTTGAAAGTGTCACGTTGTTTCCACGTACATCGTGGGAAAATATTCATTTTGTTTCCTTCAGTTATTGTCATTAAAAGAGATTTTAAAAAATCGACATATAGACTTTGACCTGAAATGAATCCGATATTAATTAGTAGATTGATGAGAGTTGTTATCTGAACTATGTATTAATTAACTCAGTCTATACTCTTAAGTGTACAGATAGTATGCAAACAAAGTTTACTCACTGTATATAGTTTAGTGTATACGTCATACATACTTGGTCTACTCATTGTGTACCATTTAGTGTACACATATCAAGCATGATTCATAGACTATATCTCGTTTAGTATAGAAATATCGTGCATACTTAGTTCACTCCCCGTGTACCGTTCAGTATACACATATAGTACAAATTTCACTCCGTGTATGTCGTTTAGGATTCACATATGATACATACTTAATTCACTCACTGTATACTGTTCAGTATACACATAATGCATACTGAATTTACTCATTGTATACCGTTTAGTATACACATACTAAATTTACTCATTGTATACCGTTTAGATTACACATACTAAATTTACTCATTGTATACCGTTTAGTATACACATACTGAATTTACTCATTGTATACCGTTTAGTATACACATACTAAATTTACTCATTTTATACCGTTTAGATTACACATACTAAATTTACTCATTGTATACCGTTTAGTATACACATACTGAATTTACTCATTGTATACCGTTTAGATTACACATACTAAATTTACTCATTGTATACCGTTTAGTATACACATACTAAATTTACTCATTGTATACCGTTTAGTATGCACACATCATCCATAATTAATGTTCTCAAAGAATACCGTATACAAAATATCATGCATACATAGTTTAAGCGTTGTATACACTTTGATATCGCGCAGTTCAAATATAGTACTACAAAACAGCATTTAGGTTTCGTTTAGGAATACAGTACATACATATAAATATTTGTGGGAAACTTGAAAAAGTGTTTGAAGAGTTATATTTCTAAAATATTTTCTATCGTTAAAGCTAGCAACATATCCTTGGTTATATCAGACAGACAGTTACAACAGACATAATTCTGAAAGGAAACGCTGATGCATGCAAATACCTATCACGTGAAATTCGGTTCAAGATTGAGAAATGTTCATGAATTCACAGCAATACCGTAAATGAATTATATTTTTTTTTTACTTCGATTCATTTTATATTTTTAAAAAGAAAGGTATTTAAATCCCGCTTGAGTTACATAGGCTACGTTAGTTTCAAACTATTGAATAAGTAAGGGTTTTATCTACATCAAAGTAATCCATCTCTCATTTCGTACGCTCGCTACAACTAAACTTGGATCGGTTCTTTTGAAAACATTAACGGACTCAAGAAAATTATTTTGACGTGCTAATGTAAAGATCACTTTTCCCAAAATATATAAACGGTACAAGTTATTACATAATGACAACTAATAAGTAGGCATTATCTTTAATTAATTAATAAGGGATTCGAATTAATAAGGGGTTTGTCCACCAACGAGACGGGGAAAATCTATATGTCACATTTCCTCTATTACACACAGAACTGGAATTTCGATCATCTTTAAACATCTAGTAATTCATCTCTGCATGGCGCTGCCTGCACATGGATAAAAGGTGAAATAAACAGAATACAAAGCATGTACAAAGTAAATAACCGTGTACAATCTACATAACCGTATACAAAACAGTGTACTGACTACATGCATAATCAGACCAAAAGATATATCGGTTTTAGAAAGAAAAAAAAACAACCCCCAACAACTTTAGTTAATTCTTGGAAGAGAAAAATAGTTGAATCTATAGCCCACTTTATATTTTTAACTGTATACTATGATACTAAGCTATTTAATGTCAGACAGTGTTATTTTTTAAATTCAGAAATACATACATTGGTAAATACCTAACAGACGATTGATATACATGATGTTGCCAGGCGTCATTTATTTGTTGTGGCTTTATATACGAAAAGTATTTTACATCAATCTATTGTAGCAGAATAATCTGAAACTGGACTTCTTTTGCACGAAAGCAAGTAAAAAAGTCATACCGAAATAATAAAAAAAATCAGTCACCGATATGCACCTTACTTTGATACTTAAGATAAATATACTTCCTCGTCATTCGAGTATCCGTCCTTTCAATGGAAAAACAAGGAGAAATTCAAATTGTCGTTCTTGCTTTTCACTATCGTAAAACAACGACAACAATGAACAACTTGACAAGCCTACAGTTTTCTGCATTATTTTACTTACAAACGTACGTGCATACATACTTAAAAACTCTTTAAATTTCTTAACGTTCATTTTTAAAAAAGACGTTTAAAATACAATAATGTGCAGTGTTTAAACATGAAGTGATCCTACACTGATGATCGTTGTGATCTGTTACCCTCCTTAAAGCAACTAAACGAAACAAATACGATTAACCGTAAATTTCATTGACTGTTGACCGTTAAAGTGGTTTGGGCGTCTGCCTCGGATGCGAAAGGTCGCGGGTTGGAATCCCGAGTGAGTCATACAAAGTCCTTTTAAAATGGTACTAGCAAGTTGCCTCGCTAGGCGTTCAGCATTAGGATAGTGTTATGCCTGATCGGCCTGGTGTCAGAATAATGTGACTGGGTGGGACATTATGATATATATGGCCCCGCTATAAACTGCCAAACTGCAAACATGCTAGCGATATAACTGAAAAATATTTAAAGCTACGTTAAAACTCTAAGTCACGTCATTTCACAACATACATCATTGGCCGTTACCGTATATAGTCAGCTTACAGTATACTGACCCAGATCTGATGTAGCATAATGCGCCGATAGGTCTGAGTCTATGCAGCTTTTATGACTACTCGCCCAATAGAACTAATGCCACAGACCCTTATCTGTAGTTGCATAATAGGCCGACAGATATAGGTCTATGTTGTTTGCAGTCAGATCCTACTTTCACGTGAGTACAGACGGTATAATTTTGTAACTTCAAATGTCGTGGAGA
The DNA here is from genome assembly GCA_029339505.1 of Unio delphinus. NCBI lineage: Eukaryota > Metazoa > Mollusca > Bivalvia > Unionida > Unionidae > Unio > Unio delphinus. The sequence continues at coordinate 11,465,621 of JAQISU010000051.1, read as the reverse complement.
TGGATGAAAATGAGAACAAAACGTTTTCGGTGATGAAACCTTACTGTATTTATATAGTCGACGCATGGGCATAGCTTGGGTTGTCCAAAAGCAGTGTACATTGTGCCACCCGCGTCGATAGATCTGACGCATTAATTTACATCACCAGATTCAGAACTTTGCCACCATGCCAATTCAGCAAATGGATTAAACCTTTAAGCATTAGCAGGGAGTGGCGTACATTTTAAAAATTAATTATTCAACGCTCACTACAGTATACTTCATATGGACCTCCAGTGACTAAATTATGGTCAATAATTATAATTTTCTGACAATACATATTTTCAGAATTGACCCATCGGCTTGTGGTGACAATCAACCTTTGCATAACATACATTTCAGTCCACCGCTGACCGATTCAATGGTTAATTTGGTGTAAATCGTTTCGATGTCCGCAGAGTAACTGCAGTCCAACCAAGTAGGGATAAAAGAATTTTCTACCGTATATACTCGTTTGTATGTAGCGTCCAACTGCAAACAATTTACAGACCTAGATAGTCAGCAGTTTATGCAATGACATCTTAGGGTCTATTTGTTTGCTGCTGTGGTTAAGTTATAAGTGAGTATATACAGTATGTGGTATTTACAAATCTATCTCTATAACGAGAACGCATATCTTTAAATGTTTACGAATTTGCAAAGTATACTGTTAATCTGATTTTTAAAAAAAAAAAAAAAAATTCAAAATGATAAACGCCGTTTTCTAAAGAAATATGCGTAAATGAATTGGCGGTGCATTTTCCTATTATTCTTATAACAGTTAAATGATTCCAACAAAATGTTATATTTTACATGTAGTTTTTTTTATTCCATACAATTTAGGGAGATTTACAACTTATTTTTATAAGAAAAAAAGTAATGTTTTTGGTATGTGTATATGATACTCATTGATATAATATTCTGGAGTATATTCCTGTCTCTTTTTTAGCATTCTTGTTTACAAAGGGTCATTACTCTTCACCTACTAGTGAAACAATTTGGCAATGTACTTATTTTATCCTGAAATCCAGCTTTTAAGCTCTACGTCTTTAATAGTGTTACGCCTCGCTTAAAGAAAGTCACATTTTGTTATTTTTTAAATTTTCATTCAGTCGCTTATATAATTATTAAAGCATTTTTGTTGATAAAAGATTTGACTAAATTTCATTGTAGTTCAAAATAAAATGTAGAATTTTTGTGAATACTAATGACTGAAGTTTTTTTAGCAACTGGAAACAAGTAAACGAGTGGGAAAAATGAATGAAAATACCAAAGAAGACTAATCTAACATGAGCTTTATATAAACTGAAGTCAAACGAGTTTTTATAATAAACATATATTTTAGTTGCCTCTATAACTGACCAGAATGGGTTCCGAAGTTACTATATTTTAAAATGACAAATAAATCTGTTCCGTGTGACCATAAATGATAGATAGTAGATTGGGCTATGAAAAACGTATTCAGTTTTAAAATAATAAATACTACGATATTAACCCAAAATAAAGAAAAAGCGAATATGCCAATGACAAGTAATTTGTGATTTAAATATATAGTCTTCGTACTCGTCAAATTCAGTCTCTAAACGATTCAATTTTAACTGTTGCCACAATACCCCCACCTCCAATTCTCTCAGCGCTCGAAATAAAAGAGCGTATTCCAAATTGGATTATCATAATGACTGAGCTCTCCATGTAATTTTGCGAGGCACGCCTTTAAAACAAATGATTTGGACATGTAATTTGTTCTCCTCAAATCAAGCACTTTTCTTCCATGAAAGGAAATGATATATATATATATATATATATATATATATATATATATATATATATATATATATATATATATATATATATATATATATATATATATATATATATCCACTATTATTATAGTTGTTATCTACTTTAAATTAAAATCTAGATGAAAAATGTTTTTATCATAATTTCATTTTAAAAAACGCCCATTTCTCCTGAACATACTCAACATATATAACAGGCAACAAGTAACACCAAGAAATGTTCCAAGAATCGGGGGTGGCCCGGGTGGGTGGCTTATGTATATAAATCATCTTTGAAACAATCAGTCTCGATAAAATGTAATTAGTTATGTAACCAAATGATATACGTCTTTAAATATGAGAGAAAGTATACACTTTGTACTAAATTCCAAAATAAATGAAATAAAAGATAATAATTGCCTAGGTGTGTGTACTAAAGATTTTGCTGAGATAATTTATTTTTGTTTCAGTTTTAGGTAAATGGATATTCATTTACAAACTTTTAAACGTTGTACTTTCCTATTGATCAGAAACGATTTATTATCAGTGGCTGCTAAGTAAGAATAGTATACATAACTTACCGGAGGAATGGAGTGACGCTCCTGGGGGTATACAGCGATGGAAATACTGTCCTTGCAATGACGCAAACGTTGTTGGGGAAGCGGGTCTTGTTATCTCTGTGCCTCCATTTACACTAGTGACTGACGCCGCCGCAGCCGCTGCTGTCGCGACTGACGTACTAAGACGCGCAGCTATAGAGGAGGAATGCCCTGGTTCAGAACTTGAGTAAGGAGGCCCTAAAGGGCCTATAGATCCTGTTTGGAGACTCCCTAAAAGACGAACCCGGTCTAGACTGCTGAATTCCACACGACCTTCCATCGAAGGGGTATCCTAGCTTTGGCTAGGTATACTTCAGCTCTTTCATCTTGCTCAACGGAATTTGTTCGTCTGAAAAAAAGTAATGCGTAAGGAAAATATAATACCCATGTAATTATGCATCGCATGTTTGCTTTTGCAAATGAACTTGATAGTTGAAATGTAGATGACTACCTATTGGTTGGTTGCCCGCAGACAAAATTGATAATATCCCGTCCTCATGGCTGAAGAGCGTTTTTCCATGCATTCGTGCCTTATAGCCCACGTTAGATCTAGTTAATATGCAGAAAGAAGGCAGTCAAAGCAGCAGATCGTCGAGAACTGTAAAACCTCTTCAATCATTGACAGTAATGACACCGAGTTACGTTGCATTGGTGGAGATACGATCTTGTAGAGGGTTGCCGTTACCGAGCCTATTGTGTAGCAGCCAGGCGAAGCGCGCTCTGATCACAGACCACTCGCCCTACCGGCGAGAGTAAACCTTCCAGCACAACTTCGTATAAGAGATGATGGACAGATTCAATACCGTAGATACTCTAAATGATCCTCAAGACAAGTTATACATGCAGATCAAGGTATGTACAAACAGGTCGATATTTTAAGACATGTATAATACAACAGAAATATAGGTAAATGTCAGATACTCAGATTTATAAGCAAATCTGTATGATCGGCTTTTTATCAATTTAATAAAATCTTGACACTATTTTAACGAGAAAGTAATATTCACTCATAAACTATTCAGATACGTAAGTAGTAGTATATGCAATGACACATCAGCATAATAGTGGCTATATGGTCCATCATAATATACAAAAATTCTAATTTGAATACATGTGTGTATACATAACTACAGGTAGTATTATATGCAGCATTTGATACTTCTTGGCAAATAACGCATGTTTCATGCCATATATTTTTTGGGCGGGGGTGCCTTTTATGCACAAATATTTTCTCGGGTAAATTGATGAATCATGACAACCCGTTGATGACGTTGATTTCTAAGAATATATATATACAGATGATTAGTAAAGTCGTCAGTCTTTAGGTCTGTCATTTGTTTTGGTTTGGTAGACGTGGGCAGAAGGTTTGATAGAAGATCGATTTTCTCTTTCGTTTCGATGCACCAGTGAAATTGTTGATTTTGTAACTAACGGGACAAGAAAGGACCGCATGCAATATGGTGTTTTAAGGTCCCGCAAGCCTTATAAACCTCTGTTATTGAAAGGAAAGTAAGATTAACTAAAATCATATTGTTGAACAATTTTCTCAGACTGCAATGCAAATTTACTTTCATAATTACAAACGTTCTATGTAAATTTATTGCCACATCATTGGTAATCTATTCGAATGATATGAAATAGTGCACATAAAATGACGATACCAATCTGCTTTTAATGTAATGATTAATTTGTATGACACGTGACGTACATTGACGTAAAGGCGTTATATATTTTCGCAGTTGCACCATAAATTATGTTAAATGTACTTTTGAAACAGGGTCTCAAACTAAAATCACTATGAAGGCCGCATGAGGACATTGCCTCCAGGACCGAATCTCTGAAACCTTTTCATACAGCGAAAGCTACCAGTATAAGAGGACGCCATTTGAAATACTTGAAACAAGAAGTAAAAGTCTATATAAATTATATATCTGCAAACAATTACGTACGTAAGTACACACACATACACACAAACACACACACACCTACACACACATACATACATACATGCATGCATACATACATACATACATACATACATACATACATACATACATACATACATACATACATACATACATACATACATACATTATTTTCTGTACTCGTTTTGAGTGACTCATATTAGACAAGACGTTAGCTCTTATCTTTGACGACGATATACATACATCAATTAAAAATACACACTCAGTCGTGTTTACAACTTTATTCTGGGTTACGATACACAAAGAAATTTTTTGATTGTGTCACATATGTAAAATGTCATATTTACCTTGCTGAGGGAAATCTAGGTGCGTAGAATTATCGCGGAAAATTATATTATATGCCTCATTTCTACTGATAGTTCTTTCTTCATATATTGATGGTGACAAGGAAAACAAACATTGATCGTATAAGCAAAGTTATGTAAAATTCTTACAAACGTACTACCCGCAATGTATGATAGACCTAGTGACTTGTGGCCTTCATGTCTGGGACACCGTTCACAGTTGCAGGTGTTTTACTTTCTATAATCGTCTTAGTTCTATGAAAGAACTACTTTTGAAAATATTCCCAAAGAGCCATTGGAAGAAATAGATTCAGTTACAGCGTGAGAAACATTTACATCATATGCCACACGTATTTGAAAACAGAAGCACTGATTTCGAGAACCTGTATTAATGAAAGAACAAAAAACTTGAAGAACTGCAAGAGGCTGCCAGATGTATGAACTAGACATCAATGTACTAAACATGTCAAATTAACTAGACATGTCAATGTACTAAACATGTCAAATTAACTAGACATGTCAATGTACTAAACATGTCAATTTACTAGGCATGTCAATGTCCTAAACATACTCTAAATACTAATAGAGTTAATAAAAGACACCAACACGGTACGAATACTAGAAACTATGCTTAAATCAAAGAGTAAGGTTTTGGCACTACCTGTTGAACTACCCTATTAGAGTATCGATATTATAAAACAGACCTAACTCTCAGGTCGGGAAGATATTTTGGAGGATTCTCACAACAAAACAAAAACTACTGCATAGCTTTCTAATCATTTTATCACAAGCCTAAACAGAATATGTTGGGTTATTACATGTTATGACATGATGTTTTATTAAACAATCTGTTGTGGAGTTTTTCTTGAATACATTTTACTTGAAACTGTACTTGACCATAATTATTTACGCTAGATAGAATGACTTCGATTCTGCTGGTTATATTTATACTGGTGTTCACTGGTTAAGCTGGCATGGTCTTATACTATATTTTTTATATTTCAGTTACGAGACTACGTCCATCATTTACATCGAAGAATGAGGAGATTTCAGCAGACGCCATTCTTGTTCACGGAATATTTAAAATGAAAGTCGTTCAACATCAACTTGGGAAATGTTATGCTAATCCCTTTTTAAATTTGTTGCAAATAATACCACGAATTATACACACTTTGGCGATCATTCAAACAGTATAACGTACTAATTAGACACTAACTATAAGGATACTTCTAGTATACTTACTAATACAAATGATACAATATCGTAAAATAACTAAATATAAGGGTACTACTAGTATACTTACTAATACAAATGATACAATATCGTAAAATAACTAAATATAAGGGTACTACTAGTATACTTACTAATACAAATGATACAATATTGTAAAATAACTAAGTATAAGGTTACTACTAGTATACTTACTAATACAAATGATACAATATCGTAAAATAACTAAATATAAGGTTACTACTAGTATACTTACTAATACAAATGATACAGTATCGTAAAATAACTAAATATAAGGTTACTACTAGTATACTTACTAATACAAATGATACAATATCGTAAAATAACTAAATATAAGGGTACTACTAGTATACTTACTAATACAAATGATACAATATCGTAAAATAACTAAATATAAGGGTACTACTAGTATACTTACTAATACAAATGATACAATATTGTAAAATAACTAAGTATAAGGGTACTACTAGTATACTTACTAATACAAATGATACAATATTGTAAAATAACTAAGTATAAGGTTACTACTAGTATACTTACTAATACAAATGATACAATATTGTAAAATAACTAAATATAAGGGTACTACTAGTATACTTACTAATACAAATGATACAATATTGTAAAATAACTAAGTATAAGGTTACTACTAGTATACTTACTAATACAAATGATACAATATTGTAAAATAACTAAGTATAAGGGTACTTCTAGTATACTTACTAATACAAATGATACAGTATTGTAAAACAACTAAGTATAAGGCTACTACTAGTATACTTACTAATACAAATGATACAATATTGTAAAATAACTAAAGGGTGCAAAGTCGGACTGATACCAACGACAATAACAATAATCTAGAAAGAAATCTCGTCTATCTTTTTTTTCTTTTAACAAAGTTAAGGAAATTATTCTTCACAAGAAGGAAGTTAACAGTTTCTTTATACCAATATTATAAAAACCTAAACTGTAATGAACGTCCTGAAAAATCCATTACGTTCTATTCACTGAGATACAGGGTCACTACGAGGAAACAAAATGATGTTCACCTAACTGAAGATTCTATAGGTGAATACACGAAAGAGTAATCAGTGTAGAAGGTATACATTGGTTTTCTAGATAACATTAAATGGATAATATATATGCTGATTGAAGCAAATATCATATTATCATGCAGAGCCGATGTCTTCACTAAATGTATCTAATCTGAAGATAAAAAAAGTTCATATATCTGTTAGAATTACATTTTACAAGATATAAAACCTAATTATATCTCAAATATGAACCGGACTATTTTTTTTTAAAGAAAAGACACCATCAAAAGACATTACTATATCAGCCAGTACATGATACGATGTTTCAGACATCTTTTTCTTTCAACGTTTGATGAAAAGGATATTTCAACAACAATAGCTAAGAACTTCTGAATATGTAAATTGTACCCGTTTTGTAAAATACTTTCTAGACTAATTTGGAATATGTTTTCTTCAAATTACTGATAGAGTACACTGTCTAACAAGATATAGACGACGAGTCGTGACAACACGCTGATTGTACATTTAAGCTGGATCATTCATTGGAAGGTACAGAAACACTGAAGGGACATGCTTTTCAATGTCTATAACAGTTACTTTGCCGCTGGAATGTATGGGGAACAAAAAGGAGTTATTGAACATAGGTTTCAGATAAAGCTTATATTACACAATTATCCAAAACGTTCACATCCGTCCGTCTTAGATTAATATGTTTTTATTGTCATTATATTTTACTTAACTATTTATGAGGCGTTCTGACGACCGTTATACTTTGTTTACGCATTTTGTGAGCATAATTTATCACAATTTTGGGCTGGGTCTACTTTTGAACAGCGTGGAGCAGGCTAATAAAAGTAGTGTTAAATTTTAAAATCTAAAAATCGAACTTAACATTTTATGTAAATGTTTGTCTTTTATGTTATGTACAAATTTTGTCTCCAGCTCAACATTTTGGACACATTAATACAATACGTTTAAGCTATACGTCCTTTTCATCTCTGCCTGTATATTTATTGTCCATTATATATATATATATATATATATATATATATATATATATATATATATATATATATATATATATATATATATATATATATATGGGGGGGTGAAGTTTAAGCTTAAAAAGAAATAATGTTTTAAACTAAAGTCTGTCGTAATTATAAATTCTTCAAAATGTAATAAAACGAATAGAAAAATCGATTATTAAGTCTGACCCTTAACTAACATCACACGGGTTAAATTTTGTCAATGGCTGAAAAATTAATAATTCACCTTATATTCAATACAAGATGCAAAGCGCAGGACTGATGCACCACAATAACTGTCCAACATAAATAGAAATATTCACGTATGCTTTTCAAAAATTCGTCACACAACATAAAACAATGGACTAACAAACTCGTATTCTAGCTACATGCGGAAGGAAAAGGTCATCTCTTATTTCCAAAATTATTTTAAAGGCAGTCAAGTATTCCTTAATTATATTTTATTGTAAACCTTAAGTCTTCTATGATTTTACTTTTTATAAACTTGAAGTCTTCTATGATTGTAATTATTTTAAACTCCGTCAAGTCTTGTATAATTGTAATTATTTTAAACTTCGTCCAGTGTATGATTGTAATCATTTTACATTGTGTCAAGTCGTGTATAAGTGTAAAAAAAAAAAAAAATCTTCAGGTGGTCACGCATTTTCACAACTCTTAAAATTCCCGGATGTTTGTATTCTTCAGCATAAGATATCTCCACTTTGTTAATATTTTCTTCCTTACTTACTGTCAATTAGATCCATTTGTTTTGTATGAGCTTTCAACCATACAAACAGCCAGGCGAACGTGGGAACTTCCGGTTTTATTGTCCATTGGCAGTAAATTAAGCTATATTATGACGATGGCAAATATTTAGCTATGGTAATATTTTGGTGGAACCATAAAACCATATCGTTCCCGATAGAGACTAACTCGGTATGTTGCATGCAAACGCGGCAGAATATGTTACAAAATATGTAAAAAGCAAACAATAGTAATGAATCATGATACAAATTAACGTTTTACTTTTTATACGCTGTATATTTGTTATTTTTGTATTATTGTTTCGTTTGTATTATTTTGATCCATCAAGTATAACTCAGTTCATTTATTGCACTATTTATAGAAGACAGATTACCACGTATGAAATGAAGAAGCACAAAAAACTAAAATGGTACGGATATTGGCCTATAAGGGTATAGATTGCAACCACGCGACTGCAGAGCAGAGATGGCTGTTTTCTCAACACACACACGCACACACACACACACGCACACACACACACACACACACACACACACACACACACACGCACACACATATATATATATATATATATATATATATATATATATATATATATATATATATATATATATATATATATATATATTCCTTATGTGTCTGTTTACGGAACATGAAAATTGTGAAGTGTGAATATGAGACATTAATAAACATAATAAGTACAGGGATCGTAGCAACTATCACACTTCGTACATATGGAATCGGAACAACCGAGTGCATCTGCAGGGTTGGCACATTTTCTTAACTAATATTATTCAAAGTGTGAAAACATGTCAGTCTCTGCAGAGACATGAACTGCAAGCTTTATTCGACAGAGGATATATTGTTGTACGCCGACTTGAATTCCCAAGCAATATTTTGTATAAAGTGTGGACTTGTCAAATATTGCCATGTAAACAACACATATTGTGGAGGTTATGTCACAGTGTACAAACAACAAAATAGAAGAAAACATGGCTAATTTCCAACAGGAGGCCTACTATTTAATTGTCGGACGAAAGGAGGGCGCAAGTTATTGTTTGTTTTCCTTAAGCTATTTTTTTTATTAATAGATATAATTAGCTTGGAGTAGGGTGGGGAAGTCTCTTAAAACTCAAAGCAAGAATTATTGTTTGTTTACCTTAAGCTAATTTTTGTTCTGATTAATGGTTAGAATTGGGGTGGGGTGGGGATGCCTCCTTAAAGTATTAGAGCAAGAATATTTGTTTGCGAGATATTTGGGGGCAGGACATTTTCATCCAAAAGCATCCCAGTTTCCTCCATCCATCCACCACCACAACACGTTCCACCTGCCTATCTCCACGAAAAAGATCAATCGGTCCCAAATGTGTAATGAAAATGCGAATGTGGCAAACTTTACAAAGTGAAAATGAACGCAACTAAAGCCACTTGGATTTTCATGCAAACCGTCTTTTAGATTATTTTTCCCAAACATAATTTTTCGTTTACTGCTTGACAGAATAAGATCTTTATCAAATACAAACTGATCAATAATATTTGTATTTTAAAAAAAAAACTATTCGGGGGACGGATTTTTTCTTAAAACAATCCCAGGCCATATTGCTCTCAATCGAACACTCCCACCCAGAAAAAAAAACGGTCGGTCGGGGTAGATAATTCAACTGTCTTGAATTATTTTTATACATTTCATTCCATCTTCCATGAAGTAAGCATCTTAGTTACATGTATTCGATTCTATACGAAGATGTGTGGTTTTCGTATCATAATAAAACCACGTACCAGCTTCCAGTGTCAGAAAATAAACCTAACTAGTAAGGAAACTATTCTGGTTGCTGAAATGTGTCGTCTACGCAACTTGAAAATTATTAATAGCGTTCGGACTTCAAATACAGACCTCATCACTGTACAAATCATGTCATCTTTGTTTTAGCTCAAGCCTTTTGTACTGGACACTGGTAAGTCTTAATGTGGAATAAATTTATATATAGAACTTGTCACTTTAGTATCCCTACAACGTTTCAGCTCAGTGAGAATTTCTGAATTTGACATTGACTTTGAAAGTGACAGATCAAACATGCATCGCCGAAACCATGGTCATATTCTCATCGAATTATTCAAGGAGTTTAGAGTTTAATCATATTCAGTGCTTTCCAGAATTTGTTTTCTAGCCGCAAGGACGAAACATGGCAACTCGCGATATTATGTCAAGGAAACATATACTACCGCAGACCTTTCGCAATGACAATCAAAAGCTGAAGACGAGAAATGAGAAAGATCATCGTATGTAGACAAACTATTTCCATCGCAGACATAAGCATGCTATGTGGACACAAATCGATAATTGCTTGATTGTATCATCTAATAATCCTAATTACGAGTATTGAACGCAGTTCAGCACGTTTTATCAACCATCATTTATCATTTTGCACTTTCATTCCGCTTGCAAGTAAGTAAAACAAACAAATCTTAATGCGTAAATTAGTGTTGTTACGTTCTTTATCAAACGTGTGGCAGTCCAGTTGTGATACAGAAACATTGCTTTGTTAAAGACTGCAAGATAACATAATTTCTAAGGTTTGAAAGTGTCTTTGAATAACGAATATTGTTGCTTTTTTTACTTTTAAAAAAAATATAATTTTCAATCCAATTTTATACGATAAGCAATTTTTTATCACTTTATAAACACAGTTGCAAATATTTTTTAATTTATAAAATTACTCCACAAACTAAAGCAAGTATAAACATGCCATAATAAAAAAAAAAACTATTTAGGAAAACAACAAATTTATACTTATTACTTATTTGTTCCCGTTCTTCTTATACACGTACATCATTCTCGAAAAACGATGATTATTATGCAGCTATTCAGAATTAAAAAAAAAGAAACAACGAGGCAGTAGTATATGTTTCTACTAATGTTCTGCCTTAAGGGTCCTGGAAATGTTACTAACTGTCTATAAAGCAAGGTGGCAAAGCCATTTACCATTTATTATTAAAAAAATATTATTTTAAAAAAAATAGCAAAACAAAAACAATTACCCATCACAGTATTGCGCAGCATGAGACATTGCTGTGCATATATGCAAGTACATGTGGTTTTATAACGCAATTAGATTTGAAAACTTGATACGCAAAATCGTTTTCGAGTGTCCAATAAAACTGTCAAATGTTAGAAATATCGGCAGGGTATCATCTGCTGTGTACCATGAATTAGATGTGTTTTGTTTTAGTCTTCGTTTCGAACTTCGTGGTTATTGTTAGACTCGATATGCATAGATGTTACTTAGAAGTAAGTAGTCACAAAAACGGTTTGAGAAAATATTGTATTTGCATAACTATTGTAACCCAAGTTTGGATTAGAATGTACTACATGTATTGAAACTGTGTCATCGTCCCCCATAAACTAATCACCCGCATATCAGGTTACCGTATATGTTTTCATTTAATCATTTTCGAGAAGTCTAAATAGAATATGAAAACGATCAACAAGAAGCATACAGCGCCCAGAGTAACCCCAATGAGACAGAAAGCAGAATGATGACGGCCAAATAACCAGAAAACTTAACAATGAACGACCAGAATGTGTCCACAGTTCTCAAAAAAAATATTTATGACAAACGCGTAAAAAAATTTACATAAAAAAGAACATTTTTTAGGGCAAAAAAAAACAGGTTGACGTTTTTTTAAAAATAATTATATAATTCAAAATAACATATTAGCAAATAGAACGAACATCAAGATAATAAAACGTTTTGTGATTTTTCGGAAATGCGGGAAACATGAAATAGTTGACTAACATTATATATGGAATTTGCCCCAAATTTTAGTATACTTGGCGTATACTAAAATTTGGTGCAATTTCCATATATAATGTAAGTTAATGTAACATATATAATGTTAATATAACTTACAAAAAAATATATCATTAAAGCAAACAATAAAACAATAAGGAAACTAAATTGTTTCAATGTGCACAAACATTCTAATTTATGGATACCGAGTTCGATACCCTATAGAACACGACCAAAACTTGTACATTAGAAAAACTCCATTTTCAATGTCTTCGTGAATTTGGCTTTAACGGTAATACCATAGACAGAGATATAGAAATTGTCTCTTCAAAGCAATATTAGAAAATGTAAATTAAATGTAAGATTCAAGGGAGATTTTCTTTTTCTAAAACCAGAACAAAACTAATAATCATTTTACTATTAGCTGATTAACAAGAAATAAATACACAAGTCTTTTCACCCCATTTAGACAATTTTAGACACTTAACTCTTGGTCTGATTTCATTGGAGATGGGTGATAGGAAGAGATTTAAAATCGTATCACATTGACTTGTCCTGTAGTGTAAAAGAGACTCCTTAAACCACCGGAAGCTTCGACGCCCGAATATTTACACGGGTAGAAATGTATTTGCTGATACTGTTCAATTCAGTCTAAATAATGGAGTTTATTACCGTGTGTGGTTGCATATGAGAGTACCTATCGGTTAAACAAACCTTAACAGTAATCATGTGACACCCAGAAAAACCGAATTCTGCGCTTGATGTCGTAATCAAGGGAAAGACATATTTCTGCCCTTGATGTGTGTGTGTGCGTGCGCGCGCGCGTGTGTGCATATTTGGAAAAAATAGTAACATTGAAAATAGGAAAAGAGAGTTCTATGGAACACGTGTATACTTCAAACTGTATTCTCTTTTCTTTGTTTTGTGTCTTAAGATCCAGCAAACAACAAACAGTAATCTGCATTATCGTGCGAATCTATCATTGAATTAAAACTACACAATACGTATTGAAAGAAAAAATATCTTTATTCCGCTCTGTCTATACGTACCACATTAAATACTTTTCAAGCGTCACCACAAAACGGTTGTTCATGAGAAGCTCCACGGCATGCTGTCGCTGTCTAGTACTGTGGATCTAAGCCAGAGAGCAAATGCAAGATCCATCGACTTGAAGGGGCTCTCAGCGCAAACTGTGACGCGTATAATATTTCTATTGGAAACAGCGCGATAAGAAAACCGTCTTGTACTTATTGAAAGGGACGTATCTCTATTCAGGACAAAGCAGCTTAAAGTCCCGAAAAGTGCCTAGTTTATGGTCGTGACAATGTGGTAATAATGCAGTTTAAAGTCCCTAATGAATACAATATATGCCAGGACTGTGTTTTACCTAGGCAGCTTTAAACTCCCTAAAACAAACAAATTTTCCTGAGGACCTTGTGATAACAGCTTAAAACTCCCTAAAATAAACAAATTTTCCTGAGGACCTTGCGATAACAGCTTTTAACTCATTGAAACTAGTGAATTTATTCTAGAGACCATGTGGTAGCAAAGCAACCTAAACGTCCAAGACAAAACGTAAAGAACAATAATGTATACTGGTGACTCTACCAAAGCGACTAATTTGTCGAGGCGGAATCTACTCACGTTGCACAAAGCTCATACTTGTCAGAAGTCCGTTCTGAAATTTTCTTTACCGTACACAACGTTTAACGTATAACATGTATAGGCTATCGATACAAGATTTTAACATTTGCAGATTGGTGAAAAGTTTTAACGAAATGAAAGCAATAAGTCATTCAGTCAGGAAGAATATTTACATCGCGAAATAAAGTTACAGGTTTGCATGAACAAAATTATAATGGTGACCATTCAAATTTTCTTGTGTGTGTGTGTGTGTGTGTGTGTGTGTGTGTTTGTGTGTGTGTGTGATTTGGATTATAAACGTAGCTTTAACAATTTTTAATTTGCATCGCTACGATGTCTGCAGTGGGACAGTTTAGCACTGGGGCATCATGCCGCAGACATGTAGCATGATGTCACACCCAGTCCCACTATCCTGACACCAGGCCGACCAGACCAAACACTTATCTCTTAATGCTGAGCGCCATGCGAGGCAGCTGTTAGTACCATTTTGAAAGTCTTTGGTATGACTTTGGCCGGGGATCGAACCCACGACCTCCCGCATCCGATGCGGACGCTCGTACCTCTAGGTCACAGGATAGCGAAATGCCCATGTTGAAATAGAGATAATAAATAATCTAAATGTTCACAATTGTCGCCATTTTTCCTTGAAAATCTATGATATTCTCTGTATTGAACGGGGTTTACAATATATGTTGTCTGAATAGTTGTCCTTATAGCGAATGGAGTTACTATTGACAGTTTTATGTGATTACTCTTCCATATATCGAACGGAGTTAATATTGAATATTTTATTTGACTAACTGCTCTTATATCGAAAGGAGTTAATATTGAATATTTAATAGGATAAATCGTACAGTTGCATACTAACCTCGTATTAATTTTAGACCCAATCTTTGAAAGTAATGGTACTGCTATATTAGCCCACCTTATGTTTAATAATCCTATATGCATACAGTGGGATGGCGTGGTGGACTATTGACCATCAAGTCTCAACGATCTGATCCTTTGGTCAAGGTTTGCAGTCTTGAACACAACCAATGTACATAAACCACTATTGTCATACTACTCTTTCCATAGTCGCGACCTTTAGACCTTAAAATCTATAGTTTACTATATTACTCCAAGTACAAGCCATCCACAGTGTATGATCGGTGATGCAGAACTAATGTCATTCAGCGGAAAGCATTTCTCTTTCAGTCATAATGACCTTTACTTTTAACCTTAAAATCGATAAATGTCTTCTTAGCCTCTTCTGAAATCCACACACAACGTTTGGAGAAGTAGAGTTGTTTTGCGGAAAGGAAAACTGTAACAGACGGACAAGCTGACATCATAACAATTTACCACGTCTTACGGTACAATAACTAATACAGAAAACAATTAAATTTGTCCAAATCGTTGAATGGTTTTTGTGGCAGAGTTTTCATCACAATATCGACTATTTGTGAATGTTGACTTTGTTGGTGATGCGATCGAAACATTTGGATCACTTATGATATATATGTCTGCAAAATAAAATGTGATTTGGCTGTATGTTGAACCAGTAATTTACAGAAATTTAGACATTTTGTTCACCGTATATGTTTTTACATAAACGAAAGCATCATCTATCCATTTCTAAGATGAGATTGACTGTATGTGGTCCGAACGACATCTCTCGGCAAAAGTCGAGGAATGATCAGTAGGAATGGCCTCTGTTGCGAATGATGTTCGAAAGTCAAAATTGAACTCGTGTGCAAAGATTTGTTTTAAATACAACATGAAAGGTTATATTACGTACTAATTATTGCCATGGTCCATGTAACTTAATGTGCTTTTTGGAGAATTAGGCCCATGAAGAAAACATCTAAGTCTAACGGATAAAATGTGGATTATTTTAAATTCAATCTGTCAGAAAAATGTATTAAAAGAACTAGCAAGTTGTCTTACAAAAAAAAAAAAAAAAAAAACTAGTATGCCTTCAACAACAGGTAAGCAAACGGCTGAGAAGTAAAACTTCAAACCTTAACAGAGTGTGTGGCTGTTTTGCTGAGAAGTGATGACAGAAGCAATGTATGTCGATCATCCATGACTAAAAAGCCCATACAGCTAGTAGAACGTACCTCTAAAGGAGAATTACAGCCGAGGTCAACACAGAATAATGAAGATAAAGTGGAATTTCATGGAAACGAAGAGTACTAGGGATTTCCGTTGCAACTAATACTGCAGTATAAAGAAAATATCGCACGTGAATAACCATTACAGCAGAAAAATAAGCCATCAAGAATGGAGTGCATTGCATTTGAATTAAAATTCATACGAGGGCAGACAAATTACCAATGAAGCATGAAAGACTGGTGTGGATCACAATAATTGCATGGAATGCCAATACAGCAAGAAATACAAGTAAATGAATGATTTGCTATGTGATCAACAATTACATAATTTGCATTTCCAGTCAATTTATTATGGACAATGGAACAGTCAGGGTAACCATTACAGCAGATTAGGTAATCATTGCTTTTACAGATGATCAATGAGGCATTCCAAATCATAGATACCACAGTTAACAAGGACGGCACTATTTCGAACATAATGTGTTCCGTAGTTAATGTTGTCGAAACTTTTGTACTGTTCTAATGCCAGATTTCAGCTAAGTAGTAATTGTGCAATCTGCTCCGGAGCTGCGGTAGCTTAGCGAATGCAATCCAAAAGTAGCGAGTTTGATACAACCCTAGGGCAACCATTTGTCGGCTGCTTCGGTGTGTCCTTTGGAAAGACATTTAGCTGCCATTTAGCTACAATCATCTAGTTATATATATATTCGATGTGTTGTAGTATCGAATCAGTGAGCTGCCATTAAAATCCATCACATACTAATCCCCGGGTCCAATGCATGTTGCGGGTCTGTTTGAAGCACGCCCTTTATCGCTTATGCCACAAGTTTGTTCTCATGTATTATTATTATTATTAATAATAAACAATAATAATAAAGCATATATATATATATATATATATATATATATATATATATATATATGCCATTTAGCTACAATCATCTAGTTATATATATATTCGATGTGTTGTAGTATCGAATCAGTGAGCTGCCATTAAAATCCATCACATACTAATCCCCGGGTCCAATGCATGTTGCGGGTCTGTTTGAAGCACGCCCTTTATCGCTTATGCCACAAGTTTGTTCTCATGTATTATTATTATTATTAATAATAAACAATAATAATAAAGCATATATATATATATATATATATATATATATATATATATATATATATATATCGTATGATCGGAGGAGAGATGTATGATAGATAGATAATATAACAAAGTGTTGTTTCATTGTATGTTGTTCCGTTTGAAAGACAAGTACATCCTTGAACACCAGTTCTTTAAATATCTGTATGCTTTTCGTAGCTGCACCCGATTAAAATTTTTGCTTGCTGCTAATTTGGAAGGCGGAGCGCTGGGACATACATGTGTCGAGCTTTTCTCAAAAGTAATATTCTATCATTTCCTCTTTTTTCTCTCACATGTTACAGCAGTTCCTACTACGATATCAGACCCGAAAGACACTGGTTTTTATTTCATGATTCAAGCTTAGTCGTAACCAATCCGCAGAAAATGAAATTCCATATTTAAATGTTTGTTTGTCACGGGAAATCATGGTAGCAAATACATATTGTCAGCGCTATACTTGTTTTCAGTTTATACATATCTTATGTATAACAGAGGCCAAGTGTATAGCAAGGACCAAGTGTTAACATATGCCAAGTGTATAACATAGACCATTGACCAAGAATTTAACATAGACCAAGTGTATAACATAGGCCAAGTGTTTCATATAGGCCAAGTGGTCATTGGCTTACTGTTTCTTTACAGCATTATTACTTATGAGAATTTGATAGCCTGTGATTGTAAAATTTCACTGAGGACAACGAAGAACATTCCGATAATATGTAACTGCAATGGACATTCATTATTAGACCATAAACTCGCTCCATAATACTCCTGTTGCATCTGCACGATATTATGTTCTTCAAAGGATATTTAGTCTTGTATAAATGTAGTACGAGTGTTCCGTTGACTTTGCTTTGTTTTCCATTGTAATTTAAATAATTAGGTGTCATTGTATGCTGCAAGACTCGAAGTTGCTTCGAGATTTCTTATCAATAAAAAATACAACTTCGTAGCCATTAAAAGCTTGCAAAAATACATTTTTAGATAATTTTATTTTTCAGTTAGTTTATGGTGTTTTAGTTTATCAAAATTAATACGCATTACGACTTTATAAAGAAGAAAATTCATATTAATCTGTTGAATAAGTAAATTGTTCTCAGTTTTCTTGTATTCTTTGATTTAACTCACTTCTATTCATATGCCAAGATGAGAAAGCGTTAAGTGTACATACTTGTGGTTATAGTTGTCCGTTTAGCAGTTGAATATCATTCCATTATTTTCACATTTGATAAACACAAACCTTCATACATTAGACACGTTATCATAAAATTAATCCATGTCCGTTTATAATTAGGACCATTTTTTTATCATGTATCGTCATTCATTACAATTCTAAAATTTGCAAATGGACTAAACCCTTCAAAAAAAGCGATGATTAATATAATGGATAGTACGTCATAATAGTCAAGTATACATATTATAGGCACTGATTATTTAAAGAAACTAATATATTTCAAAACAGTCAATTTCAACGCATGTATGGATGCGAGACGGGGTCGCCTTTATTAACGATGAATCACAAATCTAGCGGCTTACGGAAAACAAGGCACCGATGAAACTGTATTTAACCGATAAATAATTATCAAAGTTGACACGTATTAGCGACCGGCATGATGCAACGTAAAAATCAATGTCAAGAACAAAATTTACAAAATGGCATTGCACACATTATATAATAATTGTCTACCAGTAGTTAATTAATTTATCGGTTAATTAACTTATTTGCCATTTGAGACAGATGGCAATTTTACCAGAGAAAGCAAGGGTTAATAAACAAGAAAAATTAACCGAAGTAACGCTGTACTTCGGGAAGCCTATATAGCATTGCCACGTCAGAAATCAGTTTTGAACTGCGCATTAGTAAAACCTTCAAACAACACGTGATCTAATACAAAGGAGCAGGACTATATCCAGATCAACAGTTTATTAAGACTGTGTCAGATAGCCGTTACATTTACCCATTTGTTTTAAACAACCAACTCTAAATTACGCAAGCATGTATGGTGTATGTTCTTCGAAATAATTTCGTATTTGATGGGGAATGATTCTTTGAGGTGGTCTGAGATCTGAGCTGGCTCACCAAAATTGACATCAAAGAATGCGTACTTGCTCGCTTTCTGACACTTTTGTAATTAACTCTAGTTCTTGTGTCTAGTTCTTGGTTGTGACTTCCATCCTTCAGCTGCTTATAGCTTATCTTTGTCTGTTTTGAACATTTCACCAAGAATATTGTAGGCGAAAAGTGTTCATGTACTAGTGATATTCCCTGATGAATAAGAAACCTCGTATTCATATATACAATGTGGCTTCCATCAAACAGGTTTCCCGATCTTATAAAGTGTTAGCCATAAAACGAAGAGACTCTGTGCTAAGATTACACCACATTGCGTGAAAGTGGACCAAGTGCACTTCTTATGGTCCAAAGAAGTACGAGAAGATCCAAAAATATATACATCAGCGCTGAAAAAGTTGTTATTGTCAATGCTATTCCAGAAACATGGTAAAATTACAGCACTTCAGTTTCAAAATAACGCATAGCTTAAATTAATACTACGACCTACCCATATCAATAACACTCTTTATGCAGAAATATAATATTTTTAAGCTAACAACTATATTAGATCCACTATCTTACTTTATAAAAGAACTATTATATATATATATATATATATATATATATATATATATATATATATATATATATATATATATATATATATATATATATATATATATATATATATATATATATATATGAGGTAATTTTGTAATATAGTCACCACCTCTGTTATGTACCAATCTAACAAAACGTTTCGAATTTCGAAAGAATATTCCCAGACATTTATGATGAAAGGAATCCTTGGTTAAACTTATTGTTATAAAATTAGCACAACATATTATAACATAAGCAAATGTCTTCCGCCTCATACACACACACACACACACAAACACACACCAGCTTTTTTTTCTCTCGTATATTTGATTGGTCTTAAACATGAGCTCACAAACAGCTGATATGTATGTAGTACATGTCAAAGAAACATCACTACAGAGTGCAACCATGAAAAGACTACAAATTATGTTGGACATTGCCTTCAGCTAAGTCATAAGGTGGAAACTGATTCATAATGCAAATAAAAGTAATTGTATAATTCATGAAAAATAATGTCACAGTTACGGCTGACTCATCCTTCAAAATCTGTTTGACGGAAGTCTAATATGCACATATGAAAAAATATGCAAAGTTGTTCAAGTGATTTAGCAACAAACAACCATATAGAAATACGGACGTACAAATAGTTAAGAGAACAACTAATGTTCTGTGCACATATGGATTAGAAAAAAATGGATATCAATTCCATTATTAGCGTTAGAGAGGCATATTTCCATCAATATTTTAAGGATTGGAAATTTGTACCAGCCTGTACCTGACAAATCTGGCCGATGCTAAACAGGTCCATACATATACCGCTTCGGTGGCCTAGTGGTTCAATCCCTGGCCGAATCATACCAAAGACTTGTTTTAAAAAAAATTGAACAAACAGCTACCTCGCTTGGCGCAAAGCATTAAGAGGTTAGTGCTGGGACTGGTCGGCCTGCGTCAGGATAATGTGACTGGGTGGGACATCATGCCCCCAGTGTTTGGTATCACTATAAACTGCCACACTGCATACATTGTAGCGATATGACTGAAAAAGTTGTTAAAGCTACGTTAAAAATCCAAATCACACACACACACACACACACACACACACACACACACGACACGGCCATAGATATTTCGCTCCTAGAAACGAAATGATTTTCTGAAAGGTCACCTACTAGCCCCACAATATATTTGTTGGAGACTTCTGTTATGGAAACACATTGGGAATCTAATTTTTTTCCTTGACAAGACAGCAACATACACACGCACGCACGACATGATCTCATCCTCACACAGAAAACCCACGAGAAACACGTTCATGCAGAGGTAAACTGACAGACACGGAAATGAGACATTAGTACAATTTACAATGCGACAGTTTTCACTCGCGAATCCATGACAAAATGTAAATGTATTGACTGTGAAATCTAACCTACATGGGTTCGTTATCTGGGAGTGTGTATAAGGTATTCCTAAGTCTTCCATGAGACGTTATTTGGTGTTCATTAGTCCAATAAGAGAGGGTGTATGGTGTTCATTACTCTTACAGGAGAGGAATATATGGTGATGATTCCTCTTATGGGAGTGGATTTTTTGGTGTCGATTACACTTATGGGA
Source organism: Unio delphinus (assembly GCA_029339505.1). Classification (NCBI taxonomy): domain Eukaryota; kingdom Metazoa; phylum Mollusca; class Bivalvia; order Unionida; family Unionidae; genus Unio; species Unio delphinus. The sequence continues at coordinate 11,443,946 of JAQISU010000051.1, read as the reverse complement.
GTGGAATTTTTGGTGTCGATTACTCTTATGGTAGTGGGATATATTGTGTTTAATTACTCTTATAGGTGAAGAAATATGGCCACAATTCCCGTTGGTATGATAAAACCAAAGTCTGGAGTGTGTTATCTGTTATTCTATGGTAGAAGATGTAGTAAAGATATTGCAATATTGTGTTTTTAGACATTGGATGACCGTAATAGAATAACAGAGGAAATATTCCATGTTCTTTCGGCTGAACTTGTATTGTGGTTAAAAATTACGAATAAATTCTGGACACACATTTGACTGGGAACAATCTTTATTGCGATACATTGGCGTTCGGTTACTAGAATCATTGGTACGAAAATGAATATAAATTATTTAATAAATAAACAAAGGCATTGAACGTTTTCATATATATGAATGAAACACTGTCAAAAGGGTGGGTAGAGATTACAAACAATTGCGAATACCAAATCTTCTATATGATTGACATTCTGCCATATACGACATAATTCGGTCTTTGTATATATATGTAAACTTGACTTAACCCTGTAAGCTTATATGATGATATATGTACATGTTATAAGTTTTTTTAATAGCTTATATGATGAGCAGGGTTATGTTTAAAACTTCTGACAATGGAGATGAAAAGGGCAGTCTCTGTCTCTGTCTCTCTCTCTCTCTCTCTCTCTCTCACACACACACACACACACACACACACACACACACACACACACACACACACACACACACACTTCTGTTTATGAATGATAAGCTGACCCTGACATGAAAGGAGATTATAGATTTATATTGAAGTTGGATTACCGCTTCCTAGTCTTCTGTTAAGAAGCCCAATCAGGCAGTCAGAGAAATGAGATTAAGCTAGACCAGGGACAGTGTACCTACTGTGTTGGTAATTGGAAAAGCCATCAGCAAGAGGGTCGAAAGATCCAATTAAATAATTCCATGCCGTATGGGAAATGTCTTTCTTTTTGCATTGAACATTTTCCTCAGATTTCCTGTAATAGGTATATCATCCAGGGCGGCATTCACAAACGTTTAACCCTCCTACTGGAGAACCTTTTGTAGAGTACGAATCGTTTTCTGGATGATCTGTGGGTTTCTTGAAAAGACCTCACCGGGACCCACAAATCTTCCTGTGTTGAGATAATAGACAGGTTTTTCCTACTGCGTAATCCTAAATAACCAATAGTAGTTATGCTACCTCCCGAGACTTCGCTTTCTAAAGCAGCAGTCCTTACTCGCTTATAAGGAGTCCAACTGCAAACTGTACACTCTGGTCTGCCGTCGCATAATGCGTAGTCAGCAGATCTGGGGCTGTGCAGTTTTTCCCGAGTACTCAGTAATACAGACAACACTGACCTTTATCTGCAGGCGCATTATTCAACGGCGAAATTTGGAACTTTGTTGTTTACACAATGACTCAAAATATGAGTGAGGACGGTACCTGTGGTCTTTTTCCTATTAGTACCGCGACGGGATAAGTATCTATCGCTATCTTTATTAACCTCGTGCGTCTCCTTATGAGTGGACCCAGCCTCCTCCACCTCTGGAATTGTTCAAGTCGTCTGCACCCTCCTGATTAGGAGTTTCTAACCATTTAAGTGCATATGCTTTTTATCAATATCAAATTTCACATTTTACCACTAATCAAAAATATATCTAAAAAGTCCAAAATTAAAACAACAAAAAAATGTAATTCGTTGGTTAAATAGGGGAAGTTTTGCATTAGTATTCATGTTTCCCCATATTTTTGTCTGTCTATCCATATCCTTGGGCTGTTTTTCTGAGGCTCTTTTTCGCAGGCCTGTTCAATTCGCGTAGCGCCTTGTGACTTAGGCCTACTTATGTATATGCCCCATGCTTCTTATAGTCTTCAGCTTACCTGTTCCCCTACAGAGAATATTTTCTAAGAGGGTTAACATTTTCAAACAGAAGTGATATTTCTTCTGTACTTTTGTTATGCTAGTTGATTATAGGCGTGACACGTGTCTCAAAGCAGCTTCTTTCGCTATCAGCTGATCAATTGTTTCTGACGCTTGCAGTGTTCGATGTTGTTAGTGTCTATGATGGCGGGGGTTTCAGGGGAAGGGGCGTGCTTTATCTATAAGTTAAAGGTTTAGAAAAATGACAAAAGTAAGCTAATTTGAAGACAAACTTTGCTGAAACAGCTCTGACTTACAACTTATAATCCCCTAACCTTTCCTGTAGTGAAAAACTGATGTTCTGCTAGCGACTTCCACATCTCCTACACGAAATATACAAGGGTGTAAAAATACACACTTTGTTTAAACTGATGAACTTATTTGTATGGAAGCATATAGTCATTGACAAAAAACGTAACACTAAATCAATTTCATACAAGATATTTAATATAGTTTCCGTTTGTTTGAGGTATTTTAGACTGATTTATGTTAATAGGCGTGCAAATTACGTCATTACTTAATACAAATACAGTACATAAAACGTCATGTCCATTCCGGTTAAATAGCACCAATTCGTACCTTTGGTCTAAGAAACATTTGAGCCCTTCATGCAATATTTGTATCTTCTACATTTATTGATATGAAAGATCAATTATTTTCATTCCATTTGGGTTACGATCAGACGTTAGGACAAAAATTAGGAAACTTTTCCAGACACTATGTCATTTACAGAGTCGCGAATAGTTGATGTAATTGTGTAATTTCGAGTGTAACTTAGCTATGATGATCAAATACAAGACTTAAAACAAAATGCACCTTAAAATGTGCATAAATTTGCATTTTCTCTCAAATGTTTTCATATTTGCCCTTACTTTCTTCGTTCTTTGACCTCACTCCAGCTTTTGTATAAAATTAAACTGTATAAAGAGTCTTTTTTTTAAATCAATCACTGATAGGTGCAAACCTAGCTTATACCCATATTCGCTAGCCAAGGAAGCGTTTGTTGTTGCAACAAAGCACTAAAATATCTGCTTGATCCGCCAAGGTGTAGATAGGGTTATCATATCGGAATCAATTTCAGATACATTTTCCAGTTCGCAATTTACTTGTTGTGCGTCTTTTATCAATTTCACATATTTTAATTGTTTTTGTTCTGTTTATGTGCAGTTACTCATTTGTCACACAAGCAACAATTGTTTACCATTAGTCTTCTACGCTACGTACTGTTTAACTAAGTACCATACAAGATGGAATTGAATCGGGACTGTCAGTTTACAATACGTCTACATCAGCTCGGCAGCAAAAATGCCCCAAGTGTCATTTCCATAGGAACAATTAGGTTTGATTTTAAAAACTGACCAATATGTAATCACATTTTATTATAGCGAGTTATCTGCGACCATAGGAATTATAGGTAGGGATGGAACTAATCGTCATTATGTTACTTGTCACAATGTCAAACAAAAGCATCCTGGTGTTTGTCAAATCTGGAGAAAAGAAAATAGGATTCACTGCGCGATATCAATTTTCCGGTGCACAACATTATATTAGCATTGTCCTTGCTATTAGTCAATCCCAGAAACGTAAACAGTGCTTTATTGGGCTGCCTCTTTCAATTAATATATTATATGTTTTAATTACCGTAATCACTGATACATGCAGAACAGCTAAACTTCAAATATGTAGTATTTTGCACTTGATCGACAATTTGGAGTTGTTTGTTGGCATTTAAGATGGAAACTTTAAATACTCTGTTATTTCTAAAGTAACAAGAAGTTTTCAGATATTAAATTTATAGATTAGAAAGGTTTAGGAGAAAGTGATAAAGACTGTCGTAATTGTTCTATGCAATGTAGTACAGCTTCATTACGCTAAAAGCTACGATCTTTTTCAGTATTGTTATATATTTGTGACGTATTAAAAGTTTGGTATGCAACTGTGTGCATACTACACGCCGTTTTTAGAGACAGATACATAGATGGTTTTTTGAAGTATTTACATATATAAAATCATTATCACGAAACTTAATACGTTTTAACTCCAAAAATAACAATTATTCTTGTCTTCTGACCATTGGACTTAGTTCTCATTTTAAAAAATAAGGAAATCGCATTCAGCGTGTTGGATTAAAGACATGAATTTACACCACTGATATAACTTCAAACAATATGGAAGCCAGAAGTTTTAGCATAATTAGCGTAAAGTATGCCCTCCTCAGAAGAAACTGCCATTTTCATGTTTACATCAAAACACCATGTGCGGTTCAAACACTAAGTATCACAATGTTTATGGCGATACAAACAAGATAGAGTCTACGGTTTTCTGCGGTTAAATGCTAAAGTGGATTTTTTATTCCGTCAATTAGGGAAATTGGGCGTAACATGTCCTGCATCATCGCGCTGCACCAGTATTTCATCGGTTGCACCTGCAGAACTGCAATAAACTATATGTTTCAAAATCCGTTGCATCGGCCAATCGCATTGCAATTCGATACTAGAGCTGGCAGTCACATAGCAAAATACCGTCAATCGCAGTGCATGCTTTTACAATTAGAGGCCAGAGTTGGCAGTCATATATAACAAACAAAAAATATCGTCAAATGTATTAGCTAAAGTGACATGTGTATAAAGCTGAAAACGCCAGCGAAAAATCGTCAATGATCACCGGGATTTAATTTCTTCAGAAACAAATCACACCAACATACACACAGACACACGCACACGCACGCACTCGCACGCATGTATGTATGTATGTATGTATGTATGTATGTATGTATGTATGTATGTATGTATGTATGTATGTATGTATATGTGTGTGTGTGTTTTAAATAAAAATGGTGTTAAGACATTTATTTGGAGCCTTTTCTTCAGAACTGAGCAATGAGAAATAAAAAATAATATATTAATGTTATGTTAAAAAAATATGTTGCAGAAAAATATACTATAAGTGCAGTGTCCACGTTTGAAGTGTGTTTCTTTCTTCTGTTTTTCGAAAACTTACTGCATTTCAAAGAATTATTGCATATTTCTTTATTTGCAAAGAATTATTTTGCATATTTTTGTATTTCCAAAGCGTTTTATTGCAAAATTCATGGTAAAAGAAATATACAGCATACATTAGCACTATCAGTGAACACATACATGTATACATATTTTCATGGTTATACGGTGATTAGGCTGATTCTTTTCGAAGTCAAATTTGTTTTATTGGACCTTATCTACTCTGACTGCCAAGCTCGTCATAGTATATAACCGTATCGATTACTGGAGCTGTATGGAGAAAAACATTGTCTTACGATAGAAAGGTGTTTTGGTCCTTGGAAATAGTTTTTAATACAGATTAAATTATACCAGTGTGGAGAAGGCGGGGCAGATTTACAGAGAGTGCCAAAAATGTGACTGTCAAAGCATCGGGTGTAGAACTTTCATATCAAAACCATTGGAAACGAAAGAAGAAATAAAAAAAAATAGAAATATTTTTAGGAGATCGATTTAATATATATATATATATATATATATATATATATATATATATATATATATATATATATATATATATATATATATAACCTATACCCGCCAAGTGCATGCAAGAACATAGCGCCAAAGCACAAATCAGTTTTACGAAAGAGAGTTCACACTGTGATGGTTATTCTACGCTTTAGTTTCAGAGGCGAGAGCCATTCTACATTGAAGTGTTGAGATCATTGCTATAAACCCTTATTATTCTTCTACTTTTATTAAGTATCCGAATTCATAAAAAATAATAAAAATCATATTGTTTTTAATGGTTCGTCAATGAACATTCATTTCATATATTTATATACAAGTAAACAGCAGGGTTAAGGGATCCAGGTGTTGTTTTTAGCGTTAAAAATACAGTCACAAACAAAACTATTATCTTCTTCGTTTGAATGATTAACTCGGATCATTTTAATTAATTAGCATCTAATTTGCATGGTCTATTGAATACTTGAATCTACGATTGAAAGTCACGAATGACTTATCATTGATCAGGTCACTGTACTGTACCTGTAGGCAAATAACTTCTTATTTTCTCTAGCACTTATATTTATTTCCAATTATGACTATAACCACTCATAAATCACTGACGAGTTCAGGATTGTGTCTAGCACCCATAATGTTGCCAGTTTCAGCTATAGACACTTATAAACCACTGACGAGTTTAGTATTGCCTCTACGGCGCATAATGTTGCCAATTTTAACTGTAAATACCGGCAAATCACTGACGAGTTTAGGATCGTGTGTAACATGCATAATGTTGCCAATTTTAACTGTAAATACCGGCAAATCACTGACGAGTTTAGGATCGTGTGTAACATGCATAATGTTGCCAATTTTAACTGTAAATACCGGCAAATCACTGACGAGTTTAGGATCGTGTGTAACATGCATAATGTTGCCAATTTTAACTGTAAATACCGGTAAATCACTGACGAGTTTAGGATCGTGTGTAACATGCATAATGTTGCCAATTTTAACTGTAAATACCGGCAAATCACTGACGAGTTTAGGATCGTGTCTAACATGCATAATGTTGCCAATTTTAACTGTAAATACCGGCAAATCACTGACGAGTTTAGGATCGTGTGTAACATGCATAATGTTGCCAATTTTAACTGTAAATACCGGCAAATCACTGACGAGTTTAGGATCGTGTGTAACATGCATAATGTTGCCAATTTTAACTGTAAATACCGGCAAATCACTGACGAGTTTAGGATCGTGTGTAACATGCATAATGTTGCCAACTTTAACTGTAAATACCGGCAAATCACTGACGAGTTTAGGATCGTGTCTAACATGCATAATGTTGCCAACTTTAACTGTAAATACCGACAAATCACTGACGAGTTTAGGATCGTGTCTAACATGCATAATGTTGCCAATTTTAACTGTAAATACCGGCAAATCACTGACGAGTTTAGGATCGTGTGTAACATGCATAATGTTGCCAATTTTAACTGTAAATACCGGCAAATCACTGACGAGTTTAGGATCGTGTGTAACATGCATAATGTTGCCAATTTTAACTGTAAATACCGGCAAATCACTGACGAGTTTAGGATCGTGTGTAACATGCATAATGTTGCCAATTTTAAATGTAAATACCGGCAAATCACTGACGAGTTTAGGATCGTGTGTAACATGCATAATGTTGCCAATTTTAAATGTAAATACCGGCAAATCACTGACGAGTTTAGGATCGTGTGTAACATGCATAATGTTGCCAATTTTAAATGTAAATACCGGCAAATCACTGACGAGTTTAGGATCGTGTGTAACATGCATAATGTTGCCAATTTTAACTGTAAATACCGGCAAATCACTGACGAGTAGAATTTTCTATAACAATAATAATTTTCCCAATTTAACTATAACAACTATAAAATGACGGATAAATTTTGGACTTTTTCAAATGTTCATTATGTCGCCTGTTTTAACTTGCTTAATAATATATAGGAATAAGTACACTTTCGGTGATCATATTTAATTATTGACGAAAAATACGTAATAGTAAAGACACATCCTTCGGATGGGGGGGGTGGGGCACAAGTTCATTTAAATTTTAAACCTTGATGAGCTGAGTACATTAATGTTGTAAATTGTGCCCTGATTACATATTTGAAGGACAACCTTTATACGAAATATGAACACATGTACTGCAGTGCGCTTTGCAACAGGCGATAATCTTTACGTCTTGGCTTTAAATGAATATATAAATCTCGTGTAGCACATGGAGTGGTGCAGGAACCCACAATCTTAACGGCTATAAATTTTTGTGATCCTTATGTTATGCAGTCTCATTATTTATGCATTAGACTCCCCAAATTCCACAATCTCCTTCTTTCGACAATCTTTCTATCCAAATTAGCTCTAGTGTTCTTAAGATGTGCACGCGAAACCCGATACCTTCTGAACGCAAAACATTTCTCGTGTCATAAAAAGAAATTTATGTTCTGTCCATAATTTATTATTTAATACAGCAAATACAGATGTCTAAATAACAAAAAAATCGAACTTTGAGAAGGAATAATAATGATTCCTGAATTCATCTACTAGAGACACATTCTTTATGACTAAATCTATATAACTGGAATAATATATGTATATATGTAATCAAACAAAAAACATGATTTCTTACAATTGTGGGCTTTCAAAAGCTCGAAAACATACAAATACGTGTCAACGTATGGCAGTGAACTAACTATAAAGTGACGTGAGTGCAGTTTGATTCAGTATGCAAATATAATACTGATGTACACGAGCAACGAGCAAAACGGGGAACATCACGTTTTCATTGGATTAGAATCCATTCAGTCAAACTTTAGATCACGTATAAATTCATTTAGTTATTTAATTCATGCTTAAATTATTTATTATAAATGAGGAGGCGACAAATTAACCTATTTCTTAAGATGCCCTCTACTTCTGTCCCTTGAGTTCGATCTTGAAATTTGCGAAGTCTCTCTGTATGCAATTGCGAAAGTCAAGTAGGGCCGTCATTTCAGTCTTAGAGGGTGGGTGGGTGGAAACATGGCAACACTTGATGGGCTTGTTAAGTTTTCGTATATAGGCCACAACAATTTGCCCATAAACCCCCTCCCCCTCCATGATGACATCCCTGGAGTCAAGTTTGCATGTTTGTGCACAAATGATTGACACGAGATGTAGCCCGTGAATGAACAGTTTTCAACGTTCTTTTTTCTTACAATTTACAACCTATTAGCGAAAGCAATTGTTCACTTAGGGTCTTTTGCAATGAGATCCACTTATCGATTTAAGGGTAAAGCCTGGGATGCCAAATGTAATGGACATACCGAATGGATCTGTCAAAAAATAAATGTACAGTCTCTATTATGTCTTACAATTTCTTTTATGGTTTAATTGCGTATCCTCATTTTTTACCTGGATATTAATATATAATTTTAGCTTTCATTTTGTGGTAAACAAATATTATTTCATAACACAATTTTTTGGATAAAACACTCTTTTGGCTGGATGCACACACACATAATGTTTAGACTCGTTATATATAGAGATAAATAATAAAGATACAGTAACATTGAATAGAAGTGCTTAAGAAAGTAATTCGATAGACGATTTGTTCTCTTAAAGCACTAACGTAATTCTTTCCTGAAAATATGTGTTATATTTTTCAATCTGTATTACTTAAAACGTTTCTCATAAACGTTTTCTAGTTAACGACTGTTATTTAGCGTGTACAATAGTGAGATTAACAATGAATACATATATAGATTGCATTTTGCCGTATGTACAGGGACAGAACGTGCAGGACAATGCCTTTTTGGTAACGTCAGTGATAATACTTTGCATGCTCATACGAGTGTGAAAATCGTTGGCAAACATTTGCGTATAACATCGAAAATTCTTCTCCGTTATGTGTTATATTGATGTACATGCCTCGTCTAAGATGTATTTTTTTCTATATGTCTCAAACAGTGAGCAATTACATTTAATAAACCATTATGTCTTTAAATACTCCAGTAAGATTAGTAGTAGTTGCTTTTGTTGTTTTCAAATAGAAAAACCGAAGATTTATTCGCTGACGGGTAGGTGTAAATGCACAATGTGTAACATGTTCTCTTGCCCTGGATTTGGTTAATAGATTTTGTAAAAGACACAGCAAATGTATGGATTTTTAAACTTTGTATTTCAAAACTAGGTTACTACCAAGCGACGAAACTTCAGCTTCATCTGCATATTCCTTTACTTTCGATTGGCACTATTGTCATTGTTGTACTGAGATGCCGTGAAACACATACATACACATGCCCACCATTATACGACTAACCTATCTGAAATCTACTGCGGGTGAGATCTTCGAAAGAATTAACTTCGTGTAATATAACCTTGCTTTCCAATGGATTAACTTTGTATCTTTTCCTAAGGGTTTTCAGCCCAATATTCCAAGGGATCTACTTGGCATATCTTTTATTTTCTATTTTATACCCTGTTAATGAAATCTAAACCCTTATCTTTTATTTACTATATTGTAGAAGTACATGTTTTCTTTTATTAAGAAGGGTATATCTTTTAAAAGATTTCATCATTTTTTTTTCTCTTTATATCTACATTATCTATCGTTTAATACGTAGCCAGAATTCTGCGTTGTGACATTAAACCTAGACACACCCTATGTTTCTTCTACTGCTAAATCGCAATATCGGAAATTATAGAGTCTAACGTTGATCGCATCGGTATCAAACCAAAATAACATATCTGAAAATGTCTCTTAGAAAACAGATAAATGTTCAAATCGCCTGGTTTGGTGGCCAAATATTGAACTACGTCTTGTACAAAATTACGTAATGGAAGCTCTGACATAAAAACTCTGAAAGTTAGAACTACATTGGGAATATACTGGAATTTTTTTAATCGATATTTTAATATATATGATTTGTTGTTTTTGTTTGTTTGTTTTGGGGAAGGGTATTTTGCATTGGAACCTTTCCAGAAACTCCATCTTTAATGTAATACATGTTTTAATTATGCGGTATGGACATAGTATAATAGCGTGTTTAGCCGTATACAAGATGATGAGAACTGAATAATTTCTGTATAACATTCAATACATGTTTTATCAGCACAAGACAGTCGTAATAGAAAAGATTCCTGTTGCGAAATTTCTCCTGGTTTGGTTAATTAAATAAGGCAAAACATGATAAACCTCAATCAATTTCCGCGAATTATGCAGATAGGAGGACTGATATACATGCAACGATATACGATATAACTGAACCTTCCTACTTACTTAACTATCTATCTCTCTCTCTCTCTCTCTCTCTCTCTCTCTCTCTCTCTCTCTCTCTCTCTCTCTCTCTCTCTCTCTCTCTCTCTATATATATATATATATATATATATATATATATATATATATATATATATATATATATATATATATATAATGTACTTTATTAAAATTTGATTTACCAATAACATTAATTATTATCAGTGTGTGTTTAGCTCAGCAGTCCTGATGCAAGTTTTTGCTATTATGCGTCATGTAGCCATATGACTACTGACGAAGTAAAAATAGTTTTGTGAGGGGACTTTACATATCTTTTCACGTTTTAATGCATATTAAATTTTTGTCTGCATCAGACAATGTCCGTCAGTGGACTAACCATGTACAAAAGTTTTCGATCAGGTTTTAGCGCAGCAATACTGTGTGGGCTATTACATGCAATAAACGTATGGCTGTGAGATAGCGGTGATGGAAATTTAAATTTACAGGTCCATATATTAATAAAACGCTCCCAGGTTTTCCAAATTATACCTCATTTTGGCCCGGGTTTAGAGTCTTAGAGCGGTCTTCAGAAGCAATCATTTACCCCAGACTCTTAAAAAATGTCCAGTCAACTTCAAATATGCATGGAGCCTTCTTAACAATCAACAGTTTATATTTTTTATCACAAAGGAAGTCGTCGTAGACTTTTATGGAAATATCTTTTTCTGTGAGGCCTTCATTAAAAAGTTAATGTTATTACTAGCTCGATGTATATGTGTGCGTGCGTGTGTATGTGTGTATGCGCGCGCGCGCGCGCGCGTGTGTGTGTGTGTGTGTGTGTTGAGTGCTTTATGCAGTGGCATAGTGTATCTTCCAAAGTATACGCTGATAAACTTTTCATTAAAGTATGCAATAGCGTGATCCACATCATACGAACAGAAATACAAACTGATATCGACTTTCAACTTGTCCCTAATGATTCGTTGCTATGTATTTATTAATTTGTCCATAATTATTCGTTGCTATGTATTTATTAACTTGTTCCTAATGATTCGTTGCTATGTATATATCATGTCAATATGTTTGGTACACACCAATGATGCCGTTTGTAGAACATCTAGAAAAGCCTGTACTAAAAATATACTGGTATGAAGTATGAAATTTGTAGAAAATATTACATGTTTAGTTATGTCTATGAATAAATTAATCACGATTATTAACATTGCGGATTCTAACTCAAGGTGGGTATGTTTCCTAAAAAAGTTACGGTATCGATGTCTTTGCAACCATCACTACACCTGTGGGTGGATTCTTCCGTAAAGGGTAAAATTTAATAATTTGCCCACCACAAGTTTGCGGCTTTGAGGCAGATTAATCCATTTGCTGAACTCTCCGATCTGTTATGACAATTATTTAAACTTTGCTAATTTATCACGAAGTCTGAGGGAACCCAAAGCAGTAAATGCACCAATGTAGGTAGGTAGGTAGGTAGGTAGGTATGTAGGTAGGTAGGTAAGTATGTATGTATGTATGTATGTATGTATGTATGTATGTATGTATGTATGTATGTATGTATGTATGTATGTATGTATGTAGCACTTCACGGCAAGTCAGCACATAAGAGACTATGGACAAGATTCAATGTAAAGTTTTCAAATGTAAAAACAGTGAACCGATCAGAACAGTTCAGGAAAATAAATATACTGTCAAAATGTATATGAAATAAAACATAATGATACAAGAAATTTAAAATTCTTAAAATATAAAGGCTATGTGGACAAGCGTAATACGTAACACACACCAAATATTACGTAAGTTTTAATATTATTCGGACGTAATTATTGAACTAAACCCGAGAACAACAAGATTATACCACAAATTCAACAACAATAATAATAATAATAATAATAATAATAATAATAATAATAATAATAATAATAATTACACCATACTTTGCATATAATATGAATGGTAAACAGCGATGGTTAAAATTCAATGTTTTGAAGTTTTCCAACTAAATATTTAATAGTAGAATGTTTAAAAAGTCGGATTTAAAATTTTCTTCTACCTGCCTTTTATATAATGTAAAATAAAAGATTATTTCATAATTTGTTAAGTATGCATTGGATAATCAAAACAATAAATAGCGAATTACATTAATCTTAGATAATAATAATAATAATAATAATAATAATAATAATAATAATAATAATAATAATAAGAAGAAGAAGAAGAAGAAGAAGAAGAAGAAGAAGAGGTGGTGGTTGTTGTTGTTTTATAAAATGTATCTGTCCTCGCCGTCTGTTAAGTTACTACACTGAAAAGTTTCTAAAAGATATCAGTTTTAAAAAAATGTTGAAAATTGTCATGAATAAAATGATGTTTCTGCATTTCCCACTATGTTAGTCTCAAAATGATATTACTAATAAGAAACCACAATATTTATCCAGTCGTTGGGGAAATAAATTTTGTCCTGTGTTAAAGTAGAGATAAAGGAGGTTTAAGGACACGTCTTCTGAATTGAATACCCCGCAACTTTCGTTTTAAAGTGTTCATAAGAAGACAGAAGTGTTTTCTATATTTTATATTTAAACGTGATTTTCTTTTAAACATCATTTTAACGAGCTTCGTGATCTGCAAGAATAATTTGTTCCTTATTATATGAATGCTATGGTCTAAGAATTATTTGTCAAAAATATCAAACGACCTACCTTGTAACTATGAGCTCCGCAACATGTAAAGGTCACTTCATTTGAAGATAATCCGGCAAATATTGATCACGGAATTACTTCTTGCAATCAGCTTCAACAAATTTGTATAATTTTCCTGACAAGAATAAATGTCAGGTAATTTTCTAACACAGTTGTCACAAACTTAAATCCTATTAATGAAAACGTGAGATATAGTTCTACGTTTCACACCCTTCACAAAATCTCTAACTCAACATTTTCCTGGCGGATAGCTTATAAGGGCTGTTTTTGTTGTTTGTATTTTTACTCGGAAAGATACATTATTTAAAGTATGTAATTTCTTATTCCATGTAGGTTTGAATTTTAGAAGTGTCAAACTGACGGGTACCACAGTGGTGAACGTAACACACGAAGTTTGACGCTGAAGCGCGTACTGTATATGTGTATTCCCTTCCAAAGCTTCGCCGGTAGTGTGGGCAGGGGCCTACTCGTCTTCAGTAACGATTTTATCATAGTTCTGTCGTGGTATGGTTAACAGGGGACATGAGTTATTGTTATTGCAGGCTTGTCTATCATAAGGAACGAAAGCGCGATTTTCATTGGCTCGTTATTCAACCCCCTGTGGACATATTTATCTCACAGCGCGTTTCAAGATTCCCCATGTAAACAAACCGAGCGCACACAACCTTTCAGGCATCAGGGAGTGGCGACATCGTTTATAAATTCATGGAAATAAATTCCAAGTCATGTATATTCTTTATTCATAGACCCGTATTGAATTACAAGCCGCTACAGGCTTCACATGGCTTTGGTAATGTTCAGGTCGGGAAACTAATATACAGTCTTTGAATATAATGGGGAAACATGTTGTTGAAATCGTTTTGGCAATCTCGAAACTGCTATGCTTAGAGTTTTATCACGTGCTATCAATGAGTTATTCAATTCCGCAATTTGAGCCACTGCCAAGGCCGACCACCTTCGTCTTCAACGGTGCTATTTTTGACTTACATACGAGTCCGGGATCCGTCCTGACCGGATTAGTATTGTAGGATGGGCCGGCCCTTGAGTCTACGTCAATATAGCCATGGCTTTGTTCAGCGTTCTGCAAATTTGCTCATGGTTGGTTAGTTGCCTTTAAGTGTTTTATGTGCGCAGACATTTACACAATGGATATATTTTAGGCTTGTTTGAGGCAAAGTGAAATGGAAAGTAATGGAAATGCATTTTACTCGGCATTTGGACCTTCGGACCTAATTTTTGATTTAGGATGGATTTGTTTGGAGGTCAGTTTATTCTGGCCATCAATCACCCTGCGGGGAAAATGGAGAATCAATGTAACCAGACTGGACATGTTAATTGTGTTATGAATATTCAACACTGTATTTTCAGTTCAGACTGGTTTGCGTATGGGTGTGTGATTCTTTCGTAAACCATGCCTGGGAGTAATATATCTCATTTGCAGCTTATACATTACCTATGTATTATATACATGTCTAAACAAGCGTGTCACTTGTGTTAGGGAAATAGCTGGGCTTGTAATCGGGCGTTTCCTAGGTCGGGGGTTGTTTCAAAAAGGAAAGGTAAGATAATTTTACAGCGGTTATGTACATAGATCCATGTAAGAAAGAAAAGAAAAGTACATTCATTTTCACTGTTCAACTCGTTTCTGAATAAATGCTTGATTTCTTTGCAGTGTGCGCGTGCCTTCCGTTGTATGTTATGCTGTTTAACTAGCGAACCAAAACTCTGTTTCTTCTATCGATATTTTTCTAAAACATTAACTTCTGACAGTAGTTCTGAAACAAAGCAAGGATAAAGTCAAGCAAATTTCTACTTGTAAATTTTCTAAAATGCAACGACTCGTCGTGAAAATAATTTTACATTATTATTGTAGAAAATAAAATCGTCGGATTGCTTTCTCTGACCTTATGGTCCAAAAATAAAATTGCACACGAAAACTCTGCAAAGATAAAGACCAGACTGCGATATGCACCGTTTAAAAGCTTAATGAACTTATTTTGTAATGTAGGTCCTCATCAATTTAGACTTTTATTATATCTATCATTTAAATAACAAGACAGAAATTAAACAGTCCTCAACTCGTATAAAGTTTCCGCTTTGAGATTTTAACCAGACGTTTTCAAGCCATTTAAAAAGACAAAAACGAGTGATTCAACTCCCTGTGTCAAAAATGAAAACGTTGAATTTTCTCTGCTGTTATGTCACCAACCATACAGTATTGCTCTAAATAGCATATAATAATTAATAATATTATTAATAATAATAATAAAGACTTTAGTGGAGAGAAAATGTGATAATACTTTTTAATGTCGCTTAGCCGATTTTGTTTTAATTAAATAAAAAGCAAATTTTAGCTTGGAATTTAACGTTTTTAATACAAGAACCTTTGATTGGAACACTTACACGTATATATTATATTATATTATATTATATTATATTATATTATATTATATTATATTATATTATATTATATTATATTATATGCCATTTAAAAGAACCAGTTTAATTTTTATATATATATATATATATATATATATATATATATATATATATATATATATATATATATATACTTGATCTATACAATAATTTGTTTACATTTTAGGTAATCTCACCTTAAAATTGAACAACTTAACAAAATAAAAATTTCCTCATTTTGACTCAATTATATTACAATTATATTAAGAAAACTAATCTCTGACGTAAACATACTATTTTAACTACTAAACTAAGATGCCGGTACTCGTACTACTTATTTATTTACTGGCATCAGCAAGTGATTAAAGCGTTTAATAAGTTAGAAAGAATATCCTAGCATGAGAAAGTAACAGTATTTTGTTTCTGTGTGATTTTCGAGAGTAAGAATTCAATGAAAACAGTGAAGATTAATGTATTATCTATAAATTATATTGCTTTGATAAAAAGAAGTTTATATATATATATATATATATATATATATATATATATATATATATATATATATATATATATTAAGAAAACTAATCTCTGCCGTAAAAATACTATTTCTAGAGAGAGAGAGAGAGAGAGAGAGAGAGAGAGAGAGAGAGAGAGAGAGAGAGAGAGAGAGAGAGAGAGAGAGAGAAGCCTTCTTGACTTTTAAAAATGTCATTGATATTGTATAAAACATTTTTGGGGGGTCAAACTTGGTTTCTAATTATTATTACGCACATTTACATTTCAATCCAGCAACTCCTGTATTTTAGTAAGACCTGTTTAGTCCATTATATACGTAGTTAGCCGTCTTTGTACATAAAAGCAATGATTGTATGATTCTTTCAAATTAACATGACTTTAATATTACGTCCAATACACACTGGTCTGGTTGGAATTTATGTATTTTCCCTGTATATTTTTTGGGGTTTATTTTTCACATCTCAAGTTGCTTAAATTTATATATACGTCATATTATGATGTACCATTTAATTGGACAGTTATTATTATTATTAGTATTAGTATTAGTATTCGTATGCTATTTCTTTCCCATTAAATTATGTAATCGAGATCACTTAAGTGTTTGAAAGTTATATTTAGAAGAATAGATCGAAATAGAAATAATAATAATAATAATAATAATAATAGCATTAGTCAGTAACTAAATTATTGAAGTCATACATGCCATAGGTTTGTGACTGAAAAAAAAATGTTACGCAAATCGTTCTCGATTTTCCGTGAAATTTGTGTAAAACAAAATGGTAATTTGTTAATATATGTCAGCTAGATTGTTTACAGTTTTATACTCCTATGTAATCAGTACATATACATTAACTCGTTGATTATAAATCAAAACATTAGGTCTTATTCCATTAAAGACTTGTTTATTAGCGAGAATATACATCTAGTTCCATCAGTACTGTAAATTGAATTTCATTTACATTGTGTTTTTTGTTATAGGGTTAGGGTTGGTTTCTGCTTATTAAACTGAAATGTAATTAACTTAAATTAAAGTTAATATTTATTACCTTTAGCATGTCTAAGTAAGTTGTGAAGGGATTTACCAGTCTGTAAATAACTTAATTTTTTTTTATCTATACGGAACTGCATGACACAAATATACCTATATGCGCGTTCAAAAACTAATTTTAAACTTGTTCATTTGCCATACGAGCCAGATTTAGATGTTTTTAAAGGAGAAGTAAACTTTATAGGAAGTAAATTTCTATAACGCTTCCTTATTAACATTTATTTGCGCAACCTAATTGCGATCAAGTAATTTTGTATAAACGTAATTTTAGATTTAAAACATTTAGTATATTATGGTTTTAATTCACGATACCAGTGTTTTTAATTTTTATTTCTCAGATTATCATTGTGTTCTTGATCGGACGAAGTTATTGGTGTTAATCAAATGCAGTCTTGAAAATGCAGTGTTTTAAAATCAGCAATTGTGCTAAAATCTTTTGAACTCTCGGCAGTTGTGTCAGAATAGTTGAATTAAGTAAAATTTTGGATAAGTAGTAGATGATTTCTAAGATTTTGTAGCCGCCATTTTGTGTTGCTTTGAAATAGTTTTCTGAACACTCCAAGCGCATTGTTTAAAAAACAGATTAAAAAAATATTCCAAAAATAGTCCTAATCGACTGCAGTTTTGTGTTAATTGAACATGGAACAATTATTTTAGGAATAAACATTTTTTTTTAGAACTCTGGATGATATATGTACATTTATTTTTACAACTCTGGGTAATATGTACAAAATTTGTTAACTCTGGGTAATATCTACATTCTTTGATTCTTTCCTTGGAATATAGATCAAGAAAATACATTAACGATATAAAAAGCACGTGCATTATCAAGAGGAACGGCAGCTTTTATATTAAATTCCCCACATTTTCTTCTCCAGTATCATGTAATACCATCTCCGGTAGATCTGATTATGAAATCTAATATTGTATCGTATTTTAGCAGATTGAATTCTTTTTTTTTTACGTTGACGTGTATTTTACTATACGATGTCTTCTCGGATTTTTAATGAAAACTACCATCTCTCTGGGTTTGACTCTCGGGCTTGGCCAATCTTGGTATGTAAGAAAGCTTGCCAGTAACTTCCCGTGGGTCGCTGTTTCTTAGTTTTCCCGGGGTTTTCCTCCACCAGTTATGCTGGCCGTGATATATATCCAATCATGCGCTGAAAAATGGCGTTACACCTAAACACAAATGTTTCATTTCCATCCATTCCACTTGGTCATTATTATACAAATTTCGATTACACTTCACACAAAGAACATATGTTAAATTGTATTACGTCAGCTTGTATATCGACATCTTCAATTACTGTATGTAGATTTTGTGCTCATAAATTTACTTTTCTGTTTTGTATATACCTTAATTTTATTCGCGAAAATTAGAATTCTTTTCCGATTTGATTTTATAAATATTTATCAGGTTTTTCTTTTACTTTACACACACACACACACACACACTATATATATATATACATATATATATATATATATATATATATATATATATATATATATATATATATATATATATATATATATATATATATATATATGGAACAAGTAAGTTTCAATCAGAAGAGTAGAAGTTCTGTATCGGCAAATGTGTTGCACTCTAATTAACTTTCCACGTTGGTTCCAGTGATGATTTCGGAAATCTGGTTTCTACAGTTCAAGGATTGTGTTAAACGATAATGCCGTGGTCAGAAATGTCGGAACGTAAGCGTATTTTGTGATAGTAGTAATTTGGCCGAGTTGTCATAAACGACTTTAATTGAAACATCATCTTGTGTATTTTGTACTCTCTAAGCTAAGTAGCTGAAGTCCAAAACGTTGTTTAAGAACATAGAGGCCATACATTAATTTCCCATTTGAACTACCCGCCACCACTTTTTTATATGAGCAAAACATTTATTTTTTTCGAAGTAACTTTACTTGTAAAATTGAATAACGTGACTAAATGTAAGTAATGTAAAATTATGCCGTTCCGGAAATTTCCGAATTGTGATTAAATTTAGCCACAATAGTTCATGATATATTTAGCATGTGCGATTGCGTAATTGTCGCTAATTCTATAATAAATTGAGTCAAAGAAAAACCTAAAACTAGTGTAAATGGAGCTCATATTTTCAAAAACCCTATCTTTATTTCGCTGTTAAATCCCTCCTATATTTAGATAATCGGGTTCCTTTTTCATATATGGAGAAGTTTCTCTCTTTATTTTACAATTACAGGTTAGATCCTGCTTGTTGACAAGAGTTAAGATTCATCGTGCATCCACATAAGATGATATGCATCAGGAAATAAATTGCAAAATTTATGGTACATGTTATTATCCAAATTCTTGTAAATAATGGTATGTTTTTACATTAAACATTATGACCACGCAATCGCCTAGGTTCGTAACTCATTGAAAGCTAACTTTCTCTTTATATATATATATATATATATATATATATATATATATATATATATATATATATATATATATATATATATATATATATATATATATATATATATATAATTGCCCATCTGTACGTTCGTATGCTCTGTTTTATATATACCTCACCTCTCTTTTTTCCCGCTGTACTAGTAATTACTTCTCTTGCATTTAAACAAAAATAATACATGAACATTCAGTGCCAAATTAATTCTATTTACAGTAATGAAACATGTAATTTACTGGCCGCAAAATTCCGAAAAGCGAAAGCAGTAACTTGTGCTTAAATAATGCAGCATAAGTAATAATTCCGCAAAACTTAACGGCCGCCAAAATTTAGAAATTAATAACCAGTGGTAATATATTAATCTAAACAAGCTTGTCAGTTGCTTCCCGTTGGTCGATGGTTTTTCCTACGCTTTTCCTCGGACCCTCTTCCACGAGATATACTGGTTGCCGCGTGCCATGTGCTCTAAAATGACGATAAATTCACAATATCCGTCCATTCATATTTTCTGTCAATCTATCCATAGACCCCAAGTCCGACTGTCTGCGTTACTCAATATTGTTTACTCGTCCCATATATTTTTTTATAAAAAAAAAAATTCATGGTATTAATAATCTTATTCGACCCTCTGTACTGTTAGTGCGTGTTGTGTAATAATAATAATAATAATAATAATAATAATAATAATAATAATAATAATAATCGCTAAGATAACACATTTAGTCAAGTATGATCCATGTGCCATGTATTTTCTCTAAGTATCGTCGCACACGTACTCAACACATTTAAATTAATTAATATGTGTAAACATTGTCGGACATCGAAAACAACGGGTACATATTATTTCTGGACACAATAATAAAAAAAAATCACCGTAGGGAGGTTTTATTATATATCATTCCGGCTGGTCAAGAAAGATTGTTGAATGGTGTTTTAAACATAACAAGGGCATTTGAATTACGTATCCACCGGGATAAGGAATTTTTATGGTAGGTACTGAAATAGTGAATGAACTTTAGAAAAAGGTTGGTTTACGACCACTGAATCTAGAGATCTTGGTTAGGTTTTGATCGGAGATAACGGTCAATATTTGATAACTTAGTTAAATTACGCAAAAGCTGTAGTATAGAGATAGATCTTTTAATAGATGTCATGATTCCTTTAAAATAAAAAAATATGTTTTGTATGGGCAGCTACTTTGGACGTGTAAACAAAGTATTCGAGGAATTCGTAATAGAATGCCAAAGTTATTCGGGCGTCCTTTTTATGGAGTTTGTTCTGGATAGATTGTAATTGCACGTATTTCCATAAATGGTACACTCGTAGTCCATCCGTGGTAGTATATATCCCATGTGACTGCTGAGATTGAAATTTGACAGTAATTTTAGATGGTAGTTATTCTTCATCAATGCGCATGTGCTTGTGTGAGTCGATATTTGTATTTCAGCCGAGATGTTGATCATTGTGTGATTGTGATTTGGAATTTTTTAACGCAGCTTTAAAAACATTTCAGTCATATCCTTATGATGTGTGCATTGTTACAGTTCATAGTGATGTCTAGCACTGGGTCATCATGCCGCAGACATGTAGCATGATGTCCCACCCAGTCACATTATCCTGATTCCAGGTCGACCAGTCCAAACACTTGACTTCTTAATGCTGAGCTCCAATCGAGGCAGCTGCTTGTACTATTTTTAAGTTTTTGTTATGACTCGGCCAGGGTTCGAGCCCGCGTCCTGTCCGCTCTAACCACTTAGGCCACATGAGCGGTCCTGCTCATTGAAGATACTAAGTAGCTTTTGATTTGTAACTCAAGACACTTCTAAGTTATTTTGATTTTGTAACTCGAGACACGTCTAATTCAGCTTGATTTTGTAACTCGAGACACGTCTAAGTTTTTTTTGATTTTGTAACTCGAGACACGTCTAATTCAGTTTGATTTGTAACTCGAGACACTTCTAAGTTATTTTGATTTTGTAACTCGAGACACGTCTAAGTCAGTTTGATTTGTAATTCAAAAATGATTAGATGAAGACCAAAAGCTGAACCTAACAACTAGAAATTAAAATACGGAATATGAAACGTGTAAGGGAAATTGCTTTTTTTTCTTCTTCCGATTCTTGAACGTTTGCAAATGAAGGGTATTTTGAATCTGCCAAGACTAAATAAAGTATAAATGTTTTTCTTTTCTGAGAGTTGTGACTTTTTGTAGTAGTTTTATGACGTTCTGCAAATTAAATAGTACTGAATGCGAGAAGGCGTACAAGTTGAGAATTTGACCATCCTTAACGCTGTAATATATAGTTTCAGAAAGAAGTTGGATCGGCCCTGTTGGATAATATTACCACTACTAATAATAATAATCATCGCCGTTATGTTATCAAATCATCACCATGATCCCGATGCTAGCCAAAGGAAAGAGGAGAGAAAGGACCATTTCAGAATTAAAATAGGATTGCAGGTAAACAAACGGTGGAAGTCATTTTGAGTATAAACAAATCTCCTTTCATAAAAGTATTAGATTATGAACGGTGAAATCCGGCCAAAATCAAACCATTTCAAATTTATTATTAATTTTATAAAGGATACTCAATTAATGAAATGCCATAGTATCATACAAGTAAGTAGTTCCAATGTTTTGAAGAATGAATGAAAATAAATAAAAAAATTAATATATACTCTTTGTATAACTAAAATTAGTACACCATGAGGTTCTAACTACAGATCTTTATTAATTCAGAAATCTGTTGCATCATTTAAGTGGTCGTGTTGTTCATTTTTAAATAGTCTTTATGGGATAAAAACAAAATACATGGATATAGTTTTAACTTCTTTCCGAATCGGATGTATCAACTATATTGTACTACTACTATACATTTTAAGTGATTATATGTTGATTTTTACACAAAATCGTTTTGGTGAAATAAAAATATGTCCAGTCGAATAAGTTTTGCAGTTGTTTGATCTCCGTCATTGTAACTCACAATGTAATTGACTTTCTTGTTTATTATACTTCTGTCTTCTGTATATTTATTTACACCTGTCTGTCTGTCTGACTCTGTCCTTGCATACAGATTTCGCACGTGTTTAAAAAAAAAAGCTCAATGCATTATCTAAACTGTAGAAACAAGTAATAGACCAACCAATTGTTCTCCACTTTTTTTTAATACTTGGCGCCGTCATTTAAAAACCCACTGCGGAGAACCGTTTGTTTGTCTAAAGCTAGTTCTAGTAGGTATTTACAAGACATATTGAATATTATTGCAAAAGGAGACAAGAAGAGCAAAATGCCAAAATAACACTACCCATTTATTCATCCTGTCCTTCATTCATACCATCTATCTATCAAGCCACGCATCCACCTATTCACACCACTCTTTCTATGTTTCTAGAATTTGTTGATCCGATCAAGCAGCTTAGTATCAGTAATCCTGTCCGTCCGACCCGGGCATAAGCACGCTTTGTCGCTTAACTCGTGCAGAACTGAGAAGACTTGTATCTGGAGCAATGATTGACCGTAGTTTGTAGGCATGTACAATGGACTAGGATTAAGAACCTAGCCCCTGGTGTTGAAACGATGAGAAGCACGGTGAAGACGTGTTGCCCTATGTTGCTCAAATGCTTCGTTTCTTATTGATTTAGCTTTTAATCAAGGATTTATACTTTGAAATATGTCATGACGTAATAAAGTGGAACAGTTTATCATTTTTATACTTTGACTTTTTGTAGTAGTTTAATGAAATTCTACAAAATAATCAGTATATTTACTGAATGCAAGGAATTAAAGATTGAGAATTTTATCATCCACAATATATTGTGCCAGAAGTTTATGTATTCTTTCAGTAAAAAAAAAAATTACTATGTATTGTCCCGTTTTTTGGAAACTACTACTGCTAATGACAATAATCGTCACAATCGTCATCATAATCATCAACACCATTACCATGCTTACCAAACAGAGGAAAATATATACAAGATCATTTCGGAATTAGAATAGCATTCCTGGTAAACATTGGTAACCTCCTGAATCAGAATATAAATCCCGATTAATCAAAGTGTCCAATAATGGATATACCGAACTGAAACTCTAAACATTTAAATGTTATATTTAATTATTTATATAATATTCAATTAATAAAAGTATCACAATTATTATATCTGTGATCGGTTCCAATGTTCTGATTAAAATTTTTAAGTATTTGGCATTTAAACACAATATAGCTAGAACAAAATTACACGTCATGTTGATATATCATACACCTCGAGGTACTAACTGTATTGATTTCCGTCAGTTACGAGCCAGTAAAGCGATTGTTCATTGATACAGAGTCTTTGTGGGATAAAAACGGGGTCCATGTAAATAACATTTCAGGGGTGCCCGTAGAATTTTTGTTCCATTTTGGGGTGGTGGCGGGCAAACATGTAGGTGTCAGTTATTAGGTTTTAAGATGTTGGCCAAAACATGTGTAGAGGTGAAATCGAGATCAGGGGAGTGCCCCCTTCCCTTTCCCCTATGTGCTCATGATGAATTTTCGTCCTTCTTGAATCTGTTGTATTGTTCTTTTATATAGTCTATGTGGGATGAAAGCAAAGTACTTGTCTACAGTTTTCCTTCTTTTCCGAAACTGTTGTATCGGTTAAGTGATCATATCCTTGATCTATGGAAGAGTCTTTATGGCAGTAGGCTGTGTCTATGAATGTAATTGACTTTACGCCTTGGTTCCAGCGAATGCTTCGGAAATCTAGTTTCCGCACTTGCAAGTATCATCGTCAAACAATGACCCCATGATAAATATAACGTGTCTGAACTTAATCATATGGTATGTATTTTGTACATCATTATGGACACAGTATCAGAAGCCCAACAGCGAATGGTATATTCGGAACCGAGGGGATATAAATTAACGTTCCGAAAAGAATCATCGTTTGTATAATAAACATGGAGGAATTATTTAGAACTTAATTTCTAATAATGCTACTACATGTGCTCCTTACGTAAATTTCCGAACTGTGTTAAGATTTCAGGTTTAAATAGATGCAAGATCTATGGATATCTGACTTATATTGTGGCCGTATGTAACATTGCATAATATACAATACAAAGCTAATGAGAAACCTCCTTATATTCTTAGATAGAGATCCATATTTATACCTTACGTCATCCATCTGACTAGCATCCACCCCACGAATTATCTCACTCGTATTTGGTGTATCTCCCTTGCATATCTCAACGTTTCGGGTTTATGCCTTTTTATCTCAACGTATTTTTACAGTCTCTCTCTCTCTCTCTCTCTCTCTCTCTCTCTCTCTCTCTCTCTCTCTCTCTCTCAGCAAGTATTTATCTCTTGTTCTAAACGAAACGGGGAATTCGAAATCAGCATTATCAATTAAGGTGAAATGAATAATAGAATCTTAGGACGAATATTGGCCATTTACAATAGCGCGATATGCCATTATCAAACCTATATGAGACAATTTGAATCGCATTTTTTATACGTGATAAGTAAGTCATGTGTAGCTATTGATACCGACAGATGCCTCAAGCTGAATACCATGGAGAGTCGATAGATAAACAATATTTTCCAGATTTGTATGTATATTCAAGTGAGAAAAATATTTTCCAGATGTGTATGTATATTCAAGTGAGAAAAATACTGTCCAGACATGTATGTATAACCAAGTGAGAACATACAGATGAATATGGCATGTGATATCTTCCCTTTTCACATATTGTACCTTTTACACGAAAGTGGACACATTTTAAAGATATCTGAAAATGTTATAAGTTTATTTAAAGCAATAGAACTTAAAGTTTTACACGTAATGAACTAAAGACAGTACGACCAAATGACGCGCAAAAGAGTGAATTACGCTAAACGTTACACAGTTGCAAACCCCCACGCTCCTATGCAATACATCAATCCACTCATCAATTTGTTCACCTATTCTTCCATCTACGTATTTATCCGTTTCCAGCCATACCTGTCCTGTCCGGCTGTCTTTAATTTTTTTTAAATTTATTGACCTCGATCCCTTTGAACAAAGCATGTTTTTAGTAATCCTCTCCATCCGTATGTGCGTAAGCGCGCAAATCGTAACAGATTAAGGTTGAGACGAAAAACTTTTGGAGATGATTACCGTAGTAAAGCTTCATCCGGTCTCATGTTTTGAACCCTACCCAGGATGTTGGAAGGAACATAGGTTTTTTCAAGTATCGTTTCTAATGCACGAGACCGTTTTGGGGGTGCCTGCAGGCTGCATATTCCAATACCATTAAGTTACGTTGATTCCAACCTGATATTAGTCGTGTGGATCAGCTAAAAAAAATACACAGTCGAGAAAAGAAAAGAAAAACTATAGTCATTAATACTAAATATTTTCTTTCTTTCCTTAATATTCATCAGACATCTTAAGTAGAAGGACAAGTCGATAAAGTACGAGTTATGGAGGACGGACGATATATGGAAAGGGTGGACTTAGTGCAAGTCAAGAAATTTACTTATGTTTTTTTGTCTTCTCGCATTACGGACGCAAGTTATTGCCACAATGTAAAATAAGGGAGAAGGAGCCACATAATGCCATATCGTTGTTACCACCCCCAAAAATAAACAAAAATGAAATATTCAAGCACACATACCACCCCCAAAAATAAACAAAAATGGAATATTCAAGCACACATACCAACCAGATTTCTACTAAAACACGATAAAGGTACTTATGTGCACCGGTGTTGGTGTAAAGTATTTTGTACAATAAATCCTCACATTCACAATGATTAATTGGGTACACATCCCAAACTATACTTTGCATATTGCTAATGAATAATTAGGTTCCATTCCAAAACCGTAATTTGTAGAAAAGGAATAATTGTATTAGTTAGTGCTTCAGTTTATGATTTGTGACAATATATACTATTACCAGGCCCAGAATTTCGATGGTACACAATCATTTTGGAATATATAACTTATATCGGACTAAACATTTAACATATTAATCTCGATCTTGTAGTCTATTCTACGAAATATTCGTTTGCTTTAATGTAATGTTGTAAGTTTCATGGCTGTTATTTGCATTAAAAAATATGTTGATAAGCATGACGTTCAATTCAGTACACACTTGTGCCTGGTTCTTGTGTATTATGATTGAATACCTGTCAGATTTATGGCGTATTACTACATAAACATTTATCGCTGTTGAAAGGATTCAATTTAATTATTTTTTTAACCGGAAGTACAGCAAAACACATTCGTACCAGACGATTTTGTTTACACCTTCAATGTATTTGTAGACCTAAAAGGTACAGTAAGTAATAAAATAGGTTCGTTATCAGAAGAAGAGACAAGGTATTGTTCCCCGTTTATATGCCAATATTCTCAGTCATATCGATTTGAATAAATGAGGAGACAATTTGGCCATGTTCGTTACACATCAAAATTCTTCTAGCGGTATTCCGCATTGACTCTTCATGAGTACACCTGCCGTGAATCGAATTACTTCCCTTTAGGCAACTTTGTTTTGCCTCCAGCTGTCGCATAAAGAGGGATCATGAAGTATACTTGGGCGTTGTCTAAATAAAAGAAAGAAAGAAAAACCCATTGAATTTTCATTAATCGAGCTATATTATTAAAACCACCTTTTTCTTATGGAGCCAGCGACTGCCATGAAGTACAAGTGTTTTACAAAGACACTAGATTTGTTTCTACTAGACTGCAAGTTCGTGATACAACAAATATATATTTGTTAATTGATGTATCCCTGGAAAAGTGAGACAGTAGTTCGCTGTAATTTATTTGGCAAACTTTTAAATGCGATAATTCTCTAAAACAAAGCAAACTTAATGTCGTAAACGTGTAATTTACAGTAATAATGGTTTTGATGATCCGTGTAATAACTATGAAAAGTCATTGCTTACTGTTGAGAACACGCTTCATAATCAGCTTGTATGCTGCTATGGAGCATGTAATTTTGACCTGAATTAAATAAATGATTGATCAGTTGACTGACTGACTGACTGCTTGAATGCTTGTTGGAGTTTTCGTGTCCGCCACCTCAATAATTGTCAATATAATCCGTAGTCATAAATTCAAAATCAAATAGTCTTAACATAAGAATTTCTCATCACCTTGGAAACGGGGGGTAAATACATAGAATCCATTTACAGTCATATCAAAACAAAAGCCATTGAAATGTCTCGTTTGGTTAAGATCAATAAAGTTAAAGTTTGCACACAATTTTTTTAACGTAATGCAGTAAATTTCATGGACGTTGCACACAATTTTTTTTTTAATGTAATGCAGTAAATTTTAGGGACTTTTCACATAGTTTCTTTAATGTAATGCAGTAAATTTCAGGGACGTTGCATACAATTTCTTTAACGTAATACAGTAAATTTCAGGGACGTTGCATACAATTTCTTTAACGTAATACAGTAAATTTCAGGGACGTTGTATACAATTTCTTTAATGTAATGCAGTAAATTTCAGGGACGTTGCATACAATTTCTTTAACGTAATACAGTAAATTTCAGAGCGGCAGCTATGTGCATTAATACATAGTATCGAGGTTACTTATGTTTTTCTCGTTCTAAGAATTTGGACTCTGAGATTTATATAAACTTACAGTGGATATTGCTAGAGTACATCCTCGACAAAATTTACTCAGACCAGTATACAATTTAAAACAGCGAAAGATTGGCATACTGCCAACGAAAAGATAAAGCGCAGTGTAATTTTACCTATATTTCTTTGTTGTATATTACTCTCTTTAATTTATTGCATGAATTTTCAGACCTAACAAGAAGCAAAGATGCAATATTCCAGAAAAAATAAGTAATTCCTACAACAATAGATCTCGTTAAAAATGTAAAACTACTATAAAACATACCTCGATAATCCATAAATATAACATCCTGTCAAAAAAGAAAGATTTAAAGAAACGTATATGATGAAAATACAATCAGTCGGACAACACAGATTCACCTACGCAAATTTGGAAGGCGTGTCAATGTATCGATCACAGAGAGGTCAAATTCTAGGGGCACGTTAAAGTTATCAATTGATTCCATGGTTTTGTGTGTGTGTTAAAACTTCACACATGCACACGCAAACATATATATATATATATATATATATATATATATATATATATATATATATATATATATGTTGGGATGGAAGATTGAAACATGGCTTGGTCGTTGTTAATGTGATGTAATGACTTATCAATTGTTGAGAACTGCACGAAACCGTGTCAGTTAGGAGACAACAGGAACAGAACTGGTTTATTTAAAAAAATAAAAGCTGCAACATCAGGTAACCATTCAGACCGTGCTTAAATTTGTTTAAGGTTCTCTCATGGCTTTTTAAGCAGAGATAACTCGCTTGTGGAGAAAGGATTAACACAAAGGCAAAACACCAATATTCACTGCAGAACACACCCACCCACCATTCAACCAACCTTCCCATCCATCCAAAAAGTATATATCTTACTTACCCAAGAATGTAACAACATATAAGGTAACAATATTTATTACCGCCGCCGCCGACGGCAGTGATATAAAGCGCGCACCTTTACTGATCATTGCCATTTTCCCTCTGGGTGGATTTGGGTCTCGGGTTCGTGTTTTGTGTGTGTGTGTGTGTGTGTGTGTGTGAGAGAGAGAGAGAGAGAGAGAGAGAGAGAGAGAGAGAGAGACACACACACAGACAGACAGCAGTCAGTAGCTTTCAGTTGGGTCAGTGGTTCTTAACGTGAGTTTCCCGGGTTCTTCCTCCACCAGTTATAATGGCATGAACAGCCTCTCTTGTGATGAGAAATTGCGTTAAACAGCAACAACAACAACCGTATCGTTCAATCAAAGCTTGGGTAGCGAACATGTCTTTTTATTCCATGTTAACTCGGTTGCTTCAACATACCTGAAGGACAATATCAATAGCGACGTGACGTAATGCTGAATAATATATAGTTAGTGCACATGTAGATGTTATTTGTACGAGCATTGTTAGGAGTTAAAAACTTGGGGGAGGAATTTTTCAGGCAGATATAGTCTGGAAAAAGTTCACTAGATTTGACATATGAAGTATAACGTGAGAACATGTATCAACAACTCACTCGTGCATAGTCTTCCATGAAAACATGTCTTCGTAGTCAATAGTAGAAAGTCTTCCATGAGAATATGCAGAGGCGGCGTTAGGAGTACGAGGGGCCTAGGGCTGACCATGATCGCGCGAGGCCAGAGTATCGGTATATTCATTGGTATGCTACTGCAACCACTGAAAAGTGCTGGGCCCCCTCAAGAGCAGGGCCTGGGGCGGTCTCCCCACTTGCCATCCCCATACGCCGTTCATGAGAATATGTATCGGGAGTCAATCGTTATACTACTACTACTACTACTACTACTACTACTACTACTACTACTACTACTAATAATAATAATAATAATAATAATAATAATAATAATAATAATAATAATAATAATAATAATAATTATTAATAATAATGATACTACTACTATTAATAATAGTAATAATAATAATAATAATAATAATAATACATTTAATAATAATAATTATTACAATAACAATTATACTACTACTGACTATTATTATTATTATTATTATTATTATTATTATTATTATTATTATTTCGGAGAATGACACATTTGGTTCTTGAATCCATAAATCTGACATTTAGAAAGAGATCCGTAAGTCAAATTAGACACATTTATAGTGACATTACTAGATAATGTACATGTATAACTGCATTGAATGAAATAAAAATGTATGCGAGTACCATGAATATGTGCCACAACTGGTATGCTAATTAGAACTTTTTGGACGTAATACTGTCTGTCTTGGAGAGAAACCATATCTAGAATCATTAAAGCCTTTGACTTTAAATTGTCTGTCGACAACCTCAAACACTGGTCGGCAGATTCTTGCTTGTATGATTCAATTCTCGTTAGATTATATAAGTCGTTCAATGTAATTCCATGTCTTTCAAACCTGAGCAACAGTTAACTTATTTTATGCATGTAGAAATAATGTAAGGACTTTGATATCGAAGTACGTCACGTATGGCAATAAAGTCAACGAAATTTGAACACAATACAAATCCTTTATCTCGTAAAAAGTATGACAATAATCACTTCCGTTTGACATAGATTTTATTGTTTTGTGAATGGTTTCGTTTAATTTTTATTTACACTGTCATCACACTCAATGGTACTCACAATCTTTCTTGACCCCTTCTTTAATATAGGCTCCACTCGTGTGTGTTTTGTTGTTTGAATGTGTTGATTCAAAAAAAAAAGAGAAAATAGGAATTATCTTCTTATATTATTCATCTAAAGCTGCTTTAACTACATATCCTACTACTGTTACAGTTTAAGGAAAACAAAAATAATTTTGTCGAAGGAATTTCATGGCATCCATTACCCAACATGATAATACGTTACTTGTTCTTAACAATGTTGTTTTTCTTTTCTTTCAAGAATATAAACTTTGATCCAGCTATAGTTGAATCCGATCTGTTTCTTTCGTCTATTCCAATATCATTGAACATGAATTGTGTTCACTCATGTTCTACACTAAATCAATGTTTCTTTTATCTCAAACAAATACCAAAATTGATGGGTTAAAGCTTTCAAACAATACTTAATTTGAACGCACTGCATTTTAGTTCAAGAACTCAGTTAACTCGATGGCAACACATCGATCCTTTTAATACATTTTGGCTGTTGGAAGTCATCTCATTGCCAACACGCCGATCGTATTAACAAATATAAGCAATTTAAAGTTGATTTCCTAACAAAACAAATTAATATTATTGTATATTTATATGATTTCTTTTAATATATGACTAGTGTAGCATTATTTCTAGACATATCTACTGGGTATTTTTACTGGAAGTTGAGACATAATTGTTTAGTCGATAAGTCTGGCGTTTTAAAAATGCACACACAGCAACATCAACAATAAATTTAAGTACATGTATATCGATAAGACTGAATTCAAATTCAGCACCTGGCGTACAGGTAAAAGCGCAATTGTGCTAAAATGAAATTATGATATACCACTTCGAGTCAGATGTCACTAGTTCATATCCATCATTCAAAAGCGTTTTACAATTTACAAAGGAAATTGATTGGGAAAACAGTTACACAATTGGTAGGGAAAACTAAGGAAGGTCACTTTTGAAAATTGTAAAAGGAGTTTGATAAGAGTTTATGATTGATTGATGGTCGTTTGCTTAAACTACATGATCTTAGAATAAAATAATAATTCAGACATCACAAATGACCGCCATGACGGCCATCGTAAAAACATGTGCTTCAAGGTCTGTGCTTAAATGATTTTGGCTATCTGTTCTTGCAACCAACCTAGCGGCTTCACATCAAAACTGTTTCCAATTCTTCAGGAAATTGGACAAGGACGTGTGCTATCAGCATGTATGTTGTAGGCTTATATAATGATTTTCTAACAGAAAATGATTATATTCTTTAAAAAAAATTCGTTATATGAGCAGAAGACATTTTGAAAAGTCATAAAAGATATATAGCAATGTCTTTCAAAGCGGTAGCTGATGAAGCGGGCTGTCAGATCAGCCGGTCGTAATGATCCTCGTCTAAGTACATTCGCGTTAGTTAACGTTTGTCAGAATAATTTCAGTAATTGCATTGTATGGCTGCGAACGTTAAACAAACAATTCCTCAAAGCACGAAGACAATTTGGGAAATATCACTGCACAAACATTTTCTCAATAGGCGATTTATGTTGTTGTTGCTGTGATTACTCAGAAAAACGTTCGCGGACTAGTTCAAACACTTCCCGGGTCCTTCCTTATATGATAATACATAATACAATCTTGGAATACCTCCGATGTCAGCCTTAATTGATAAGGACCTCCTTTCTGTCACAGCTAGGCCGCAGTGCAAACTGTACCTGTTTGCACAAAGATTATTATTGCCGCATGAAATACATTTCGGATCAAGAACGAAAGAAAATTGTTCAGTTCTTACAAACACTTGCAAAGTACAACCTTTTGAAAACAAAATTGGTCTTACTTGAGGACAGATGTAAGTTTATCATACGTAGGTAACTGTTGGACCTAAACAAGATTAGGCTTGCAAAGTTATTCCATGTTCAATATGCTCCATATCTATCCCCTTATCAATTTTGCTACCTAGTGTCCGAGTCTATCCATTTTAATAGAGAATCCATTTTAATTCAGATAGTCATCCGTTTTTATACAGTTAATCATTCATTTTAATAGATAGTCTTCCATTTTAATACAGATAGTCATCGATACAGATAATCATCCATTTTAATACAGATTATGATCCATTTTAATTCAGATAGTCATCCGTTTTAATAGTCATCCATTTTAATACAGATAGTCAATAACTTTTAATACAGATTATTATCCATTTTAATACAGATTGTCATACACTTTTAATACAGATAATCATCCATTTTAATACAGATTGTCATACACTTTTAATACAGATTATCATCCATTTTAATACAGATTGTCATACACTTTTAATACAGATAATCATCTATTTTAATACAGATTTTCATCCATTTTGATACAGATTGTCATCCACTTTTAATACAGATTATCATTTATTTTAATACAGATAATCATCCACTTTTAATGCAGATAATCATCCATTTTTAATGCAGATAATCATCCATTTTTAATACAGATAGTCTTCCACTTTTAATGCAAATAGTCATCCATACAGATAATCATCCATTTTAATTCAGATAGTCATCCGTTTTAATAGATAGTGATCCATTTTAATACAGATAGTCAATAACTTTTAATACAGATTATCATCCATTTTGATACAGATTGTCATCCACTTTTAATACAGATTATCATCTATTTTAATGCAGATAATCATCCACTTTTAATGCAGATAATCATCCATTTTTAATGCAGATTATCATCCATTTTTACTACAGATAGTCTTCCACTTTTAATGCAGATAGTCATCCATACAGATAATCATCCATTTTAATACAGATAGTCATCCATTTTTAATAAAGATAGTCAGGTCTCTGTTGTTTGCTATACTGATTGCTTTTAACAAACTGCATATACATAGAACTGCCACCGCATCATGCGACGGGAGACCTGGGTATGTGCAGTTTGCAATGAGACTCGTCTTATCCTATAGTATATACGGTACAATCCATCAAACTGCTAGCCCATTCACCTTTAATATATTTGCTGGCACCGAACAATTCATGTACCAATGTATGAGTGGATAGATGGATGAGTGGATGGATGATTGAATAGAAATGTACGGATAAATGGCGCATGACTGGGTATATAGATGATTAGACAGATAAATGAAGAGAGGCTTATTTGGATGCACAAGAAGTATGTATGCATGTATGTATGTATGTATGTATGTATGTATGTATGTATGTATGTATGTATGTATGTGGGGGGGGGTAGGTAGGTAGGCATGTATGCATGTATATTTTTTTTTTCTTTTCATCATATTAGAAAAGTTCAAAACATGCAACATAAATATTTGTACATGTAGATGATAAATATTGTGAGCTACAGTTCTTATATAGTTTGTTGAGGAAAGACTAGCAGAAAGCAGAAAATAGTGATTTAACAAAATAGAGAGAATGATGTTTAAATTAAAGAGTTTTACCTTAACAATTAAACATATATATATATATATATATATATATATATATATATATATATATATATATATATATATATATATATATATATATATATATATATATATATCGATTTACTTTTACTAAATAATTTTACATCTATTTTAATTACTTGACAAACATTAAGCATATATGAGTCTTCTGGTGTTTTAGGCACAATACATGATATTATACCGCTAGTCAGTGCCGAGGTTAGTTACATCGATCGTGCTTAAAAAAAATCAAATGGACAATCATTAGAGACGAGTGTTTTTAAATTCCGAACACGACTGCCATAGAAATCTCGTTTAGCGAATTAGTAAATCTTATTAGCCAGTCACTTTAATAACGTTGACATGCAGACATCTGCGAATTGGCAAGGTCGGCAAATTCTGAAGCTTACTGACAATATGCCTGTTTCTGGACTTGGACTTTAAAGTCCCCGAATCATGTATACTTAGAAATATTACGATTATAAAATTATTTTTTTTTTAAATCACATGTTTGTCAAAGGTGTCAAACAGTTAATATTTTCGTTATCATGCCTGCTGTAGAAAATGCGAACTGCAAGATGGAAATTAATAGTGTGCCTTGTGAAATAGACGACGGATCGTTGAATGGCGCTGCATGTATTTATATGTATGCGGTACGTATAAAAGCTAAATACAGATGTTGCTATACGTACACTGGCGAGGTCACAGAACAAAATCGTGCAGATTTTACGACACTATGGCTTTAAAAAAAGTAGCGAAAATGAACAAGTCATGTATAATGGAAACTATAATTTATTTCCCTAAAAATAAAGTGAAAAAGTAAAACAAAACTTCCAGCATGGTAAAGGAAATCCTAAAGTCCTAAATAGTTCTGTCAAGTCCAATAATATCGAGTAATCCGTATTACTTTCAACTGTATTCGAATGATGTCGTCTAATGTACTGGTGTATCAACCGTACAGAAGAATCACTATGATATAATACAAAAATTCTTCAAATGAATTTATAGTAATTTCGTAATAGCTATAAATATCCAAAAAGTCTTAAAACGAATTCACAATATTTCCGTGACAGCTATTATTACAATTAATCTTAAATAATTGGAATACTGTAATTCCATTGAATGATTAAATATTTAAACAATGAATCATTATAATGAACAACTTCCAAGACCGGCGTTTACAAAAAGAATCCATAATTCAATATAATAATTATTTTATATAGATAACTAATAGGCAATTATATATAACTAACAGGCAAAAACATAAGGACCATTCAATAACGACTCATTTACTTGGCACATCGAACCGGTAAACATTGTCAGCTGCCTATCACACAAATTATGTCATTTTTATCTTTAAAAGAAACGCAAAATAAAGTGCAGCTTGGAGAAAGATCACGTAATGTTTACTTGGATAACTCAACATCGAACGTATGAATTTATCTTCGCACTATTAGACTGACGCATCATACAGTACAAACCCGTTAGTTTATAAACCTAGCACCCCACCCTCTCTCTCTCTCTCTCTCTCTCTCTCTCTCTCTCTCTCTCTCTCTCTCTCTCTCTCTCTCTCTCTCGCGAGAAAGACACCTTTTCAAACTTTAATTTGTTCTAGGCGTCGGACCAGTGGATGTGTCATACCCATCATACATCATAAAGGCATACACATATTATAGGGGTAATCATCCATCTAAGCCTTTTGTGATGTCCTGACACTAACGTACATGTGTGTAATTAATAAAGTCTTCTAACAGTGCCAACAATCCTGTGTTCGCTTGAAAACGCGATACTGAGAAAATGGCAATCTACTTACAAAACTTGTTCAGAGATTATTAGATATTAATGCTTGCTGTCAAATTAAGGACACATTTTCTTGCTTAATGGATAAAACGTAGCTGAAAAAAAGCCACGCAATAACGTCAACTCCTAAACAATGGCGTCTTCGTCATCGGCACAGTTCGATAATATATTTATTCATATAATGATGCAATAGAAACCTAAAATACTATAGAAATCTAATATTTTTGAAGTAACTAAGAAACTGTTCTCATAAATGTAGATGTGTTGTATATTTATTTCTCTGATATCTGAACTCAGTGTATTTTAATGGTCTAGCGGATAAATGTTTGATTAAGACGTTTTATATACTGATATATTTTTTAAATATCAATAAACTTGAAATTAACGAGTGATAATAAGAAACGTACAAACATAGCAAAGCTTGTTACGTCAACATTTATCAATCTATGTGCTAATCATTAAAAATACAGATAGATCTGAATGAAGCAGTAGATAACCGCTGATGGTTGAATTAAGATCAAAATGACTCACACGGTTGGTCGAATTAGAATGTAACTCACATGCATTAATTAGAATGAAAATGAAACTCACATGCATTAATTAGAATCAAACTGACATGTATTAATTAGGGTCAAATTAACAAGCACTAGAGTACGAACAACCTGAACTCGTACATTTTACGTCGAACAAGAACTACACATAGCAGACTATGTTGGAGATCGAATGCTTGTTTAATTTAATATAGAATTTAATATACATGTAGTTTTATACCCACTCAAAATATAAAAGATTCAATATAATGTACACTTCGATAAATACCCAACCATAATCAGTTAATCCTTTTATGTTCATTTTTTTCTCCTGTCAAAGTCAGCGGATTCCATCCACAAAGCATTTAAATTTTAATTAGCATGTACTTGTCTTTTATTAGCTCCATTACGTCGTTAGTCAAGGGTTGTCGATCCACTTCGTTAATCGTCGATTTGGAAGAAAGCAAGCGTATGAAAACTTTAAATGTCAAGCAATGAAGTCTTAGACTACACCAACAAGAGTTAATAAGGGTCACCGCAGTTATTTCTAGAGCAAATATTCTAATTTTGCATTCATTGTTATTGCTTTCTACTTATTTTGACTACCCCCCCCCCTCCCGAAAGAAAATGGTGTATATTTTGAGTTAGATCCGCAGTAATCAATTAATATGCAGTTGTTTGTTAAGCCTGTCATATACTTGTTGGAAACTTTGACGTGTAGTAATAGGGGAAGGGAGGGGCGGATATGTGGGCATTGTCGTTGTTATTGTGATGCAAAGCTTGCCCGAAAAGCACTGCAAAGTAAATTTACCAATCTTTAAAGCAATTCCATATCAGTGTCACATGACAGTTTACGTCCACAGATCAGTATCACATGACGGTTTAGTTCTCAGATCAGTATCACATGAGATTTACGTCCAAGGATCGTTATCACATGACGATTTACGTCAACAGAGCAGTATCACGTGACAGTTTACGTCCACAAAGCAATGTCACATGATTGCATTACGACCGCATATAAGTATCACATGATGAGTAGCACATAACGGTTTACTCCCACCGAGCAGTGGCACATGACCAATTACTTCCAAATCACACGAGATGAAACGCAGTCGATTTATATGAATTGGAAATATCATAGATTATGTTAATGGGAAAGGTCTAATTCTGATACTTGAATTAAGGATGATCGTTGGTTATACCTCAGGGCTTTTATCCTTATAAGAATTGTAATACCCGGAGCCAAACGTTATTGACCGCTGGCCAATTTATTGCACAATTCTCTGCAACCAATGTGGATAAAATAATGATAATTACACAGAGAAATAGAGAAAGGTAGGCCCTCTCGTCCGACATCCTTTATATTAGGAAATCGCTGATTAAAGGTTGTTTTTATAAATTCATTTTTTCATTGTATATATAAACATGTTTAGATTTATGAAACAAATTGATAAAAATCATCTTTTACTTGAACCAGTCAAACAAGTCGTAAAAGTCTGATTATATTTTTTAAAAAAGTTAATATAATTTTTTTTTCCATATATGTTTTCATTATAACTGGGTTTTCCAGGTTATCCGCATACGAAGGCATCTTCTTCCGGGACATGATACATATAGGTATATCGTAATTACGTCATAACAAAATCAAATCTCTCTCATAGTTCCTAGCGCGAATCTGCCTGAATGTATTGAATGACGACATAACATTGACATGATGATAAACTAATTACATCATCGTGATTTGCGCAATAAATGTAAGTTTAACACCTGCCAACATCGTTAAAATGTGGAACTGGTAATCTCGGATTTATAAAATTTTCTTGAATGCAGCTAAATTAGATGCA
This sequence comes from Unio delphinus, assembly GCA_029339505.1. Taxonomy (NCBI): domain Eukaryota; kingdom Metazoa; phylum Mollusca; class Bivalvia; order Unionida; family Unionidae; genus Unio; species Unio delphinus. Next base: position 11,405,249 of record JAQISU010000051.1, on the reverse strand, counting down.
AGAAGTTTTACGTATCGTCAACAGCATGGTAAGATTATTTTGTATCATAAACCCTTTAAGTTTGCTTGGGGTTACATTAAGTGACGGTTTCCAAAAATAGAGCAAACAGTACGATTCTCCGTGCTAAAGAATCATAGACGTCACGTGTGTCAGTACATTTCGTCCATGGAGAACACTAATGCACTTTCATTCTGATAAAAGATCATAAAACTCGGAGCTGAACATTTTTGTGTATGTACAGTCATCGTTTTGAAGATATGGCATGATAATGACACCAGTCAATACATTTTTTTGAGGTTTGAAATATCAAATGTCAGCCATTCAATTACTTTATTGTAATGACAAATGCTGTTTCGTTTCGGGGACAATGTGCTGTCATTTGAGACATTTCCCAAGAGCATGTTTATGTTCTTTTAGTGATGGAAATTTTGTCATCTTTTTGCACTTTTATGGCAAATGCATATAAAACATTTGTGCTAAAACGGGAGACAAGAAAACAAAATGTTCAACTGTGTATTGTGTTTACAATAGTACCTGTCAAGTTTTAATTCGTAAAAGAAACGCTTTCACAAACTTTGATTTACTCTTAATTAGCGCATGGTTTATGTTAAAACTATACTCGATTTAATTGTACTTTTGATATATACGTCATATCATTTGGGCAATCATGATATTGCTTATGATGACTTTGTGTAACGACCATTTTAATTTTACACAAGTCCCAATAACTGCCGCGAAGCAAATTATTTCAACTAATATGAAGCAATCGGTAGAATGGGCAAGTGCGCGTTGTTGTTGTGGTGTTGTTATTATGATCTCGTATGGCGTTGATATATGCAAGGTTTGACAGAAAAGCACTGGAAACCGATTGGGAACCCAAGCATATCCGCGAAATTTATAAACTAATTCCTTAGCCGTATCTTATGACGGTTTACGTTCACAGAGCAGCATAACATGACGATTTACGTCCACAGAACAGTATCTCATCACGGTTTGCCTCCACAGAGTAGTGTCTCATGACGGTTTACGTCCACAGAGCCTATCACATAACGGTTTACCTCCACATATCAATATTTCATGACGAATTACGTCCACAGATCAATATAGCTTGACGGTTAACGTCTACAGATCAGAATCGCCCGACGTTTACGTCCACATATCAGAATCACATGACGATTTCCGTCCACAGATCAGTGTCGCTTGACGGTTTACATCCACATATCAGAATGGCAAGACGTTTCACGTCCACATTACAGTATCACATAACGGTTTACCTCCACATATCGTATCACATGATGGTTTACGTCCACAGATCAGTATCACATGACAATTTACGTCCACAGATCAATAGCGCGTAACGGTTTACATTCACAGATCAGTATTACATGACGGTTTGCGTCCACAGAGCAGTATCACATGACGATTAACGTCCAATCACATGATACGAAGCGCGTTCAATTCATCACAAATAGACATCATAAATCACGTTAAAGGGAAAGGCTTAATTATGATGATTTTAATTAAAAATGATCGCTGTTTTTAACTCAGAGCATTTAACTTTCAGGAAATGTAATACTCTGAGTCAAAAGTTATTGGCTGCTGGACAATTTATTGCTCAATTCTCTACAGCCAATGTGGATATAAAAAAGACAATTACATTGTCAAATAGGGAAATATGCCCTCTCGTCCAATATCCTTGGTACTAAGAAATCGGCAAAATTTTGGCTGGATAAAGGTAAAATTCTTTTCAATGTATGCATAAAAAGTTCTATTTCTTAAACACATTTATTAAGATCAACTGTAAGCTGAACTAAGGGATAATGAAGCCATTTTACAACAAGTCGTAAAAGTATGATAACATTAAAAGGAGTAATATATTTTAGTTGACATATCTGTTTTCATTATAACCGGATTTTCCCCATAAAATCGTTTACAAGCAGTAATTTCCTTCGATGCCGAATAGCAGAGGTATATCGTAATTGCACCAAAAGAACGTGACACCTTTCCCATTGTTTTAATCGCGATTCTGACCGAATGTACTGAATGAAGTCATAACATTGACGTAATAAAAACTGACTAGTCTGTGTCTACATCCCCGCTTGTTTGTACCCCCCTGCCGATTTCAGTAACGAAAAGCATAAACAAGATAAAAAGTCAATAAATCTTACTCAGCTTATTCATTGATTTATAATTTCTATCCCGATTGCGACCAGGGAATCCATAACACCTTTATCGTCGCAATTCGATGATTAGATGATTGTATCAGTAGGAATAGTCAGTAGCTTTGATTTCTTGGATCCGCATGTTAAATTACATGTATCAATGCATTTCGTTTATATCTTGGATACTTAGTGCATAGGGAAATTTAAATGCGCAGATGCATTTTAATTAATGCATAAAGTGTGCAGTTTAAAACTAGATTTATATAATATGACAATGCTAGCACGTCGATTCACTCTCCATAACAAATAAGCTGACGTTGGTAAGAAATAACCAAAAAAGAACTGATTAACATTTACAACGACTGCATATTATTGAAGAGGAACTTTCGGTAGTAAATTATATCTTTTAATGAATGTTCCAATCTTTTAAAACGTATTAATATATTTTAAAGAATATTCATCTTCTTGCTCCGAGAGTAGCTTGCCAGTAAGAAAGTTGCATATTGCCTATGCATATCGCTCTTGACAACGAGAGTGCATATAATCTGACTATACCTACCCGTTTGTTTGTAAACCCCCATTGTTTGTAAACCCCCAATCCCCTTTAAAAAAACGAAGGCATGAGATAAAAGATGCACATGACTTAGTTCATTTATTGATTTATGGTTTCAAACCCGATTATTGCAGAGATGGGATCCTAACACCGTTATCGTCTTTGCATTTCATTTCAAACGGAAGTTTTCGTGTAAAAGACTACTTGTTCGACAGCTATTTCCAGTTCCTGTACAAGTCCAATTTCAGTAAAGGGATGAAATGTACAACTACACGTGTATGTACATAAAAGGAAAATACTATGTCGTCTGCTTCTGATATTTACAATGTCGAATCAAGTCAAGGAAAAGAATGACAATTACCAATTTTCCTTTCACGTGGACTTAACAAGTGGTGTAATTTCTACATACATGTGAGCAAAGGATATAACTGTCAACTCTCAACATAATAGTAATTTACAGAATTATCCGGCAGTTACCAAATAGGATGAACTACGTCACAGTGTTGTCTGAGGAACTTCCCGATAGTGAGGGGGCAGGGTCCAGTTTTTATGTACAAATTTAATGTCGCATGCACCTGCCTAATATAAAAATTCATTAAAAATATAATACGCGAGTGAGGTCAAAAAGGTACATATTTCTGGATAGGTATTATGTAGTGCAACATAATCATATCACACACAGGACCTGACAAGTCTACTGAAGTTCTTAGAATAAAATATCTATGTACCCCAACCCCTATTTTATACATGCATTTTTCACATCCGAAGGCCATTTTTGACAGCATGTGGTGCTCACAGTGCAAACGCAAGGCCTTTTCCTAGATGAAAATTTTGAAAAACATTGTCTACTAAATAGCTTGATGCAATTCATAATAGTTGTCATCCATGCCGTTTTTGAGATATTCTACTTGCCTTGAACCCACGTGTCTACTGCTATGGGAGGCTAGCTCTTCTTCCTAGCCGACTATTGGTATTTCACAATCAACATACTGCAGAGTAACTATGGAAAGTGTACATGTCTGACATCAATTTTAAGAACAACACAAGCCTGAAACACCTAGTTCACAAATTTATCCATATCTTTAATTATTACACAATAGTAGCTCAAAAACTCACACCATACCCTTAAGTTAAGAAATTTGCCAGGGGCCAATTTACGAAACTGGACCCTGCCACCTGAGCGCAACATGGCGCCATGTTAGTATGGAATCTCCGTTAAGCACGAAATGCGCAGTGAATGCCAGTGTTAGGGCGACTGGTCACATTCAATTTAGAAATTATAAACCAATGTATGAATTGACTAAGTTCTGTGCGCTTTTTATCACATTAAAGAATTATGTTACCGAAATTAGTAGGGGTTACAAACAAACGGAGAGGTATAGTGTTACGATTATATGGTCACAAAAGTAAATAACAGAAAAGAAGAGAAACCAAGAAGTCCTGTAAAACTGGGGGTGGTAGGGGAAACCAATTTCATTATTAAAGTGATAAATGAAAAATGTGAGAAGAACTTACAATATAACTAAGTGAATAAAAATTTGACTTTATAAAAGTCTCAGAAAGTCTTAAACGAATGAAAAGTCATATAATTTCAATACCGAAAATGTATTGGTCCTCCAAGAACTTTGCCGTTGTCAAGATGGATTTGTTAAGAATTGTTAAAAATATTTTTGTCCAAATAATGAGTACTTTCTATCACCACCTGACAGACCAAATAAACGTTTTTATTCTCTCGAAATATATTGAAGTTCAACATAAAATACGTCTACAGACTTACAACAGGAACACAAAATGTCTGAACGACTTCAGAAATCGGAATGTCACCAAATGCTTAACTTTCTCATTATATGCACCATGCATTACAACTGTATTTCGCAATGGACCACAAACGACAACATTGTCACAGAATTAGGCGAAAATTTGAACTGATTTTTGTTGTACTTGAATTGCAAACGAAACTCACCATTTTCTTGATTTCGTCGTACACGCATTACCTGGGGTGATTAAGTGGCGTGTAACGATTTGCATGTGCCAATTTGTAATTTACATGAAATCCGAAATACTCGTTTTACGTGGTGTACGGCAAGCTCGATGTGATTTATGTTCACCTATTGAGAGTATATAAGGCGAACTATTTATCATAAATTTTTACGGGAACCCAAATATCTAATCGAAGGATAGATAACCTCGTCTTGCAAATCTCCAGCCAAAGGGGTGAGTGTTAAAATTACATTTCGTTTTATTGTGAATTTTATTCAGATTATCATTTCGTATAATGATGCCTTTATTGCAATGAACGTGGAATATTTGGAATTACTAGTCACTTTTAGACTATAAATACAATATCGTAATCTACGGCTTAGATTATTTTTGAGACAACTATTATTAGTCTGGTTTTGTTTATTATAGCTGATTCAGTCTGATTCCAGCTGATTCCGTCGTTGATACCGTAGAAGTTCATCACTGATAGCGCATCTAATAACATCGTTGATACCGTCTCTGATACCGTAGCTGCTAACATAGTTGTTACATTGTTTCTGGTACCGTAGCTGCTAATAACATCGTTGATACCGTAGCTGCTAATAACATCGTTGATACCGTAGCTGCTAATAGCATCGTTGATACCGTAGCTGCTAATAACATCGTTGATACCGTAGCTGTTAAACACATCTGATACCATCTTTTGATAAACGTCTTTGATATCGTTTGATTTGTTGTGGGACATCTATTGTTTGTTCTGGAACATCTCTGTATAAATATCTGAATGTGCTTGTGCCGTTAATTTGTGCAAACGGAATTGAAGTATCTGTCTGTGTGTCGAACTGTCTGTTCGTCAATATCTGTGTAACGTGTAAATATCCGGAAAGCTAGAAGTCCGAGTGTCGGAGCTGTCTTAGAGTTGTAAAACGTCCGGGTTGACATCTAGGGGAGTGAGGAACCGTTGGTTCGGGTAGATGTTGTATGCTGTCTGAACGTATAACTGTGGTGGATCCGTGTAGGGAAACGTCCGATAATAGTATTGGTCAACCCTCGGTTCTCGGGGAAACTGGGAGACGATTCAACTGTTGCTGAATCGTGCGGTTATACAGGGGAGACACATAGGTGTATTGAAATTGTGATATAATTTAATACATTGTTGTATTTGCATGCTTATGTCAGATCGCAATAATATTTCAAGTGATCACATAGATATCAATAAAAGCTAGCAACTTGATTCAATACAAGTATATGATCGTGCTAGTTATCGCAATCCATCGTGCGATAGATAGTTTGTCGTTTGTGTTTATTTTTTTCGTAAATCGTACTTGCATTTATTTAACTTTCGTAAAGGATTCTTGGATCTGTGTATAATCCAAGAGATCCCTTTACATCTGAGATTCCTTTTGTATTGTTATTTAATTTATTCATGTATTGTGAATGGTTGTGAGTGTAATTGTGGGTTGAGTGCATGAATTATTGTGTTGTTACATCTGTATTTTTTTCATTTACAATTTATTACATAAATTTATATTTTCTTTCACAAATTGTGTTTGTACTGTTCATTTAATCCACCCTCCTCTCGGTAACAATTCTGTTACAATGGTGTCAGAAGTGGGATCGTTGGATTAAGTGAACTGTCAATCATTTTTGTGAAGGTATACATTTAATGTTTATATTTGAGCGTGACCTTCTGTTAAGATAATACTCTAGTTGGAGTTTATTTTTGTCTAGGTTACCTAGGTCCGTGTGTCCAGTATAAACGTGTTTAAAACATTGGTTTGGTTACCTATCTATATTCATATTACAATTGTCATGTCATCCCTTAAGGACTTGGTTGCCTTAGGCAAAGAATTTGGATATGAAGGTGAAAGCCTAAGGAAATTTATTCAAGAAGAACAAGCCCGGGAAAGGGAAGAAAGGGTAAGAGAAAGGGAATTACATAGGGAATTAGAAAAGGAAAAGGGGGAGGCCGAAGAAAGGAAACGGGAATTAGAAAGGGAATCCGAAGATAGGAAATGGGCATTTGAGAAGGATAAGATAGAATTAGAGAAGCAGGCCCAAAGGGAAAAGATAGAATTCGAAAGGGAAAAGATAGAATTAGAGAAGCAGGCCGAAAGAGAAAAGATAGAATTAGAGAAGCAGGCCGAAAAGGACAGGATAGGATGGGAAATGGAAGCGGAGGGAAGGCGATTAGAGTTAGATAAACTAGCAAAAGTAGAAATGTTAGAGTTAGAAGAAAGAGCAAAGCAACGGGATCATGAGCGTAAGGTAGAATTAGCGACATCTGGAAGAGAACACGATTCTGCCTTTAGCAAATTAAGGGGCCCCAAATTACCTCCCTTTGACGATGAAAAAGATAACATAGATAGTTATCTTCATCGGTTTGAGCGGTATGCCGAAAACCAGAAGTGGAGTCAAAATGACTGGGCGCTGCATCTGAGTGCTTTATTAAAAGGTAAAGCACTGGATGTATACTCGCGACTTCCTAGGGACGATGTGTTTAAGTACGACGTCCTAAAGGAAGCACTTCTCAAAAGGTACGAGCTCACTGAACAAGGTTTTCGAAAAAAGTTCAGGTATAGCAAGCCCGATAAGGGAGAAACCTTTGGTCAGTTCACCGTCAGAATTGCGAACTATTTTGAGCGGTGGATTGAATGCGGCAAAGCGGTGAAAACGTTTGAAGGGTTGACTGATTTCTTGCTCAGAGATCAATTATTTAATACAGTTGGGCGAGAATTAGATCAATTTCTGAAGGAGAAAGTCTTCACAAACGTAAAAGATATGGCTAAGCAAGCCGATTTATTTGCCGAAGCTCATGGGGGAACCCAGAACGTGGTTTTAAAAGATTTTAAGTCTGGAAACCAGTCTGTAAGACCTATGCCTAGGGAGCCTGTAAAATCAGCTGAGGTAAAAAGGTCAGTTGGGAATCCAGTTTTTCAGCGTGTGCGGTGTTTCTTGTGTAATGCATTGGGTCATGTTCAAAAAGACTGTCCTAAAAGAAAGGCACTTATACATAAGGTAGCAGTGGCTATACAAAGTAAAGGTATATCCGATAACAACGTACATGTAGAACCTTGTATTCATTCACTTGGCACGTGTTTATTTCCTGAAGCGCGTGTACCAACCGCGAGAGGGTTTGTCAACGGTCGAGAAGTCGTGGTATTGCGTGACACTGGTTGTACGGGCGTAGTGATCAAACGTAGTCTCGTGCAGGATAACCAAATGCTCGGGTGGGAATCCCCATGTATGTTACTTGATCAGACGATGGGTCGCATTCCCGTAGCAAGGATCACAGTAAAAACACCTTTCTTAACGGGAACTGTTGATGCCCTTTGTATGGACAATCCTATTTACGATCTGACGATCGGTAATGTTGAAGGTTCCCGTCTTCCAACCATGGCCGATTTTAAAATACCTTTGGCCCAGGCAGTCGAAACGCGAGCGCAAACACGGCGAGAAAAATCCGCGTTTCATAAATTAATAGTCCCTGAATCGATCTCAGGAATTTCCCGTGATGATTTCAAACAAGAGCAAGAACGTGATGAATCCATCAGAACAATTGTTGAGAAAATCACGTCCGGCGCGATTAAACATTGCAAGCGTGGGGGTAGCTCTAGATTCGTACGCAAGAACGGATTAATTCATAGGGAGTTTAGCGCTCGGGAGGGTAAGAAGTATTGGCAAGTGGTCGTACCCCAGAGATATAGATCTCAAGTACTTAGGGTGGCGCATGAGTCAAGCATGGCAGGACACCTAGGTAAGGCTAAGACCACTAGCAGGGTAGTCGCTGAATTCTACTGGCCCGGTGTTAATGGCGATGTCACACGGTTCTGTAGGTCGTGCGACGTATGTCAGAAAACCGTCTGTAAGGGAAGGGTCACAAGGGTGCCCTTGGGACAGATGCCATTAATAGATACACCGTTTAAAAGAGTGGCAGTAGATATTGTAGGACCAATACACCCAGTTACCGAAAGAAAGAATCGGTACATACTTACTCTGGTTGACTACGCAACCAGATACCCTGAAGCCGTAGCGTTACCAACTATTGAAACGGAAAGGGTAGCTGAAGCATTAGTTGATATCTTCAGTAGGGTAGGGGTGCCAGAGGAAATCCTCACTGATTGTGGTGCCCAATTCACCTCTGACCTCATGGGTGAAATAAGTAGGCTGTTGTCCATCAAACAGCTAAACACTACCCCATACCATCCGATGTGCAATGGACTGGTAGAGAAGTTTAATGGTACCCTGAAAAGCATGCTGAGGAAGATGTGCGCGGAACGTCCGCAAGACTGGGACCGTTATTTAAACGCTGTTCTGTTCGCGTACCGTGAAGTACCGCAGGAAAGTTTAGGGTTCTCACCCTTTGAACTGTTGTATGGTAGAACGGTTCGAGGCCCGATGCGGATACTACGCGAACTATGGACTGGTGATGTCTCGAACGAGGAAATAAAAACGACTTACCAGTACGTGTTAGATCTAAGAAATAAACTTGAGAGTACATGCCAGATGGCACGTGACGAATTGATTAAATCGGGGCGCAGATATGCCAAGTATTACAACCGCAGAGCGCGTAATAGGAAATTTCTTGTGGGAGATCAGGTGCTATTGCTTCTTCCAACTAGTTCGAATAAGTTATTAGTCCAGTGGAAAGGTCCATATGAAGTTAAAGAAGTAAAAGGTGACATGGACTATAAAATTGACATGGACGGTAATGTAAAGACATTCCATGCAAACATGCTCAAGTTATATATTAAGAGACAGAGCGACAATGTTGGAAAGGGGGTCTTAAATGTCGTTTGTACGGCAGTCGTAGACGATGATGAAGCTGATTCGAATATAGAGAGTTCCCTTGAATGTCCCTTGGGAGTTGCGGGGGAGGGGATAGATAAAGTCGATGTGAGTGCGGAGTTGACGAAAGACCAGCGTCAACAGATTAATGCGCTCTTGGCTAAACATTCTTATGTATTCACTGACAGACCAGGTTGTACAACTTTGTTGGACCTCAAAATTAAGCTGAATACGTCTGACCCTATTCGAATCAAGGGCTATCCGGTGCCATACAACGCACGTGAAGCTGTGGACGAAGAGGTGAGTAAAATGTTGGATCTGGGGGTGATTGAACCCTCCAACTCACCATATTCGTCTCCAGTAGTGTTAGTAAGGAAAAAGGACGGGACGAACCGATTCTGTATCGATTTTCGGCAGTTGAATAAAATCGCTGTGTTCGATGCAGAACCAATGCCAGATATGGAGGGTCTATTTGCAAAGTTGTCGGGAAACCGATGGATTTCCAAATTGGATCTGTCCAAGGGATATTGGCAGGTTCCCATTGTCCCAGAGTCCCGAACTTTGACGGCATTTGCGACCCAGAAAGGATTGTATCAATTCAAAGTGATGCCTTTCGGGTTAGTTGGAGCCAGCGCCACTTGTTGTCGTTTGATGCGAAAGTTGCTGAAAGGTTTAACAAACGTTGATAGCTTTGTAGACGACATATTCGTGTACACGAATACTTGGAGTGAGCACGTGTCCGTACTGAGCGAGCTCTTCAATAGACTCCGCAGAGCGAACCTCACAGTGAGACCCACTAAATGCAGTATTGGTTATACAGATTTAGATTGTTTGGGTCATAGGGTCAGCGGTATGGGTCAGTTAAAACCTCATCCCAAGCAAATTGAAGCAATTAGAGACGCACCGAAGCCAACCAACAAAACGCAGGTAAGATCATTTCTAGGTCTAGTAGGTTTTTACAGAAAGTTTATACCGAACTTTGCAGCCATTGCTAGCCCGCTGTCTGATTTGACCAAAAAGGGGCAACCAAACAAAGTGGAATGGGGACCGCCACAAGATAAAGCATTTTGTACTCTGAAAGAGAAACTGGTTAGTGCACCTATATTGAAATTGCCAGATGTCAGCAAACCTTTTATTCTAAGAACAGACGCTTCTGAAACTGGGTTGGGGGCAGTTTTACTGCAAGAGCAGGACGACAGTAAGTTACCCGTAGCTTACTCGAGTAGAAAATTGCTACCCAGGGAGAAAAATTATTCCGTTATAGAAAAGGAATGTTTGGCCGTAGTATGGGGAATTGGGAAGTATCACGCATATCTATTTGGGAGAGATTTCGTTCTTGAGACTGATCACCAACCCCTACTGTATTTAAACAAGGCCAAGGTCGCTAACGCTCGGTTGATGCGTTGGGCGCTAACACTACAACCTTATCGTTTCCGTGTAGAAGCAATAAGGGGAGTTGAAAATATAGGCGCAGACTACTTGAGTAGGGCATGATGGGAAATTTGTATGAATTTGCCCAGTAATAAAATCCAGTTTGTAGTATAACCAGTGTAAATGTTGTAAGATATCATCAGTAGTTATTTTTCTTCTATTCTGTGTTAGTTTTAAAAATGTGTACATTTTTATTCTTAGGGGGGAGGTATTGTCACAGAATTAGGCGAAAATTTGAACTGATTTTTGTTGTACTTGAATTGCAAACGAAACTCACCATTTTCTTGATTTCGTCGTACACGCATTACCTGGGGTGATTAAGTGGCGTGTAACGATTTGCATGTGCCAATTTGTAATTTACATGAAATCCGAAATACTCGTTTTACGTGGTGTACGGCAAGCTCGATGTGATTTATGTTCACCTATTGAGAGTATATAAGGCGAACTATTTATCATAAATTTTTACGGGAACCCAAATATCTAATCGAAGGATAGATAACCTCGTCTTGCAAATCTCCAGCCAAAGGGGTGAGTGTTAAAATTACATTTCGTTTTATTGTGAATTTTATTCAGATTATCATTTCGTATAATGATGCCTTTATTGCAATGAACGTGGAATATTTGGAATTACTAGTCACTTTTAGACTATAAATACAATATCGTAATCTACGGCTTAGATTATTTTTGAGACAACTATTATTAGTCTGGTTTTGTTTATTATAGCTGATTAAGTCTGATTCCAGCTGATTCCGTCGTTGATACCGTAGAAGTTCATCACTGATAGCGCATCTAATAACATCGTTGATACCGTCTCTGATACCGTAGCTGCTAACATAGTTGTTACATTGTTTCTGGTACCGTAGCTGCTAATAACATCGTTGATACCGTAGCTGCTAATAACATCGTTGATACCGTAGCTGCTAATAGCATCGTTGATACCGTAGCTGCTAATAACATCGTTGATACCGTAGCTGTTAAACACATCTGATACCATCTTTTGATAAACGTCTTTGATATCGTTTGATTTGTTGTGGGACATCTATTGTTTGTTCTGGAACATCTCTGTATAAATATCTGAATGTGCTTGTGCCGTTAATTTGTGCAAACGGAATTGAAGTATCTGTCTGTGTGTCGAACTGTCTGTTCGTCAATATCTGTGTAACGTGTAAATATCCGGAAAGCTAGAAGTCCGAGTGTCGGAGCTGTCTTAGAGTTGTAAAACGTCCGGGTTGACATCTAGGGGAGTGAGGAACCGTTGGTTCGGGTAGATGTTGTATGCTGTCTGAACGTATAACTGTGGTGGATCCGTGTAGGGAAACGTCCGATAATAGTATTGGTCAACCCTCGGTTCTCGGGGAAACTGGGAGACGATTCAACTGTTGCTGAATCGTGCGGTTATACAGGGGAGACACATAGGTGTATTGAAATTGTGATATAATTTAATACATTGTTGTATTTGCATGCTTATGTCAGATCGCAATAATATTTCAAGTGATCACATAGATATCAATAAAAGCTAGCAACTTGATTCAATACAAGTATATGATCGTGCTAGTTATCGCAATCCATCGTGCGATAGATAGTTTGTCGTTTGTGTTTATTTTTTTCGTAAATCGTACTTGCATTTATTTAACTTTCGTAAAGGATTCTTGGATCTGTGTATAATCCAAGAGATCCCTTTACATCTGAGATTCCTTTTGTATTGTTATTTAATTTATTCATGTATTGTGAATGGTTGTGAGTGTAATTGTGGGTTGAGTGCATGAATTATTGTGTTGTTACATCTGTATTTTTTTCATTTACAATTTATTACATAAATTTATATTTTCTTTCACAAATTGTGTTTGTACTGTTCATTTAATCCACCCTCCTCTCGGTAACAATTCTGTTACAAACATACACTATTAATATACGACGTACGAAGTCACCATGTACTGTATTCCAATGACCTCGTGCAACCAATGGGGAAGCCACAAAATCCTTCTCGAAACTTCCATATCCCATCATTCACTGAGATCCATAGGCATCATATTAAGTTTTATTATTAAGATTACTATTAAAGTTCCAACACGTAGGTAAACGACTATATCCTACGTGATTTGTGTTTTCAACAGAGCCAAAATACTCACTCAATTTATATTTTTAAACTTTTTATACAGCTTACGACCATGAATAAAAATTACCAAATTTAAATAAAATCATATGCCAAAAGTTATGGAAAATTTAGATATACAGGAACATAGTCAGACTATAGTGGTATGAAATTACTGACAACATCATTGCTAAGGCCAGGATGTATTTGGATATATATTTTCTTTCGAAGTAATTTTTCTGAGTTACTGGTGTTTGTATTACCGCGATAAGACAAGAGATTTCAGATAAGGATCGACTCAACAATGACAATTTTGTAACAAAAGAAAGAGTTGAAAACCAGTTTGATCATTGTAGCGGAATTGACTGTATATGGAAAAGGCTCATGTTGGCATCCGCAATAGATGCAAAAGTCCTAGATCTTTAAATTACTGAATTGTCCGAATATCATACGTAGGACATAAACAACGTTGTAGTGTTTCAACCTATCTGCTACAAAGCTTAAATTAATTTTTAATTCAATACGGGCCCTGCGGGTCATGAAAAATAAATTCCCTATAATTTGACAAATTGGTGCAGCACTTCAAAATGTCTATGCAGTTTTGGATATAGTTCCCATAAATATTTTCTGAGACGTTTGACAAGGCCTGTTCTTCCATTAAGGATTTAGAGCTACTCCGCGGCAGACATGAATGTGTGGACTTTAATTAAATTTTGTTAAAATTAAATCCAAAGCATTGCATCATTGATTTAGGTGATGTTTGTATTTCATTTTAAGTTATATTGTTTCAGATATCAAGCAGGCAGCGTTTAACTGAACGTCACAAGACAACCTAAACAGTATTTAAGCCAGTATTAGTGCCATAATACACAGAACTGCATTCCAATGTTAATTTTATCCATGAAGCAAGTAGCATTGTTTTGCATCCTAATCATTTACCATGCATATCAAGAACAAACTTCCAATCTAAACGTACTGACACATTAGGACCTATTGACCTATGTTACTGTGTCATGCTGTGCATATTGCATAAGCGTAGAGTCAAATTTATATGCATCACAAAAGCTGAAAGAGATTTACTGATAACAAACTTCTGAACTACATTTTTGTCAATCATTATTGAATACATGCATGGCCTTGATATAGGAGATACACCATTCAAACATTTTACTGCCTGAAATCATTTGATACACAGTTGTATGTAGTTTTTTCCTTGTGTATGATACTTTTTTTTTTTTTTTATGGTTTAACGCCATTTTTTCAGCACAATATAGGCTATACATGGCGGCCAGTATTAATGGTGGAGGAAGAAACCGGACAAACCCCGGAAAGAACCACCGACCCACGAGAAGCTACTGGCAAGCTTTCTCACATAACTACATTTGCCGAATCTTAGACTCGAACACACGCAGACAGAGGTGAGATGGCAGTGGTCCGTAACGGACAGCGCTTTAGACCACTCGGCCACTCGGGGCCCCGTATGATACTTTATGAGAGGATGATGTAGATTGAAACAAAAAAGTTAAGCACAATAGACTGAAGTCATGGTGTATATTGTATAACAGGGGAGCATGTCTGATACAATTTATTTATGACAGAACCAGGACGTGACCGATTCCGTGTGAATAATAATTATTCAGAAAAAAACTGCATACATTTTAACATTTATGCTAAAATTATTGTTTTGTGTACTGCCATACAGGAGTATTGAAAATAATTTTTTTTGGGCTTTATGGTACAGGTGTGGGAGATTTGTAAAGATCGCAACTAAACATCACTAGCGCTAGATCAGAGAAATATGAACTCCGTTTTGTCTCTTTGGAACAAAGTTTGTGGGGTGACTTCGGTGGAGCGAACAAAAGATAATAATTTGAGACGTTTACACATCATCAAGAATTGCTAAACACAGCGAGTGCAATAGTCGATGGCGATTAATCTCTTTTGGACTATACCGTTATTTGTTACTTCCATTCATTCATTCAATGGTCATCGTGCCTTAGGTGGTGCATAAGGATTCCATGAGAGAGTGCACTGCTGCCTGTCTACGGCCTATCAATTGAGAGTTTTCCATGTGAGGTAGCACGTTTACATCTTGTCAGTTTCCTCTGCCTTTCTCCTTGGGCTGACCCCTTCCTTTTACGCTTTAAGTCCGATGTCCAGCATAAGGCTATTCTCCATGTTCTCTTTTTCACTGTTGGACAATAAGTTTTACAATTTGTTTTGGTCGGACATGTTGAAGGATAATCCACAGAAAATTTACGAACTGTTATTGTTGTAATCTTCCAGCACGATGAGGATTATTTCTGTTGAAGATCTTAAGCTTTGCATTCTTCCCAGTTGTTGTGGTTCGAAACGTACTTCAGCATGGTGAAGGACAGGATGGCTTTGCTGATTCTCAAATTGAATTCTCTCTCTCTCTCTCTCTCTCTCTCTCTCTCTCTCTCTCTCTCTCTCTCTCTCTCTCTCTCTCTCTCTCTCTCTCTCTCTCTCTCTCTCTCTCTCTCTCTCATGCCAGTCTCAAATTATCCTAGAACTCCGTCCCTTGGACGGTTTGTTTAACGAGGAAATTTACTGTTAATTTTAATCTGTGTTATGCAGTCTTCCCTTCTTTCGGCGGAAAAATAGGACTGAAGAATGTGTCAAGATTACTTAAAAATTTAATTTCGTCTGGGAAACAAATCCAATTTAAATTTCTAACTGATGTCCGAACGGATCATGTCTCCCAAACAAGAGAGATTAACCATCGCAAGATACCATTTTCTTGCGACCCTAGCACATATCTCAATCTTATTGGATGCGTGTCACGCAGACCTCGACAACATATTCTGCGACCAGCATCTACAATTTTTCGCAATATTACAATTCGGTAAACGCTGTACGCGGCAACGAAACAAGTATACATTTGTTCATGCATAATGAATAAACATTTACAACAAAACAATTCCGTGATATTTGTTCTATTCGTTATAAATCTCCCTCAAAAAGTTGTATAACTAGAAATGGAATTTAGAAGTATGAATTAACAAAACCTAAACAGAATCATAGCAAAATACCTTGACAATCATTTGATTTTAGTGTACATATTTTACTACTTATAACTTGTCTGGTCTTTCTCAATGATATTTAACCATATTTAAACAATATCACCAATATATAAATTAGATAATTTGTTTCTAATTAGATTTAACGATCAGATTTATCAAATGACACATCTTGAAGGAAGAATAAGCTGAGATACTTGTTTACCATAAAATAAGGTCTTTTAATATAATGAAGAGATGTAAAATAAATAAATGAATCGTGTATTTGACATTATACATATTAAATTTTAACAGAAATTCAGTGAAAGATTAATAATGGATGTTTGATAGGATTGAATATTCAATTATGCACATCCACAATAATCAACCGTTTAGAGCAAGCTCATGGAGCCACCATAATAGATTAAAAATAAAGGCTTGTAATAATGTGGATTATATCGGTAAATAAATGTTATACTGCACGTGGAATGAAATATAAATACTCTCATAAAAGTCAGACCACCAGAATAAAGTTTGGATATATACGGTAACTGATCAATAGCTTTATGCAGAATTGATTTAAAATTCTGGATATTAAAACTCAAAACTTGAATTTGATATCTATGTAGACGGTTCTAAAATAAATAACATTCTTATATCAAATCATTTAGAAGAACTGAACTATAAATACAAAACGACACGTGGTGGCCACAATTATTACAAAGATGGAAGATAAAACTGCGTTGGTTTGTTTGTTTGTTTGATTAGGTTTTTTTTAACGTAGCTTTAAAAAAAAAATTCAGTCATATCGCTACGATGTCTGCTGTGAGGCAGTTTATAGTGATGTCTAGCACTGAGGCATCATGCCGCAGACATGTGGCATGATGTCCCACCCAGTTACATTATCCTGACACCAGGCCGACCAGTCCTAACACTAACCTCTTAATGCTGAGCGTCAAGCGAGGCACCATTTCTGTAAGTCTTTGGTATGGCTCGGCCGGGAATCGAACCCACGACCTCCCGCTTCCGCGGCGAACGCTCTAACCACTAGGCCACCGGAGCGGTTAAAAAAACTGCGTTGGAACAAAGGATCTAAACAGCTTTGGATTTTAAAGAAATAGGTGAAGAACATTTTAACTCAACAGATATATGCTATATATGTGAGAATGAAATATGTTGGGACAAAGTGAGAGACCACAACCATTTAACAAGCAAATATAGAAGTCCAGCAAACAATGAATGCAATGTGAACATTCGATGTCTAAAATATCATCGTTTAATTTATCCGCTTATGACAACCGTATATTTATTACAGCAAAAATGATCCAAATGAAGCGGAAGAAAAATTACGTTCATGAGAAATCCATAGTACTAAAAATGGTAATTTGAAGTTTATGAAAGGAGGAAAAGAACGAAAGACAATGAAAAGAACAATCAGGTTTGTTGACAAATATTCATTGACCTCTTTTTGGAACAACTTTCTAAAAAGGTAAGCGATGACACATTTACAATCGGTAATGAAATAATCTACAGATGACATATAAATACTAGAGAAAAGACATCTACACGTACGAATATATCGATAACTTTAAAAAGTTTAAAGAAACTGCTACACAACCTACAGGTTTCACTCATCATTCAACGATTCAAAACAATTAATATGATTTCCATTTTGACAAAGATGCATGAAATATTTCAGCCTGAAATACTTATAAATCTGCTTGATTATTATATAAAGCGAGGTATATTGATCTTGTTTGACAGTTTAGACGATCTTTCTTTAGTCTCGCAGAAAAGCTACACGTTACATACAAGACTCAACGAACATGTTGAATGAAAACTGTTGATAATCACATGTTGCTGATGACTGAAGAAGAGGCTGAATTAGAGTAATGCATTACATATATGCCAGCGTAAATCATAAGTAATACTCAATCCCGGACATTGTTTTTAAAAAACAATAAGTGTGTCATCAATGTGTACCATTCCGGCCCCTGGCCAGGGCCCATCGCCGAGGTTGGAGCCCTTGGCAGCTGCCTTGTTTGCGATGGCAGAAGTTCTCCGCTGATAATACCCGAGCAGAGATACAAACTTTTGGTGTGTTATGAAACGTTACGAGCAAGGTCATTTATCATGTACTGCAGCAATCGGACCAATATCTGCTGGGATATAATTTAGATGGGCACCGGATGAACAAATCAGATTGGTAGATGCTGATTTGTAGACTCTATAACGCCTATGGTCGGATGGACTACCAGTTACTCCATAAAAATGAATTTCAAAGAATTCGATACATGAGTATCAAACATATACTGACAAAGAAAATAAGAACAATTAACGCTTTGCACACAGCTAGGTTAAAACTGAAAAATACACACAGAGTATATTTGTTTTCAGTTCTTTTTCTAACAAACGTGGATTAAATCAAGTTTTGAAATTTGAGACACAAATCTATCAATCATTTTGAGAAAGACGTCTTCAAAGGGATAAACACCAATTGTTAGGTAATGAGCTGGAACTATGAGGAAAAATACATTATTTCAAAAAGGACATTTTTCAAACATAGAAAGATATATAATTTGCCAGAATTTTTACAGCCGATAACTCAGCCAACATTTCAAATCAAGCAATCTTATTTATGGTATATTTATCGTACATGTTAAAACGTGCCTATAATTTATACTTTTTAATTAGTTCTATTTTTTTGTGCAAGTTTATTGTGTACAGCAAACAAGTAAATTGTAGAAAAACGAAATATTTAGCTATCAACAGTCTAAATTCCATAACTAATGAATCTTATGAATTTAACAAGGTGTGAAATGTTTCAATATTCTTGAAAGCCATAAATTTAACAACTTTGCTACATTATAGCTTTTTTGAGATAAAGAGTTTGATAATAACTTTGTTATTAGTAAGCAAATAGGTAGGAATTTGAACTTTTTTAAAAAAAATCACTCTTTAACGTGTGAAATTGATTTAAAATTGCAATTTGATCAATAAAATACTGTAAAACAAACGTTTGTGCAAAGTTAGTAACAATAAAAACACCAACAAAAGTGACATACTGCTACTACTACTACTACTACCACCACCACCACCACCACCACCACCACTACTACTACTACTACTACTACTAGTACTACTACTACTACTACTACTACTACTACTACTACTACTACTACTACTACTACTACTACTAATAATAATAATAATAATAAAAATAATAATAATACATTCGGCTAATACTTCTATGATGGCATATATTGCCTTCATTAGATTCTCTCGAGCACCTATGTGGGCCTCACTTAGTCGCCACGAATTATCTTGGCATTCTCGCATAATCTGTCATAGATTTTAGCTTGTCATATGGCGCATGATTTATTTGAACAAAAAATAATCGAATAATGCCCTTGCTTTAAATAAAACCGAAAAGATTCCCAACAGTTGTACACCTGTATATTCTCCTGAAATGGGTGGATCGAATAGTAATAAAACTAATCGAATTAAAAAAATGTTATGGTGACAAAATAGGTTGATTGCAACTGAGTGAATTTTCTCTAAACAATCTAAGTTAAAAACGTTAACGGTTTTAGATAACCAAAATGAACACTATTTGTTGGTCGATTTATATTTGATAACTTGTATTTGATGGTCCGGAACTAATATTGGAGATCCTTCTAAGAAACTTGACAATACGGTCTAGACTTGTAACATGAAGACAAGATTTCAAGATTACAGTGTGAATTTTTGGGCCATAATGTTAAGATAATTATTTTTTTTATAAACAAAACAGAAACCCAAATAGAAGTATCGTCATATATTTGCTAGGCTTGAATATTTTAAACGGATCTACCAGATTACGTCAGACTTGAGAAATAAAATTCTAATGTAACAATTATTCTACAGTAAAGGAATATTTGAATTTTATAGTGGTAAGTGCAGAAAATAATATAATGAATTTTCACTACAATTAATATCATAATGATATTTTGGGTTTAAGACGAAAACGTATTGACACACAACAATAATGATATTTGTACGGATTGTTTAATCGCAATAATCAAGAAACTAATTTATGCAGATCTAACCAACACGAACCATACAATATAAAGACTAAAAAAGTAGCATCGTGAGTATATGATTACCATGTTTTTGGTGGTGGTGGTGGCAAAACATATTAAATATGACTCCATTATGCGAAGGAAAACGTGAAAGTATCTTACAAATACCATGTACTGATAATGTAAATCTAAACTAATAACAAGTTTGCACCCTTTGTTATGTAGGTGAAAATCCACAACTGATCCTTCAAGTTATCCGTTTAATTCCTGGTTTTGGTCTAAACACGGTTTCAATTGTTTATTTTTTTCTCTTAAATTGCTGTAAAACAAGGCTAGTAAGGTGATGCTGAAGATCATCTTGAACAGACGCAACCCAAAAGCAGAAGAAATAATCGCAGAAGAACAGGCAAGGTTCAGGAGTGGAAGAAGCACAACAGAACAAATATTCAATCTTAGGGTTCTATGTGAAAAGTACTCGCAACATCAACAAGACATTTACCATGTGTTCATAGATTTCAAAAAGGCTTTTGACAGAATGTGGCATGAGGCAATGTGGGCCACAATAAAGAAGTACAACATGGGTCAAATGTTGACCAATACCATCGAGCAGCTGTACACCAAGGCTACCAATGCAGAATTGGAAAAGTTGTACAGATGTGAATCTAGTGAGGAGAAGATCGCAACGAAGTTGAGAGCCATTAGATGTACACACGTAAAAGGCGGGAAGGAATTCTTGTGGAATTCTTGTTTGGATTTAAAACAAAAGGCTTCTTAGGAAGCTTTCCGGGTGGGAGCGAGAGGCGACACCTGAGAATCGTAAAGAAGGAAGGCACGTTGGGACCACGTGTGAGGTCTATACTGATGCAAGCAGTTGGATGGAGCTGTAGTACAGGAAGGAAGCGTAGAAGAGAATCCCGGAAGAACAAGGAGAGCATGGAGTCAATGGCACCGGAAGTACCAGAGGAGAAAACCGAGAGGCGGACAGATGAGTAGCAGATTCAATTTCATATGAGGGTAGTAACTGGTAACAGATCAAGTCTCTGTATTTGTCGAAAGCATTATTTGAGAAATTGTAGATGAAATAGTTGATTACATTGATATTTATTAAATTGTCATATTTTTCACCGTAGGTTTTTTTATACACCTAGACAGTCGGCGTTGCTGCCTGGGGGCTAGGAACTATATAAATTTATAAATTGTCCGTCCTTCTCAGATGCTAGAATTATACCGTAGGGAGCACGTGATAATGCAGAAGACATATTTTATTTCAACTGATTGTTGTGAATATTATATAAGAAACTTAATCAAACTATACTGTTTGAAAGCATCTACGTTTTGTCCATTTGATCTGTAGTGGATTAGATTGTTGCACATTAGCTTATTTATGATCAATCGCATTCAATCTCGTTTTTGTGTGTACACGTTAAATCAAGCCAGATACAATGATTTTCAGTGGAATAATTGGTATAACGTATGTTACTAATTAGTGTGTGCATTTGTGGCAATACTTCTGCAAACCTCAGTGGACAATCCTGGGAATACACCATATTGGGTAGCCCTTATACAGAACAATGCGGAAAACAATGCTGATAAAGAAATTATTTCTTTACCTTACACGTTTATTGATCAGTCTTTTGATGCTGTTACTGCTAGTATTGATCAATCAATAGATATCGATAGGTGTTCCTGGTTTTGCTACTCATTCTCTTGATTCCAATCTGAGTGACAAAAGGCAATCACTTATTGCTGAACAGGAACAAGATACCGATATCTCCTGTTCGTTTCACACGAATATTACCGAAACTATATACAGACACGTTAAAGTTTGTGACTTTGTGAGAAATGGGTTCCTAATGTGAAAATGGAGATCACCTGAGGTACCCTCTGGTTAGGTGTGGCCAGTTGGCTAGCATGTTGTTGTTTCAGGTCATATCCACAGGACAGTCTTGGTCTACCCCATGATACATTCTTGTATGGTCATTTATGGGTCATTAAGACGTTTCACCACGATCTTGATTAATTTTTTTTTCATTTTAAAAAGTGTGATTCTAAACACATTAGATCTTGTCACACATGTCAAAAGGCAGGAAAACAATAAAAAATTACATATTACTCATTTGTAACATATTCCTGAAATTGGGGAATCATTTAAAATAATAACAGTTGACTGTTTGTCCCTGTCTAAGACCAAATCATGCAACCAAACTTTTTCAAAGCTTTTACAGTGGTTTAAGTTTCAATATTTCTAAGTGGAATTGCCTCTGGAAATATTGAAACTTAAAAACCATTGTAAAAGCTTTGAAAAAGTTTTGTTTGCACTTGTTTACCTTCGCAAATCCTGTATTATGTCTAAACGTTTTCAACCAGTTATGAATGAATTAGGCATCAAACATGTAACTTGTCTATCACATTGAACATCAAGGGGTTTTGGAAAGATTTTCATCAGAAACAATTAAAATGAGGTTGTTTAATTGCTGTTGTTTACTGTTAAGGACTGTGTTCAATAATCATTAAGTTTTAGTCCTTATGAGCTAGTTTTTGAACATATCATCCATTTGCCATTGAAGTTATTAGAAGAGAAAATTCTTTCGAATGAAGGATGTGACTGGTTTTGCCAATCTTCGGAATTCATAAATATTAAACAATCCGGACCAATCACGTCTACAATCTCATGTCATGACTACATAAAAACAGCGTTTATATGAATGGTGCGGACTTGTTTTCTGATGTTTTTACTTGAACAAAAAATAATCATGACGTTCAGATTATATATTCTTTATCTCTGAAACAGCATCCTGACTGCAAGAATCCTCTTTGTCTAAGAAAGGAATTCAACCTCGGCTACATGATGCTACACGTCTGCGGCATGATGATCTATCTTCGACACCACTATAAGCTGTCACAATAAATACATCGTAGCGACATAATTAAAACTGTTCTAAAGTTACATTAAAAATCCCGACAAACACTTTTTTCATTAAGAGGGGATGTGTTATTTATATATAATTTATATGGTGTACTTGATTTTTGTATGTGATTGAGGGTTATGAAGATACTTTGCATACCTGACTTTTGTCATGATTGCGATTGTAAATAGAGTTACTGCATACCTGAATTGTTTTTCATTATTATGTGTGATAAACAAAATGCTTCCTAGAATTTTAATGGGTTAGTGGAATATTTCATGAAAATAAGCAGTTGTCCAGAACATTCTTTTTCGACGTAGGATAAGTAAAATATGTATAAATAGAGCTATGTATAGGTAATCAATTATTCTGTCCTGCCTAATGACCAACCTGTAAAATTATTTATAGTTGTTTTCGTATATACGGTAATATGAAAAGAGTTACTTATTTAGATTATTCACTGGAGTTACAAAAACTGAAATAATGCTTTCCCATTTTGACAACTCATTTATGGATTGTATCATTGTGCTACACCAGGATATACAAGAGTATTCAGGACTACAGTACATCATTCAGGACAGTCTAAACTTTCGGACTTGTGATAGGACATATAGTATTGTTTAGACTTAATTCACAATGATATAAAAGTGTCAAAGTTTCACTTTGTAAGTTAAAAAATTAAATGTTTTGTTGATTTTCCTAAACTTGATGGTTTCGCAGAATGAAATAGCAGAATTGTTTCTCTTTCTTTCAGGTTTACGTGACCATTACTAACGCGTTACGTCACACGAATTGGTTATTACAGTCGATATTAGGCTTTTTCGTACACTGCTGTCTAACATGTACGTCAAGTTCCTAGATCTAGTAAGTCTTTGAGAACACATGCTATTAAATACACTGGCAAATTTCCTATATCTCCACATATGATTTATTTGCATCACGCCCTAACTTCGACATATATGGTAATATTTCAAAAAAAATTAAAAAGCTATTGCCCAGGCAGACAAAGTTTATATTATTGAAGCTTATGGTATGCAATTAAAACATATCCACATGTATATCTAACAATTATTTGATAATGCAAGGGTAAAGATAAGAATGCCCATCAAGCTAAGGTGAAGCTGGAGGTCAAAAGTATTTGTAAAATGTTTCGGAACAGAATATTTGTTGCCACATCATGCGAACAATTTTGATCTAGATCATATTGAGCCAAAACGCAAACTTTATTGATCCAAATTATAACGGTGTTTTTAATAACAAGCCGTATTGTACTGGTGTACAATATTAAAGATTTGCACAGTGCCAAATTAAAATTACTTACATTTACACAATACATTTACAATACGCCAGCGTGCTTGTCTTACATCATCATAAGTCGTAACCGATACAGCAAATATGTTTCTCTGATCAAACTTGAACGCCGTATTTGCTGACAAAAGTGAATCTGAAATGAAATCTGAAAAGAGTCGACTGTAACTATCGTAATTAAGGAAGAGATACTTTCAAAGTCCTAAGATAATGCAGGAAGGTAATGTAAGAGCATTTGAGAAACCCAGTTACTTTATAATATATCTCTTCCTCAAGCAAACGAGTTTGGTCTACTATTTCCCCGAAAAACCTCAAAGTTTAAAAATCTATAGCGATTGCTCTGTTCGACGATATTCACCTTATGATCTAACAAATCAGTGTATTCTTTTTCTATGATGTTGAAGCCAAATATGTGTCGATAAGGTATGAATTTTACAATGGCATTATTGTGTGAACCGTTTCTACTGGAATTTAAGCAAATAAAAATCAGGGGTATTCGACAGTTCTCCAATGAGAGTCTTTCGAGAATTATCCTCCACTCAACCAAGATGAAAACTTTATTTTTATTTTTGAGAGGGATCACAGTCTGAAACCTTATATAGGTTCTTGAGAAGCTTAACAAAGTATTAGCAAATCGTATATGTTGTGAAAATTCCAAAATTAAACTGGCATGTTTGCTTCCGTGTGAAAAGCTCTATTAAAGCCAATCGAATAGATTGTACGATATTGATTTTTTAAAAAAGAATATTGTCTATGAACTTTGAAGCATTTGACCAAACTATTTAAAATCTGCTGCAATTTGCTAAAGCTAGGCAAAACCCCACTTTATTCAAATCAACTTAATAAAGAGAATTAAAACTCTTTCTGTCAGCTTCGACTTAATTGATGGGCTGTCGTTCTGACTTTATGCAAAGTACGGTCAGAAACAGCTTACCATAATGTGTATCAACAATCACTAAGAGTGATATCATTTAAATGCATGCACTGTTGGTTCCAAATAATTTAATACGCCCATAAATAGTTGACCGATATTTGCTTGGTGAGCTACGCAACATTTTCGATCTGTATTAATCATTCACATTATTTTCCATTGCTAAATTGAAAAGACCCAAATAAGATTAAAAAAAAATTATAGGTCGAATAGTTCTAGGTGACATACTATTACGTATATATGATTTAATAAATATTTGTTTTAAGTAAATTGTTTGTCAGTTGTTGTGTTTTTTATTACATGATATTGTAATGTAATTTTATTCACTTTAAATATTTTCCCAGAAAATCAGTTGACCAGAATCTTAAACAACAAATGTTAACCTAGATCCTGACCTTGATTTGGGATTGGTAGCAGACACGTAAATAATTTTTTTTTTCTTCTTCTTTTAAGCGATTGGTTGTTGGCAAGGTCATAATGGAATTAAATGATTTAAGATGTAAACAACTGTTTTTTATTCTTAGAGTAAAACGATTGGTTTTCGTCAAGGTCATGGTAGTCGTAAGTGGTATAAATAAGATCAAGTAACCTCCATCGATTTTGCAACTTAGGGATTTTTTAAACTGCGTTTTAAAATACGATTTAACTTTTGTGTTAGAGAAATATTCTGAGTTTTAGGCTGACATAATTCTTGGACAAAGACTGCTTATCAAACTTTTATTCGGATTTCCAACACCGGAGTGCTAAATATTGTGTTTCTACAAGGAACTGTAGATAAACATATTACTGAATACAGCATATGTCATCGTCTTCCATCTTGGATTTTCCATCAGGATTCAAAGTTGAATTTAGTAGAATATTTCATTACTATGACTTTTGTAACTTAATTCTTGGATTTTTCTTGGATTAATTTTGGATCATTTTACTGGGAAATAAATTATTTGTTACATTTTACAAATTTTGTTGTTTTCACATTTTCTGTGTTACTGTTTTTTGGAACCTAACGCGTAACATACACAAAGAACGTTTAGTTACACTAAATGATTCTAGCGTGCTGGTACTGAAAGAAGTCTTAACCTCAATTTATCTGATGCATTGCTATAAATATGATCAAAAGGTGGAGTTCAATATCAAAGACGCAACAGACAATAAAAGGATATTTCTTCAATGCTCGAAATGAAGAGACAAAAGATGTTTACTAACATAAACTCTGCATCAAGAATCCAGAATGTATAATAACATGCTTTCGAATAATTCGGGCCACATCGATGGAACAGATTATTTTTCTTTCTTACTTGTACTGTGATCAAACATCGTTAGAAATTTAAATCCCATTTGAACTTATGTGTTCATTAAAACAAAAATCAAACATAAGTCTTGTTTAATGTGATAACGTTTTGTTCATTAAAATATTTCACTCAAGCAGCATTATGTACATAATCACATGCTTTTGTCTCGATCATGTGCCAATGACTCTGTCTCCGCAATAACGTTTTCTGGTTCATTGTATGATGTTGTCAGTCCACTGTTTTTCTGTCTACCTCTCCTTCTGCCACCCTGGACACTGCTTTGCATTACTGTTTTGGATATACTGTTGGCTCATGTGACATGGTCATACAATTTCAGCTGTCTCTTTTTGACAGTGGTGAGAAGGTCTTCATAATGGCCTACTTTGTGCCTGATGGTGTTACGCACTTCTTCATTTCTGATGTGGTCCATGTAAGAGATGCCAACTATGATTATGTATCATCTCATTTCAAGTGCATGGATTCTTCGTTGTAATTTTGCTGTCAGGGTCCCGGCCACACATGAATACAACAAGACTGAGATGACTAGTGCTCTCAATAGTCTGATTTTAGTTTTCAAACAGATATTCTTGTCTCACCAAATGGGTCTTAGCTTTGACATAGCTGCCGTTGTTGGTGCTGCTCGTGAAAACATGTCTGCTCTTGATCCTTCTTCGGTGATTATGGAACCAAGATATTTGAACTGACCAACTGTAACCAGTTCCTGTCCTCTGACTTTAATCTTGGTTGAGATTTGTTTGCCACTATTTGCCATCACCTTTGTCTTCTCAGCGCTTATCTCCATGTCAAATCTAAAACATGTTTCATCCAGATTTGTCACTAAGGTGGCAAGTTCGTCTTCTCTGCCTGCCAGCCCATCAATGTCGTCTGCAAAGTGTAGGTTGGTGATGTTACACTCTCCAATGCTGACTGTCCCACAGTGGTTTTCCAGGGCTTCGCCTGTCACAAGATAGACAGAGTCGGGACTGGATTAGTGAAGACACGGAACACAACTGCGTTAATAAGATGTTTATTTTATAAACGCAATTTTAAAAAATCAACTCTGACACCAATATTTTACAAAATACAAGAAAAATCTATTTATATAAATGTTCCTAACATGGAACTATGACAAAAAAGAAGTATATGAATGAATTTACAAATATGAATATATATAAAAGGCTCGTATAACGAGATAGATGCAAATATGAAAAGAATGCGTCGTCAATATGACGAGACTAGAATGAAGATATTACATAATTAATACGTCGTCCATATAACGAGACATATGCAATTGTGAACCCTAAATTCTGAAGCTCTCGTTCATGGAACGAGATTTGTGTATAATGAAATTATGCAGGTGTCGTTCATATAACGAGACTGCAAAGAAGTTATTAAATACATAATAAAATTATGCAGGTGTCGTTCATATAACGAGACTGCAAAGAAGTTATTAAATAAATAATAAAATTATGCAGGTGTCGTTCATATAACGAGACTGCAAAGAAGTGTTTAAATAATATGTCGTCCATATGACGAGATATATGCAATGGTGAACCCTAAATTCTGAAGTTCTCGTTCATGGAACGAGATTTGTGTATAATGAAATTATGCAGGTGTCGTTCATATAACGAGACTGCAAAGAAGTCATTAAATAAATAAAATTATGCAGGTGTCGTTCATATAACGAGACTGCAAAGAAGTTATTAAATACATAATAAAATTATGCAGGTGTCGTTCATATAACGAGACTGCAAAGAAGTGTTTAAATAATATGTCGTCCATATGACGAGATATATGAAGCATACGTAAGCACCATACACAGGCACCACACACGGGCATTACACGGTCAGCATAGACAAGCCCACACACGTAGTCACCACAACATGGCACCACTTCAGCACAACACGTCACCACACACGCAGTTACCACAACACTGCACTACTTCAGCACAACACGTCACCACACTACGTCACAACACTTCAGCACAATACGGCACCACACCACTTCAGCACAAAACGGCACCACACCACTTCATCATACTTCTTCAGTACCACACCACTTCAGCTCTTTTAGCTGATAGATTGCTCAGTTTAGGATAGAAGCTTTTCCGACAAGACTGGATCGTGATGTGATTTCTGTCTTATAATTTCGTCCTTATGTACCCCTAGCTGTGACATATGCGCAACTAGGTACTTTGAACTGCAGGCAATTTCGCACGTGCAGCATGAGCTGAGTGTTCGCTCATTATGTCGAAATAACTAAAACTACCCCAAAAATAATAAACTACTCTCGGTAAGGCTGTACGCAGTAACGAAATAGAGACTAGATTTTTGACCACATATACATATTGAACATAGTCGTATACAATTCCGTGACATACCTCCCCCCTTCAAAAAAAAGTGGCAACACTTTTAGAAAAACACGGAATTGGCACACACAAAAATACGAAATGAGACGTTATTTACATTATAGTAATAACGTGATACAATGAAGGAATAAAAAAAAAAAAAAAAATCGGCAAATCACAGTCTGCTTAAGTAATCAGCCCCTACATTTTCCGACCATCTGATTGCTTCAATCCGAAAACGATATGGCTGCAGGGTCAGTGCCCAACGCATCAATCTTTGAGTGACGACACGGTGAATGCTGTTGATAAGATAACCAATCCTAAATGCACTATCATATAACACATACAATTCTTGGGATTACGTGAACGAACCGTATATTACTCCTCCCAATGTATTCAATATGTATATATGTATCTATAAAACAGAATATGAGTGAGGTATTAACTCACCAGCCTGATTTGTCTTGTCAGGAAGCTTCTGATCTGAAACATATTTTTAAAACAAAACTTACCACAATCAGGACCTATGCAATTTAAAATCCGTGCTTCGCCTAATCCAATTATAATCCCACTTCTGACACCATTTGTCACAAGATAGACAGAGTCGGGACTGGATTAGTGAAGACACGGAACACAACTGCGTTAATAAGATGTTTATTTTATAAACGCAATTTTAAAAAATCAACTCTGACACCAATATTTTACAAAATACAAGAAAAATCTATTTATATAAATGTTCCTAACATGGAACTATGACAAAAAAGAAGTATATGAATGAATTTACAAATATGAATATATATAAAAGGCTCGTATAACGAGATAGATGCAAATATGAAAAGAATGCGTCGTCAATATGACGAGACTAGAATGAAGATATTACATAATTAATACGTCGTCCATATAACGAGACATATGCAATTGTGAACCCTAAATTCTGAAGTTCTCGTTCATGGAACGAGATTTGTGTATAATGAAATTATGCAGGTGTCGTTCATATAACGAGACTGCAAAGAAGTTATTAAATACATAATAAAATTATGCAGGTGTCGTTCATATAACGAGACTGCAAAGAAGTTATTAAATAAATAATAAAATTATGCAGGTGTCGTTCATATAACGAGACTGCAAAGAAGTGTTTAAATAATATGTCGTCCATATGACGAGATATATGCAATGGTGAACCCTAAATTCTGAAGTTCTCGTTCATGGAACGAGATTTGTGTATAATGAAATTATGCAGGTGTCGTTCATATAACGAGACTGCAAAGAAGTCATTAAATAAATAAAATTATGCAGGTGTCGTTCATATAACGAGACTGCAAAGAAGTTATTAAATACATAATAAAATTATGCAGGTGTCGTTCATATAACGAGACTGCAAAGAAGTGTTTAAATAATATGTCGTCCATATGACGAGATATATGAAGCATACGTAAGCACCATACACAGGCACCACACACGGGCATTACACGGTCAGCATAGACAAGCCCACACACGTAGTCACCACAACATGGCACCACTTCAGCACAACACGTCACCACACACGCAGTTACCACAACACTGCACCACTTCAGCACAACACGTCACCACACTACGTCACAACACTTCAGCACAATACGGCACCACACCACTTCAGCACAAAACGGCACCACACCACTTCATCATACTTCTTCAGTACCACACCACTTCAGCTCTTTTAGCTGATAGATTGCTCAGTTTAGGATAGAAGCTTTTCCGACAAGACTGGATCGTGATGTGATTTCTGTCTTATAATTTCGTCCTTATGTACCCCTAGCTGTGACATATGCGCAACTAGGTACTTTGAACTGCAGGCAATTTCGCACGTGCAGCATGAGCTGAGTGTTCGCTCATTATGTCGAAATAACTAAAACTACCCCAAAAATAATAAACTACTCTCGGTAAGGCTGTACGCAGTAACGAAATAGAGACTAGATTTTTGACCACATATACATATTGAACATAGTCGTATACAATTCCGTGACATACCTCCCCCCTTCAAAAAAAAGTGGCAACACTTTTAGAAAAACACGGAATTGGCACACACAAAAATACGAAATGAGACGTTATTTACATTATAGTAATAACGTGATACAATGAAGGAATAAAAAAAAAAAAAAAAATCGGCAAATCACAGTCTGCTTAAGTAATCAGCCCCTACATTTTCCGACCATCTGATTGCTTCAATCCGAAAACGATATGGCTGCAGGGTCAGTGCCCAACGCATCAATCTTTGAGTGACGACACGGTGAATGCTGTTGATAAGATAACCAATCCTAAATGCACTATCATATAACACATACAATTCTTGGGATTACGTGAACGAACCGTATATTACTCCTCCCAATGTATTCAATATGTATATATGTATCTATAAAACAGAATATGAGTGAGGTATTAACTCACCAGCCTGATTTGTCTTGTCAGGAAGCTTCTGATCTGAAACATATTTTTAAAACAAAACTTACCACAATTAGGACCTATGCAATTTAAAATCCGTGCTTCGCCTAATCCAATTATAATCCCACTTCTGACACCATTTGTCACAAGATAGACAGAGTCGGGACTGGATTAGTGAAGACACGGAACACAACTGCGTTAATAAGATGTTTATTTTATAAACGCAATTTTAAAAAATCAACTCTGACACCAATATTTTACAAAATACAAGAAAAATCTATTTATATAAATGTTCCTAACATGGAACTATGACAAAAAAGAAGTATATGAATGAATTTACAAATATGAATATATATAAAAGGCTCGTATAACGAGATAGATGCAAATATGAAAAGAATGCGTCGTCAATATGACGAGACTAGAATGAAGATATTACATAATTAATACGTCGTCCATATAACGAGACATATGCAATTGTGAACCCTAAATTCTGAAGCTCTCGTTCATGGAACGAGATTTGTGTAGAATGAAATTATGCAGGTGTCGTTCATATAACGAGACTGCAAAGAAGTTATTAAATACATAATAAAATTATGCAGGTGTCGTTCATATAACGAGACTGCAAAGAAGTTATTAAATAAATAATAAAATTATGCAGGTGTCGTTCATATAACGAGACTGCAAAGAAGTGTTTAAATAATATGTCGTCCATATGACGAGATATATGCAATGGTGAACCCTAAATTCTGAAGTTCTCGTTCATGGAACGAGATTTGTGTATAATGAAATTATGCAGGTGTCGTTCATATAACGAGACTGCAAAGAAGTCATTAAATAAATAAAATTATGCAGGTGTCGTTCATATAACGAGACTGCAAAGAAGTTATTAAATACATAATAAAATTATGCAGGTGTCGTTCATATAACGAGACTGCAAAGAAGTGTTTAAATAATATGTCGTCCATATGACGAGATATATGAAGCATACGTAAGCACCATACACAGGCACCACACACGGGCATTACACGGTCAGCATAGACAAGCCCACACACGTAGTCACCACAACATGGCACCACTTCAGCACAGCACGTCACCACACACGCAGTTACCATAACACTGCACCACTTCAGCACAACTCGTCACCACACTACGTCACAACACTTCAGCACAATACGGCACCACACCACTTCAGCACAAAACGGCACCACACCACTTCATCATACTTCTTCAGTACCACACCACTTCAGCTCTTTTAGCTGATAGATTGCTCAGTTTAGGATAGAAGCTTTTCCGACAAGACTGGATCGTGATGTGATTTCTGTCTTATAATTTCGTCCTTATATACCCCTAGCTGTGACATATGCGCAACTAGGTACTTTAAACTGCAGGCAATTTCGCACGTGCAGCATGAGCTGAGTGTTCGCTCATTATGTCGAAATAACTAAAACTACCCCAAAAATAATAAACTACTCTCGGTAAGGCTGTACGCAGTAACGAAATAGAGACTAGATTTTTGACCACATATACATATTGAACATAGTCGTATACAATTCCGTGACATCGCCCATGATGGTCTCTAAGCAGATGTTGAAAAGCGTGGGTGACAGGAGACAGCATTGACGTACTCCAACTGTTGTCTTGAACCAGTCCACCACAGACGCTTGAGCAATTACTGCACTGTTAGCATTGGCATACAGCTGCTTAATGGTATTGGTAAATTCTTGACTCATCTTGTACTTCATTGTGGTCCACAATGCTTCATGCCACACTCTCTAAAGCCTTTCCTGAAATCTTTGAACACATGATAGATGTCTTGTTGATGTTACAAGTACTTTTCGCATAGAACCCTGATAATGAATATTTGTTCTGTTGTGCTTCTTCTATTTCTGAACCCTGCTTGTTCTTCAGCGATTATTTCTTCTGCTTGTGGGTTCAGTCTGTTCAAGATGATCTTCAGCATCACTTTACTATCATGGCTGATCAAACTTATAGTTCTGTAACTTTGGTACAACTGGAGATTGCCTTTTTGGGGAGTGTTATAGTTAGTGACTGGGTCTACTGTGTTGGCCATTCGACTGTCTGCCAGATCTTGTTGCAGATTTTTGTTAGTAGCTCTATCACTGATTCCCCACTATTAATAAGTTTAGCCGGGATGTTGTCTACTCCATGCCTTCTCATTAATCAGTGCTCTTATTGCTGACTCCACCTCTTCTTTGAGAATGGGGAAATGTGGAGTTTGGAACTTCAAGCACCTCTGGGTCTCCTGTGGACGGATGGTTGTAGAGTTCTTTACAATACGTAGTCCATTTGTCTGCAATGTCACTCGCTTCTGTAAGGCAGTCTCCATTTTCATCTTGAATGGTACTGATTCTTGGTTACTTCTGTCTGGTGAGGTCTTTCACAATTTGGAATACATTTTTGCTGTTATTCTTTATCATACTGCTCTATTTCTGTGCACTTTTGTCCAATCAATTCTGCTTTTGTTTTTTTCAAGTTTTTTTCCCCTGATGTTCTTGTTTATTTCTCGGTACTCCATTGGCCCTGTTGTGTGTCTGGTGTTTTGAGGTCTATTTTTTATGACACAGATTCAGAATCTAATCTGTAACCCAGAGGCCAATTATGTCCTTGGCAGCTGTTGTCATGACTGTGTTGAAAGTGTATGTCATCACTTTAACATCAACATCCATCACAAGGAGTGGAGCCAATTTTCTTCCAATTATGGCTTGGAATGAATTGCAAATGTTAGGGTCATTCAGTTATTCAAGGTTGAATTTGAGCCTGACTTTCTTTGGCTTGTAAATTATTTTCAGCCTCACTGGGAAGTTCAAGGCGAGCGTACGTCTGACAGGCGGATGAACACACAGATTTCTTTTGGCATCTTCGTTGATCGCTACGGGTTGATAATCCATCACCATTAACTTGGCTCCTGCCGCCACGGTTAGAGTTCCTGTGAGTGTTCCTCCTGTTAAACATAATTAATTATTTCCAAACGAGTTTAATTTGGAATACGAGATAGCTTGAATTTTATAGGTGACCGACCATAATATGGAAAGTCCGTATAAGTGTTATCTTTCCACAGACGTCCTTCAAGCTAAATTTTGTGTTGTTGAAATCCGTCAGCTGAAAGTAACTAGAATTGTGGATTCTAAGTCCGTAAATGGTGTGAATTCCGATCGGCATGTATGTTCTTGCAGGTTCTTTATCGGTCCACATATAACGGTCCGTAGTATTAAAAAGAGGTAAATCGGTGCTGTCAACCGATTTTGACACCATGGGCCACTGATTTTGTTTTCTTCAAGCCGAGCGACGCAGAAACATACTTAAAAGCAACGACTATACAAATTATTCACAATTATTTACCTGGTTAAGAAGATATACTATGAAAGTAGACCATTGACAATTTTGCATAAATGCAAAACATTTGTTCGAGCGATGTCATTTAAAATCATATGTGAAGAGGAAGAAAAGGGGTTAGGTTGACCATACGGAAGATGAATGAGGAGAGAGTTAGAGAGAAGACGGGATAGTGGATTCGCATCTATAAAACATAGACAGACTGGTTGGAATGGTTAACATTACTGATTGCCTCAAAACAATAATGTGGGTAGAAAATCGATTATGAAATGATGGGCTTCCAAAATCATGTTCTGGAGATTGCTTTTCTTCCGAAGGAGCAGTACCAGATTTTGCACGATCGATCAACAACTCCATTGTAAACTTCGAGTAACACCCATTATTGCAAAGACCGTTTCGCGAAGCACAGTTTCCTGTTGAAATCACTTTCGGTTGGTAGTTAAATAAGAAGATATCTTTCAGCAATACCATACCGTTATTCGATTCACGTTCGTGTAACAAGAGGTGAAACAAGCGCTATAGAAAACGGCTGTTGATTTCACGGCGATGTCATAAAATATCTTCAGGATCTTGAGAAGAAGATACATGCACTAACCGTACCAGACAACTGACCATTTCCCGCTATTGGTAACATGCTGTTACGCTATGGATTAAAACTATTATTATGATAAAGAGCCGGTGCGTTGTTGTGATCATTTTATCACTGTGTAGTTTTTTTCGCATGACCATTAGTATACCAAAACATGTACTAGAGATTTACGGCCGATTACCTGAAACTGAACGATGATGCTCCTCCCTTCAACGACTCTAATGAAAACATCTGTGAAAGTTTACTGTATTTTTTCATTAGGCAGCGATATAGAAGAACATCGCCTGCAGAGACACTGCGGTCACTAATGCATACCTTTCCAGATGATTTTGTGGATAGGTAAAATATAATACAAAAGCAATCCAATCATGTACTCGTGGTGTATCAATTATAAAACTAGAAAATCCTACAGAGGGGTAGCTAAAAATCACCTCATGCTTAAGTCGATCTATGAGGTACATTTCGCAAAAAAGACGCAGATTGTAACGGGCTGGTCAGCAGCTCTTTTTGGAGCCACAACATAGCCGGTGCTGTCAGCGACTTAATGTACCTTGATTGCAGACACTGCAATCTGGACATGAGCTGCGAAGATCTTCACATAGAATGAAATCCGTGTGTGTGACATTGTAAATAATGTGGTGAGCGTCGTATCATAGAAGGTGTTATTGACATCTTTCAACTGATCAGAAAACTTCCAAAACCACACAGAGAATGGACATTGCCAGGACATAAATATAACGGGCCATGGAATCCGCTAGGAAATAAACATTGGATGACAATGATCAACCTCTGGCCCATTAGAAGACTTAATAATGATGTCGATACAATTGCCATGCAGCATGATATATGTTACAGAGGTCATCACTACGATATGGCAGGGTGAGATCAAATCGTGCTGAGAGATTTAAGGGAACTAAGACCAAACATTTAGGTGAACGAGTGGATCATGGTACGGTACAAGAACAAAACAAAACCTCGATATCGGTATGAAACAGGGTGCTCCTATAAACGATTGATCAAAGTTGTCAGAATCGGAAATCCTCGCCGAAGAACTTCTCAAACCTGTTCGCAAACATTTTCCACGTGGCTGAGCCATTGCCGTGCGATAGATGACATATGGTCTGTCAGTCCAGTAAATGACGGTCATCGAAGTCTTTAACAAATATGCCTGGGTGGTTCCTTTGAAAAACAAAATAGGAAACTATAATTGAAGCAAACCCAAAAAAGTATGAGTTGATTGCAGTAGTGAATTCTACTACAAAAAAGCATCACACTCAATTAAAATAAATAACATGTACAGCACACAAAATCACTTGTACTTTAACCGGAATCTACAAAGTCGCACATGGATAAGATTTAACGACAATATCACATACAAATACTAAGATTTTTTTTAAAAAAAACAGAGGTAGTTTACCGGTATAATCAAACATGACATCAGAACATTAAATTGGCTGCAGCATCAATCACCCCTCAAGGACATCATAATTATTAAAACCGGAGGCCACATACGCCTTTTTTTCAGACATAAAATTAAGGTAGATGACCGCGTAACGCTCTTTTAAGGATACACATCAAACTGGACCGAGGACGTCTTCACGGTATATATAGTCAAGAAAACCATCCAAGATTCCCCAAGAAAACCCATCAAATGTTCTTTGTACGAGCAGGAATTACAGAAAACCAGTTAGGCAGTGTTCAGAATCGATAAAGCCTATCCAACAACAGCAAAAATCGCTCGTCAAATCTGATAAATTTATGACGACCTGGAATCTTCACTCTCGTCATCAAGTGCAGCAACTGACAAAACTTGGATGCTGATTAATTAGATCGCATAACATATTATGGATGTGGAACTGCTGATTATATCTCGCTGGTCTCTGGTTATTGTGACATCGTCTTCACCATTGATTATGCTCGTACTCATCAATGTACACCTCGGAAAATATAATCTTTGGGACATATCCCAAATAGTTAGTCACTAAAGCCATACTCATCAAAACGTTTCAGCTCATTCTCATAGTCATAAGTAGGAGTCAACTGAGCTGCGATCGTCTCGTTGGACTAGCTCTGTGACACATCATGTGTCCGACCATGATTAATAAATGCATCGCATAAAGTCGCCTCTCAAGCAGGCAAAATTCTATACTGTATTATAATCTTTAATACGTTCAATCACACCTACACACACCACGATAACAATGGCCCATAACCACTCCAGAAAACCTAATCTCGCATGTCCAAGGCCCAATCCAGAAACACTAATTTCCTTAATTCGTTATCTGCTTTTCTGGTTTATCTCTCCTCCTGTGAGCGACAGTTCGGCCTGAGACAGTCGAGACACGTGCGACCATAGCGCGGAGTTATCATCCATCATCCGAAGGAGGATAAATCACATCGGCGAGATTCGTGATTATGTATCCGTTCGTGTGTTTATCCAGCTCCACCTTTAGGGCATCTATTCAACCCCATGCAGGCGACGCCTTCATCTTTAACATCGTCGAACCGAACGAAATCCCTCTGGTTGATGAACTCAATGCAGAAACGAACAAGATCGTCGTTTTTGACGACACTGAAATCGACCTCGAGAACATGATGAAGATCTACGAGTAATTCTAGTTGTCGCCAAACAAGCACTGCAACAACATTTACTTGACGGAATCGTACTACAAAATAAACAAATACATTCGACACAAGAAGGGATATTTTGTGTTGCTTTCAAGGATGGACAAATGAGACGTCGCGCGCGACCACTGCTGAAAGATCACAGCGAAACAATTCAAAAACTTTTATTCATGACGTGTTCACGGGTCATCATGACTCATTGGAGGATTTCACATGGCTGCATCCTATTTTCCAATTCGATATTTCCAAGCATTCCGACCGTTTAAAGACTGTCAAGCCGGAGTACATGTGTTATGCTCTGCTGACGTCAAACCGATTCATGACACTGGACGCACTCAACTGAAAAAATGAACGTGGTCGAATAGACGACACTATAGTGTGGCTGATACAACGTCTTAAACATTTGTATACAGGCTACAGCATGACCAAACCACATATTGGTGAACGACAAAAATAACGTAGTAGATCTAAAACTACTCGTGGAAGCTATGTTGCATAGTTTGGTTCCAGAACCACAGTGGAAGGTTATATTGCTAGCCCGTTCGTCAAACCATTTGATGTAAACATGACTTATATTACTTCCCCTTGGTCTCGCTGCATCGGCAGGAGCAGTCCTTTTGAATTATACAAAACGCGGTAACGGGAAAAGGTATTGCAATCTATAAACGTGCTATTGTTACATCTTCAGGTGGTTGTCGTAACAGAAAACGCAATAATAATAATAATAATAATAATAATAATAATAATAAGTTGTAATATAAAAAACGATTCTTACGCGCCAGTGGGATTAACACGTGAAAAACGTGGCTGCGTCATAACCCTGAACAATTAAACCATATCTATCGAAACAAAATCGGCTTGCAATATCGGAGCCCAAAACGAAATTGTATGCGACTCAGATTTCTAAGCAAGGATGATTCATGGCATCCCTGTTAGACGATATCGCTTAAACATTACTTCCAGGATTGCTCAACAACGGAAGAAGACCAGTTTCTTGGAACTACATGTGGTAAAGGCATTTCCTGGAGAAGTATCTCACGGCGAAGCATCTCCCGACAGCGAACATTAAGGAGTTTACTGAATGTTGCCCTTGTTCAATATTGACATTGAGAGAGAGAGAGAGAGAGAGAGAGAGAGAGAGAGAGAGAGAGAGAGAGAGAGAGAGAGAGAGAGAGAGAGAGAGAGAGAGAGAGAGCGTCCACAGTTTCAGAAATGTATTTTCTAAGAATAAATTGCCCAATTAGATCAGACCCGACGAGAGCTACGTTATTAACCTCCAAGATTATTTTGATGGATCCGGAACTCACCGAGTCACCGCAACGCGACGTCAAGTACTGAGAATCATTATGTTTACATCCTCCCAATGAAATGATCTGGTACGTGAAAACGGGTTATCGCTTTGCTATGTATAATTAGTAACATATTATGGACGTGGATGATAGTATATGTGGTTGATACTGCATCCATTACATTCAGCAGAGATACAATAGGACGCCTCCTGTTGATCCATCTAATCAGTGCGAAAATAACCTATTTTAGTCGATATATTAGGTATAGCAAAACGATAAAGTTGTGATATCTGACTGGTTGAGCTAGAACGGCCAGCAGACATCCAGGAGAGGCGGTAAAAAATGGTCACTTTATGCTCAAAATCGTTCTGTGAGGTGTGTGGAGCCCAATAATTGCAGATCGTGACGACTCGCGTGAAAATTTTTCCGGCACTAATGTCGCCTATATCAACAACGACTTTTATCTGAATGACATTATGTATTGGTGTTACTGCAGGCATTGCAATCTGGACACGAACTGTAAGGATCTTCGGAAAGAGCGGGAGGATGAGTGCGATGATGTGAACATCAGTTCCTGTGTGTCTCCTTCGACATCCATAAACTCATCGGAACGTTTCCCAGACGTAGAGGTGGATGAAAGTTAACAGGCCTGTGGAATCTCTTGAACAACAGCTGCTCGAAAACGATCATCTGTTTCCCGGCCAGGAGCCCTATAACGGCGTGTAAACCATTGTGATACAGCGTGATATTTGTTGCATGGATCACCGCAACAATAAAGCTGAATGTGAAAGATTTATAATAGCTCAACCCGATAACCTTTAGTGAACGTGTAGACTGCGCTGTCTTAGTATCATAGGAATTTAACAGAAACTGGGTGTCAATAAAGTCTCTAGTGATAAAATCTCTAACGTCAAAGATGCGAGCAACAACGTTGCCAGGAATGGAGTTGCTTGCAGAAGATCTGCACAAAAATCTTTGGGTAGCATTTCCACGTTGTAAGGTCATTACTATGACGGTGGAAGACATATGGCGAATAGATCTCCCCGACATAAGATTATAGCTCGTACAACGATCATCTCAACTATCTTCTGACGGTTATCGCTGTGTTTAGCAAATACAGTTGGTTAGGTTCTTTGAAACTAGGAAAACGAAACTATATCGTTGAGGTAATGGACAGCATTGTGGGTGCACGAAAACCCAGAAAATTGTCGGTTGATCAAGTTAGCTAATTTTACACACACACACACACACACACACACAACCTTCTCGGACAGCACACAAAAGCAGATAAAAGTTGCTGTCGTTAAGAGGTTTAATAGGGCTCTGAAAAACTGCATGGGGAAGAGAGTTACAGATTATAGCTCGTACAACGATCATCTCAACCATCTTTTGACGGTTATCGCTGTGTTTAGCAAATACAGTTGGGTAGGTCCTTTGAAACTAGGAAAACGAAACTATATCGTTGAGGTAATGGACAGCATTGTGGGTGCACGAAAACCCAGAAAATTGTCGGTTGATCAAGGCAGCTAATTTTACACACACACACAGACACAAACACACACACACACACACACACACACACACAACCTTCTCGGACAGTACACAAAAGCAGGTAAAAGTTGCTGTCGTTAAGAGGTTTAATAGGGCTCTGAAAAACTGCATGGGGAAGAGAGTTACAAACGATAATACCAACCGGTATTTATATATTTTGCTAGCGATCATAAACCATTACAATCACAAGAGGCACAGAGGTATCAAATGACAGAAGACCGAAAACAGAAAGTAACCGACGATTTAGTGTTTGGTAAACATGTAAGGTGGGTAACCACGTGAGAATACGCAGATAAATAAAGCTGAACAGAGTGTTTGCGGTGGATACAGTAACGGAAACGATGCCAGTCACGTTCACACTTACAGATGCCTCGGGTGATTCCATCAATGGTTGTTTTTACGATAGGGT
The DNA here is from genome assembly GCA_029339505.1 of Unio delphinus. Taxonomy (NCBI): domain Eukaryota; kingdom Metazoa; phylum Mollusca; class Bivalvia; order Unionida; family Unionidae; genus Unio; species Unio delphinus. Next base: position 11,364,146 of record JAQISU010000051.1, on the reverse strand, counting down.
TTGCATAAAAGCAGCCATGACATCAGAGGCGTAGCGATGATATTTTGCGCCCGGGGACGAACTATAAAATTGGCGCCCCAGCGATCTTGTGACCGATTTATTACCCTTTTTGACTTATTATAATGTAACGTTGCAAGCCTCATTTTGGCGCCCCTGTACCTTGGCGCCCGGGGACATATGTCCCCCCCTGCCCCCCCCCCCCCCCAGCTACGCCTCTGCATGACATGTTTAGAATGACGCATCCGACGACGCCGGTACCAAATGTCCACATAGCGCATCGGAAATACTCTTATCGGACGCTGCTGACCAATTTTTACGAGAAACTGGTTTGCATATCGGAGCCTTCACTGGTAATCCCATAAAACAAAACAAGATGCCTGAACACGTGATCAGACCTTATAGATGTCATGCTACCTTGAAGAAGAGTGTGCGTGACCAGGTTCATCCAATAACAAAATTGATTTCGTTGTCCTGCAGGCAGATTAAAACGCTTGAAAGTATTCCTGATATGATATAGCTGCTTGTATGGCTGCATCAGTTTCTGATGTCTATATTATCCCCATCCACTGGTCATCTTCATACACATCCATATCTTCCTCCTCCTTCAAAACGTCATCTCCGGAATATAACGCAGATCCTTATTAGACATCGCCACAGCCTCTTCAAAACCTTTAAAAACAACATCCATAGCTTTTTCGAAGCTCTCATTTTGCTAAGGTCAAGCTGATGGCCATGGCCACAGCCATGGGGGGTAGCTCTAACACCTCTGTAAACGAATTTTTCTGAAACGATTATGCCTGGTCTATTGCTTATACTGACAATAAACGTCTAAACTGCATACATTGGTACAAAACAAACAGATCTTATCACTACCCAGTGGTCCAGAACTCCCATGGTTTTCTCCTTAGAATACATTTGGCACAAAACTCACCGTTATTTTACATTGAACAATACGATGGGTCCAGAAACCTCGTGCATCACCTAATAGTGCATATGATTCAGGGCACTTATCATAAAAGATAAAAGGGTCCTCTCTCGTTTGGTCTATAACCCCCACTTTCATATACTACTCACTTTTCGTTTGCGCAGGGTTTGTGTGTGTGTGTGTGTGTGTGTGTGTGTGTGTGTGTGTGTGTGTGTGTGTGAGAGAGAGAGAGAGAGAGAGAGAGAGAGAGAGAGAGAGAGAGAGAGAGATTTGGATTCTAAACATTGCTTTAACAATTTTTCAGTCATATCGCAACGATGTCTGCAGTAGCAGTTTAAAGTGACGCCAAGCACTGGGGCATCATGTCGCAGACATGTAACATGTTGTCCAACACAGTAAATTTTATCCTGAAACCAGGCCGAGCAGTCCTAACACTAATCTTTCAATGTTGAGCGCCATGCGATGCAGCTGTTAGTACCATTCTTGTAAGTCTTTGGTATGACTCGGCAGGGGATCAAAAACACGATCTTCCTGATCCGAGGCGGACGCTCTAACCACTAGGGTCCGGTATTTTAAGTAGATATATTCATAACTATTATTTTCGTATAAGGATAACTAACTACTTTGTAAATGTTGACGTATGAAACCCAAATAAATATTTAGATATAAGTTAGGCATACTAATAAGTTTGTATGCCTTCTAAGCAATACATTTTGAAGTTGCAATGTATTTTTCCTTATATACATGAATGCAAAATGATTACAGATTTAATGAATCTTATCTTTTCTTATTATTTGAGGTAATTCGAACGATTTTGATGAGATGCTTGACGTCAGAAGAACGATTGAAACTGATCACATTATAGTTTGTGTTCTTGAGTTTAATATACATATGCCGTCACATAAGTCAAAGGCGTAACAACCAAGGTATTCGAATGTTTTGTCATTTGTCACATTTTTTGTATTATAAAATACATTACAATTGTTTTGGCAATAATTATGATCTTACAAACACTTAGTCTAAATTAAATTTGTGAAAATGCTGGAATAATTTCAATCTCTGCTACAGCAAGGATCACAAGAAGTAGAAATTTTTCCACTCGTTTCATAAATTTCATTTGAAAATAGTACTCACGACGCACGCTTGTATCTGATATGGCTCATTACAAAGTGTAACTGTCAGGATCTCACTAAGATTAATAATAATTTAAATAATCTTTAGAAATGAAAAGTATCAGTAGGAAATGCATTACCACGCTGAAAGTTTCAGAACGATTCAGATTGGATGATTTTCATCCGATCGCTTCACAAATATTTGTGTACTTTCTATTTTAAATCGACATAATTGAAGAAAATATTTTCACGTGCATGGGTTGTACGGTAGTTCGCATCGAATCAATTCTCTGGATTCTTGGCAAATGACAGCTAATAGTGTTTCAGAATAACTATCAATTAAGGTATTTTTAAAGTGTCCAGAACGATCTCATCTACCCTTGAAATGCAATATGTAGATGTTGATCGACACATTCTCACCAAATTAGCATAGACTGCTTTACGTCATCCAGATTGCATGAGAGACTGAAAATTCGGTACAGCTATTCGTGACTACGAACTACCTTTTATGTATCAAAATAATGAACAATGATCTGTATTTCCTTTAAAATAATTGGCAATTATAATTTAAATACTGCATAATCATGTATTCTGTTTAGAATAAATAAATCTTCTTGAAGTGTCCGTATCAGGCATTGTTAAATTCTAACCAACCGTTCTTGCTAACATACAGATGTAAAGCAGCAGAGGGGGTGAATCAGACAACATTTTTAAACAAGTTTTCAATGAAATCAGGCTTCTACGGCCAAGGTGTGGTGAATCGGATAGCGTTTTTAAACAAGTTTTCATGGATTAGGATCAAATCAAAAGTTCAATGAAATCAATGAAATCAGTCCAAAAAAAAAAAATCAATGATCAGGCAAAAAATCAATGAAATCCTGAAATCAAGAAAATGACTAAGCCTCCATTCGTCTTCAACCGAATATTTGATCCAATCCGATACGATATCGTGTTCGAGGGTCATGTAAATTTATTGTTACAAATCCGTGTGGGGCAGACTGAGCATGACTAAAGAAATTTCGAAATTGATTGAAGTCCATATCAGAACACCATGTCTGCCAAATATTTCGTAGAGTATGTGTATCAACGCCGTTGAATACAGCAAGAATATTACAGTTATCTCTGATCACTTTTGGAATCTGAGTGTATCGTTGAGTGACATAGATCACATCCGTGTTTTTGTGCCTGCCTCGGGAAAATATTCTAGCTGGGTTTTTTTGTTTATCTAACATTACATCGTCGTATACAACTAAATTGTTGATACTTCCATCGAGGTCTTCTACTGATGGTGCCTCATCAATATCGGTTATAAATTCAATAACATCCTCGCCGGCAATCTCTGAAGCGTTTTCATTAAAATCTTTTAGCACTTCATAGCATCGTTGGTCATCTACGCTAGGGGCAATTAAATATAACTTATCCCACTTCATCCATCTCATTATTAAATTGAGCAACAATTGCGTCTTGCCGGATCCAGATGGTCCGATTATAATTGCGCGGATAGAGTTTGGTAGCGCTGCATGATGCTTAAATGGTTCTCTTGTTTTAGTTGCTGAAAAATCAATTATATTCATATCTCTATACATAAATTATGGATCTATATTGTGTGAAGTGTAAAAAACGTACTGGCACAGATGACTTGACGACGATTATAACAAAAAATAACCGATCAGCGCTTTCTGGTAAATGCGTACAATGTAGTACAAAGAAATTTAGATTTGTTTCTAAACCCAAGGAACCTTTAAAAAAAAACGAGGAGGTGATATCGCTGCCAAATTAGCAAAACTCCCTGGAACCCCATGGGCAAAATACCCCGGAGAAAAACACCTTCCAGGGTATAGTTATTGTGGACCGGGAAGAAGACTTGATATCAGACTCAATGATCAAAATCAGCCCCGACCCGGTGAGGAACCAATAAACGCTATTGATAAGGCCTGTCACCTTCATGGTGTTGCTTATAAAAGCAGCAATTTGCAACACAGGCATCTAGCAGATGTGAAATTAATTCATGCGTTAAATGCTATTCCTGATAAATCCTTCAAAGAAAAATTGGCTTCATTTTTGATAAAATCGGCTATGAAAAGTAAATTGATGTTAGGTGCTGGTAATTAATAACAACATTGAATCTATTTATTATTCTCCAAAAGGATACTGGAAGGGTAAATCAGCAATCCATAAACTCGCTAGCGCTGCAAAAGTGAAAAAAAACCACTGCGGCTCATTGGTTATCCAAACAGGCACTATGGCAAATTTACTTACCACCGCCTAAACAAATTAATGTCTCGCATTTTGATGTAACCGGACCCAATGAAGTTCATCAGGCTGATCTATTATTTTTGCCACATGACCACGGTTACAAGTACGCATTAACCGTAGTTGATATTGCAAGTCGATACAAAGAAGCAGAACCGTTAAAAACAAAATCGTCCACTGAAGTAGCTTCTGCATTTGAAAAGATTTATCGAAGGGGCCCTCTGCACTGACCAAATCTATTACAAATTGATCCTGGCAAGGAATTTCAGGGTGCTGTTTTAACAACGATGAAATATCACAATGTCACTATCAGACGGGGGCATACTGCACTGCATCGTGATCAGGCAATTGTAGAACGGTTTAATAAAACCCTTGCTGAGCGGTTATTTGGATATCAATACGCAAAAGAATTCATCCAAGAAAAAAGATCCCGTGAATGGGTTAAAAGGTTACCAGCTGTGATTACTGCACTGAATAACGAGATTACTAGAACAATCAACATGAAACCTATCAATGCGATTAAAAAGAAGTCAATACCTGAAAAACCACAAAAAGATTTCAAAGAACCAATTCTTGGTAGTAATGTCATTGTGAGGTATTTATATGAACCAGGAGAGCTTGAGGGTGGCAGAAAAAGAGCTACTGATCCTATTTGGAGTGTTACTGCACACAAGATATCTAGTATAACACGATCTACGGGTAGACCTCCAGTCTATAAACTGGATTCAACTGCCCCTCAGCGGGTTTTTACTAGACAACAATTACAAGTGATTCCTGACGATACTCAATTGCCACCGCATGGTCTTAACTAGCACCGTTGCGTCTATTGCACTCAAGACAAGTCAACATTACATTATTTCTGACATGACCGAGATTGTTATTTTTTCTGTCAACGGTGAATTGGCGAGGATCCTTATCCGAATACTGCCAACGCATTATACAATTGCAACTTGCGCAGTGATTATTCTGTTGTTTCTTCAAAGTGATTATTAATCCAGCATCAATATCAAATTCTCGTTGTTTTTGTTTTGTCTTGTTGTTTGTAACCGGAGAGTTTCTTATCAATAATTTTAACATCAATATCATCCATTGTTGTGTCATTATCATCGAAAACAATTCTTCGAAGCTGATTTATTCTTCGTGCTCTGGATACTGCGAGATAGACTAAATTCGACCACTCAATGCGATTATCTACTATCCAAATAATTGTATCCGATATAGTCAATCCCTGTGAAGAATGTATTGTTGCTGCGTATCCTAGCGTCCACGGAGATTTATTAGCACGCAATGCATCTTCAACGACATTGATATCAACCAGCACAATATCATTTAATACGAGAATTTGTTTTTCACTTTGTCCTGGAATATCAACTTCAATGTTCTGTTTTCGTGTATCCGAGGGTCTATAACAAAGAGGCACTGGAAGTGTTGCAAATTTTTCTTTATGCAATTCAAATAACTTCATCTGAAGTGTGTCTCTGACTATTTTTCTACTTGCAATGATCAAATCGTTTGGTCTCCACATTTCCCAGAAATCATTCATTGGAGTTTCTGAAATTATTTCACGGGCTATTTCACACTGGATTCTATCCGGTTGTAATCTAATTAGTTTCTTAAATTCTTTTAATTCATTATCAAGTGATCTATAATCAGTGGTAATTTCTTCATAGTAGTCTACAAAACCCTTTAGCCATTCATGGGGAGATGCACCGACAAATGGTGGTGGTTGGCCGTGATCACCGCACATGACGACTTTTGTATTTTTTAATAACAACCACTCAAGAAATGTCTGTAATACTCTCAACGATACATTGCATACTTCATCCCAAATGATGATTTCAGGAATGAATTTATCGCCCATTCGATCAGGAGTCCATGTATCGCCTTTCCATCGAAAAAAGCTGTGATAGGTACAGGCTTTTACTCCCTCCGCTATTCTATCTCTGGCGAGTTTGTGAGTTGGTGTTAACACAATCATGTTTGACCGACGAAATAATTCAACCGCACGAACTGTCTTTCCTGCCCCACCACCGCCGTTTAAATAAACTGTCTTGTATCTACATATCGGATCAGAACACGGTGGTGCATTAGAAAATTTTGAACACTGATTGCTTTTTAAATAATTATTTTCAATGGTAACATCTGCTGATTGAATATACTCATGAATCATTTCTTTCTTAATTCTCCATGATCCCCAATTCTCGTTGCCAGTAGCCTTAAAATCAGCCATTTTGCTATTTATGTAAAATGAATCAGTGGCAACTCTAACTGCGGTGTTAGGAAATCTATTGATCATTGAAAATAAATTAATAGAAGCATAACCAAGCATAGAAGCTCTCAAATGTGTGTACTGCGGATTGTATCCATCATTGTAAGTAACAATTGTACCCAATTTGGTTCCATCGGACATAAATGCGTCCTTACGATTGACATATAGGCCTTTATTCGTTAAATCCGCGATTACAAAATCGTATTCAGCATTGTCTATAATCAATCGTGAAGAATATCTCGTATTGTCGTATTTGCCACCTTGGGTAAATTTACCGATTATTCTTCGTCCAAGATTTTTTGCTTCATTGTTTCTGATTTCAAATAACTGTTTGGACCAATCCATGATTTGTTGTTCATTAAAATCAGGAAACAGTTTTCGCTCTTCGCTAATTATTTTTTCTAGATCAGGTTGTGGTAACCAGACTGATTTCTGTGCTCGAAAGGATATAATTGCTTCACTGACAATTAATGATTTTAACATCTTACAATCAAGCATATACCGTAATAACACTATTGGCATCCAGTGTTTTTCAGACATGTGTTTACCAATCCAAAGATAACTACACGGATGAAGTCCTGTAGCCATTTCAAATGATACTACACAAGCGAATCCGGTTAAATCAAAATCAGGCAGTGGTCCATTAATAGCAACATTTCGTGTGTGGGGTGTCCAAATCGTTTGAAATATTTCTCGCATTCTCCATACCCGAGAAAACTTCCTGGATAACACGCAATCATATCAACTGAAATAACGGTATCAGGGTCGTATTTTGTATTCCATAACCCTCCATGGCTGTATTCAAGACAGGACAATTTGACATCTGATAAAAACTCACTTCGTGTTGGTTTCCACGCGTTTTTCTTTCTAGCAAAATGTGCTGCAATTGATGGTACTGTAAAACAGTTTGCTAATAATTGATCGTTGTCTTCCCCCTCCCCAGAAAACTCACTAGCTAGTTGTTTCATTTGATTATGCAGTTCTTCAGTTCGGTACAATTCTCCGTTGGGCCTTACAAACTGATCAAATCTACTGATCAAATCTACATTCTTCGTCTGAAGTACTATGAAAAAGCCACATTGACACAGGATCGTTTTTACTCAAATGGTAGATAGCATCAAATAATTTCTGCTCTGAAAAAAAACTCTTCGGTTTGGGATAGATATTTTACGGTTCTATCCCGTGGGAATATTGTTACTGCAGATGACCACGCGTGTTCGTTATGATCAATAATTTCAATTGGAGCCCCCTGTGATTTATATTTCGATTCGTATAATACTTCTCCGGTGATTGTTCTTACCGATATTGGAAATCTTAATGATTTTTCTAATTTGGTTATATACCGATATTGGAAATCTTAATGATTTTTCTAATTTGGTTATATCCTGAATTGTTGCCCCATTCTCTTTTACCGTTAATTCCCACTCGGTTATTTTTTTTCGTCTTAGATCAGTTAGTTTATTCCCCCGGGACGCATTTGTGAAGTGTTCCATTATTCGTTCTGCTACACAATTGAGCCCTGTCGAATATTTCATGGGTGCTAGTTTTGCGATATCAGGTTTTTCATTGAGCGGATAGATCCCGTAAACAACTGCTGTGACAGGATAAGATCTTTCGTAGTATGGTTTATCAATTCCGGTCAAAATTCCTGGTTTTGAATCCTGATTCACGGTGATAGTTTTTTTGCCCTTCAAGATTGGTTCAAATTTATCCCTAATAATCCATTTTCCATCCTCACGGATAAGGAATTTTATTCGGAAAAAATGACTTTTTTCCCCAAGACGTGAAATTATCACTGCTGCTTTTTCATCATTCATGGTAGCGTCAACAACACCATCAATTCGAAATGTTGACCAACAATAAGATGCTCCATCACGCTTGAATTCATTAAAACAGTCTCTGATGGGTTTATCAAGAATTTTATTCTTGGGTGTATTAGAAACTATATCAAGATTGAATTGAGCATCTTTCCATGGTAATTTCTTGTTACGTTTTTTAGGTCTATCGCGATTAAATCTAGGATTAATTTTCAATAATCTCTTAAACTCTCTCATGTTTCTGTCTGCTACACGTTTTTTGGGTCTATCGCGATTAAATCTAGGATTAATTTTCAATAATCTCTTAAACTCCTTCATGTTTCCGTCTCTTGGACGTTTGTTACGTTTTTTGGGTCTATCAAGATTAAATCTAGGATTAATTTTCAATAATCTCTTAAACTCCTTCATGTTTCCGTCTCTTGGACGTTTGTTTCCTTCTCTTGGACGTTTGGGTCTATCGAGATTAATTTTCAATAATCTCTTAAACTCCTTCATGTTTCCGTCTCTTGGACGTTTGTTTCCGTCTCTTGGACGTTTTGGTCTATCGAGATTAATTTTCAATAATCTCTTAAACTCCTTCATGTTTCCGTCTATTGGACGTTTTTTGGGTTTATCGATATTAAATTTAGGATTAATTTTCAATAATCTCTTAAACTCTCTATCAGTATTGAATTTAGCATTTTTCGAAGTCACTCTCTTGAACTCCCTCATGCTATACTAAAAACAAGTGTCTAAATGAAAGATTTATGTATAATGAATCACTGCAAATGGGTCAGTCATTGAATTAGACAAATAGTATAGTATACGAATGACCCAAGAATTCAGACCACACCCAGTGATTACAAATTATGAAGCATCCAGTGATGGTGTTGTAAGACACTGTATACTGAAGAACCCAGTTGGTGCTGACAATGGTATGGGGTATTTGGTGTTTACTGTTGGAAAGAAGATATATCGCAATCATCGTTTCGTATTTGAATGTTTTAATGGATTGATCAAAGATGGTTTTGTTATTGATCACAAGGATTCTAATCGAAAGAACAATTCTTTATCAAATCTGCAAGCTATCACACAAAGTGAGAATACCAAACGAGGAAAGACTGGAAAATGCTCAAAAAAAACGAGACCAGTAAAATCTTTGAATACAACAACTAACGAAGAGAAAATATTTAAATCAACATATGAAGCCGGCAAATTTTTCGATATTTGTAGAGCCTCGGTACAAAAAGTTGCATCGGGGATAACCAAGACGGCTATTTAAAAAAAGAGCGGACAAAAAGTTCAATTTAGTTATGTCTAATGCGTCATATTTTTCAATTAGAGATATGTCATGCTATAGAATAATGAATTCTGAAAACATGAATAGCATCATAGTTGAAATAGCAAAATTGAAAAATCAGGATATTGAACTATCAGATGGGTTAAATCCTGATCAAATCAAGTCGGATTTTCAGGATATAGAATACGGGGTTAGCACTAACAAATACATGCTGCCAAAGAAATATGCACTCATCAAAAGAATTCAGAATTCTATTAGAGACTCTCTTGCATTTTCCAGTGACATCAGTGTGTTTGTCCCGTTGTATTCTATCGTAGAACGAATACGAAAAGAATTGGGTAATGAATACGAATTGAAAAAAGAAGTCAACTCTAAAATTAGAAACCTACGAGCATTAATTCAAGAAAATTGATTGCCTGACCATTGATTGCCCCGACCATTATCATTTTATGATTGCCCGACCATTATCATTTTTTTTAGCCGACCCTCAAGGAGGATGTCAAAAATCGATGGATGATCAATGAAAAAGTGTGGAAAGTCACAGTATTATTTATTTTATATACAATTATGTGACTTTCCACAACCTTGATAGAGCCGTTAAAACACTTCCATGACCGTATCAAAAATCATCCGACATGTCAAAAAAGTGTGGAAAGTCACAGTATTATTTATTTTATATACAATTATGTGACTTTCCACATCAATGATAGAGCTGTTAAAACACTTCCGTGACCGTGTTAAAACAGTGAAAATATTTCATACTGAATAAAAAATTGATGGACGATCAATGGAAAAGTGGGGGAACTATCAGTATTATTTATTTTGATACTTTCCCCATCAATGATAGGATGAAATAACACTTCCATGACCGTATCAAAAATCATCCGACATGTCAAAAATCGATGGATGATCAATGAAAAAGTGTGGAAAGTCACAGTATTATTTTATTTTATATACAATTATGTGACTTTCCACAAACCTGATAGAAGCTGTTATAGGATGAAATAACACTTCCATGACCGTATCAAAAATCATCCGACATGTCAAAAATCGATGGATGATCAATGAAAAAGTGTGGAAAGTCACAGTATTATTTTATTTTATATACAATTATGTGACTTTCCACAAACCTGATAGAAGCTGTTATAGGATGAAATAACACTTCCATGACTGTGTTAAAAATCATCTGACATATCAAAAAAGTGGGAAAGTGTTTTACAATTGAAAAATTGTTTCTGATTTCAAATAATGGTCAATGAAGCATTAACAACCCGATTGGCTCGTGAACGATTAGATACAATTAAGAGATTTGTACCAATTCGTGACTCTGTAAGAAATAAACTGCAACAACGACAGAGTTTACAAACTGATTTTGCTTTGGGGTCTGAAGAATTGTTTAAACCAGTAACCACAGCAACGAAAGGGGTAGAGCGTGCTATACTGGGAGATGATCCTGACGGTAAAAGAAAAGAAGAGGGTCTTATTTCTGTACTTGAAAAACTAGCAGCGAAAACTGAACAAACAAAACAAATGGAATCAAAAAGAACAGTAGATGATTTACGCATGAGATTTAACGAGGAAGGGTTAGCAGAAATTGATGGGACTGATCCAACAGAAATTCCTGCGCTTGTTGTTACGACTTATGAAAACAGAAAAAAAGGGTTGAAACCAGAACATCATAAGTTTGTTAAGAATTTCACTCATTGGGCTGATATATTTTATAAAATCAAAACTAAAAAAAGTCAAATTAAGACAGATAGTGCATCATACATCGAATATATCAAGATGGTGGATAACGTGTATAATCAATATGAAGAACTAAAACAACAACAAAAAACGCCAAGATTGCAAAGAAAGCGACAGCAACCTGCAAAGAAAATATCTTTCTCTCCTAAAAAACAACAACTACCACCTGATGATGATGATGATGATGATGATGATTATTTACAAAAAACGGATTTAGAAAAACTAGATGAAGCAACTGGTTATAGCGGAAGTGGATTAGGGACATGTCCTGATAGTGTTATCAATGATGTATCACGATTAGATGTTTTAATCGGAGGATTCCGAGCTGGAAATAATTCACCGGAAATAATTAATGAAGCAGCTGATATCTGTAGACGGTTATTTGCCGGCGGTATCATGGATATCAAAACATATCGAGATTTCATTGACGAGTTAGCAAATGGGTATCACAGTGACTGAATAACAATTGACAAATTGTTTTACAATTGAAAAATTGTTTCTGATTTCAAATAATGATCATACATTACAATCATGATAAACCAATCCCCGTCTATGTAGTTAATTCACGGTTTCCAGTTTATAAAGCATACTATGGAGATGGTTTAGGCAATACCATTTTAGGATTCTTTTCAAGAATGGCCCCAAAAGTGATGCCGTTAGCTAAACAATTATCAATGAAAGCCATTGATGTTATTCGTGATAAGGGTATTGGTGCTGTTGGAGATCTTGCCGGAAAGGCATTTTCAACTGCGAAGAATAAAATAACATCATTAGTGAGGCGAAAAAAGAAACCGTTACCGTCTACAGCAGAAATGCCTGCAAGTGTTAGTAAAATAATAAATAACGCAGTAGATGAAAAATTAGCGTCGATGGCTTTAACCCCCGACCCAAATATGATAGCGGGAAGTGGCTTTAAAAAACTACGTCGATGAAAATGGAAAATCGTTTACGATTTTACGATTTAGACTCTGATAAATAGAATAAAATGTTCAAAAAGTCACATGATCCAGCGTTTGATATAGACGCCCCAGTTGGCAAGGATGATTCTGTACGCTATTATCAATATTACGCCTATCATGCCATAGAATCAAATAGTCGAGCAAGAATTGATTTTCAAGTCCATGATACCAGTAAATACTTTTTGCCCTGTGAAGCGTTTATCGAAATCGAAGGAGAAATTGTAACAGCTGCTGATACTCCTGCTGTACCAGCACCGTATCCAGCTGATACTCAAGTCGGTTTTGTCAATAATGGTATTATGGCGCTATTTGAGAGTGCAAAATATCTCATTGATGGAAAAGAAATTGAGTCGATAGATCGTAATGTTGATGTGGCTACAACAATAATCGGGCTAGCAAGATATTCTGATGATTATACAAGATCAGCAGGACCCTCTATGATGTTTGCAAAAGATGTTACAAATACCGCTGGAGGAAATCAATTTATTGTAAGACGACCAAAGAATAATGCTGATAATGCTAATGCTGATGTCGAGGATATGATTATAAACAAAGATGATAATTTCAATCTAGGAGCTGCAACACGTATTTTAATGTTGGGGAGGGGGCGTAAATCATTTTCATGCGCGATTCCACTGCATCACATATTTGGATTCTGTAGAAATGTCAGAAAAGTTATCTACGGGGCGAAGCATACAGTATCGCTTGTACGAAAGAGTGATGATAATGACGCAATTTGGAGGATTCCAGCAGACAATGCAACCCCCAATGCTGATGCCGGTAAAGTCAATTTAACAAAAATATCATTGTGGATGCCAGTGTTGACTCCAGCAATCACCGCAGAAGAACGATTACTATCATTTATGGACCAAGGGGGAAAGTCGTTGTTGAGTTGGTTATCAGTGAGTACAGATGTGAAGCAATCAAATATCAACGGGTTATTCACGTGGAATCTAGCATCAAAACAAGGTGTTGCTGCGCCACGTCATATATTTATTGCGTTACAAGATAACACACGAGTTGGCAATCAACTCTCCAGCCATATGATATTTGATCAGTTAGGTGTAAAAGACGTCTCACTGAGAATAAACGGCCAGCAGGAACCATCTGAAGATATACAACTTAATTACACAGAAAATCATATTGCACGAGTTTATCATAGATTGTTGTCATTTATGGCACGTGATCAAAATGTGGATACCGGTCTACAAATATCACAATATGATTTTAAAAATCTGTATCCAATCTATTACTTTTCATTGGAACATCTTGATTTAACAAGACAATCTGTTGTTGATATACATTTTAGAGCTAATGTGACTCGTGGTGCTATTGCTAATTATAGAGCGGTTGCTGTCATTCTCAGTGATAAATCAATGCTACTTGAAGGTGTTGGAGGAAGAATGAGAGTGGTAGATGCCTCAGTAGAAAATCTTTGATTGATTTTCTCGATTTTTCATTGAAATTGTAAACGATTTAGAATCAATCTATTATGTATAATGTCATATAGTGTTATTAGTGTTGCGTTAACTCCTGGTCAAATCAAAAAATTGCAATCAGAATCGGCTAAAAAATGCGGAACCACAATCACGTTGAAACCCAATCAAATGACTGGTGGTGCAAATAAATTATCGCTGACAACTCGTCAAGTAAAACATTTCAATGATGCACTTGTAGCAAAAAAAGGGGTTCAGATTACTCTTTCTGCGGCTGCTATCAAAAATATGATTAAAACAGGCGGTATATTTCCATTGTTAGCTGCAATACCAGCATTGATTGCAGCAGCAGCCCCAGCAGTGGCTAAAGCAGCGGCGTTAGGAGCCGTTGGTACTGCAGCAGGAATGGCGTTGAAAAAGGCAACTGGACAATTATATAAAAAAAAGGGAAAGGGTCTAAGACTACCAGGAACCCCGTATTCATGGTACAGCGGGAGATCCGTTCACGGATCAGGCCTGAGAATCCCAGGAACGGTTTATTAATTGAGGAATCTTTGATGGTTCCCATGTCCAATTTTGATTTAATGGATGCTGCTAAAAAACTAGCGATTAAAAATTTCAGAGGTGTTTTTATGAAAGATCAATTACCACATCAACCAAACAAAACTGAAACAGGTATCATTAATCTCGATAACAGCACAGGACCGGGAACTCACTGGGTTGCATACGCTATTGATCCACGGGCAATCGTCTATTTTGATTCATATGGATTAGCCCCGCCAAAAGAGTTTATGCGTTATATAAAAAAAATTTCAATGAAGACTTGGTATTCTACGCTACCAACACAACAAATCAATGACCCACCAATATGCGGCAGCGAAGTATTAAATGTCCTTGATGCTATTTCAGCATCTAGAAAACCACCACACATTGTCGTAAATGAATACACTAGTAATCGCTTTTTAGAGAGAGGTGTAAAAAATATCATGATTGATATTTGGGGAAGACCTCTGAAACCCAAACCCGATGACACTGCAACCGGTGATATAAAAAAAAAATTAAAGATGAAATCGCTGAGACGTTAAATTTAACAAGTGTTGACCCGAATGAAATAGTTGTATTTCAGGACAAACAGGGTAAATTGAAAACCAGTGATGTGTCGTTGGATGATATTTTAGTTAAACAACGACACGCAATCGAGAATACAATCGCGTTATTTTCGGATCAGGGTAAACTCAAACCGGGTGTACTTTTTTCAACGATTACAGACAGATTTAAAACTCTCAACGATGAGTTGAAAAATTCTGTGTTGGAACTAGCAACACTTCAATCTAAAACCGAAGAACACTTAAAACAGTTTACCTCATTTAGTAGAAATATCATTGATAAATTTATTGGAACTACATTCGATAAAATTGAACTAAAACTCCCTGATATTAAAAAATCCATCGATGAGACGAAAATCTTCACCGAGGCCATCAAAAATGATTTTTCGAGGATGATAACAGTTATTGAAAAAACAAAAATTCCTCATGAGAAAACCAACAATGTAGTATCCACAATCCAACACGGATCATTTGAGTGGACACCTACAAACAACAAATTAGATATCACTGCAACCGTTAAGGGTATTTATCGATTAACAATAGTGAGAACGACTCAATTTAATATTTCATCGTCGAGTTCATCCGGGGTCAATAATACGATTTCAACTATCATCGACAAGGATACAACTGAACAGTTCACGTTAATAGCTACTGATAAAAATTTGGTTAGGGTTTCAACAACATGGTATGTGGAATTCGTAGCAGATTTAAGTTGAAAATTGAAATCGTAATTGAAAACGCTAGCGTTTTTAAAATAAAAATGATTTCATCATCGCAATATCGTTATGATCAGGTCAGAGAATTTCAAATTAGACTCAAAACCCTGTCTGAGGAGTATGCAATGAAAATTAAAAACTATCGCAGGAGAATTACCGCAATTGATGTTACCGTGTATTCAGTGAGTGGTGTAATCACCGGAGCTGGTATTATACTGTCTTCAGTGACAATGATTGCCCCGATAGCTGTTCCAATTTGCATTTCTGCGGCAACAACAATCGCGGGAATAATTTCAATAATCACAAAAAAAATATCATCATGCAGCCAACGGAAACTACAAGACTACATAATTCAATTTCATGTTGTGTCCACTGCATGCTCGCAATTATCCTCATTGATATCGTCATCTCTCGATGATACAATTATATCAGAGAGTGAGTTTTCAGCGATGGTAGATATATATGATTCTGCGATGTCAAAATTAGAAATACAAAAACATGAGTATAATAACAATGACAACACCGATGGAATTGGAGAACACAAACCCGAAAACCAGCATGATATCAATAACCTCAACGATATCAGATAGTGAGTTCTCAGTGATGGTACGTGTCTATGATTCCGCAATATCAAAATTAGAAATACATCATGAGTATAATAACAATGACAACACAGATGGAATTACTTCAACAAATAGTGGAGAACACAAACCCAGTACAAACCAGCATGATATCAATAGCCTCAACGAATCCAGAATTCAGTGTGAATTTCCCCTCTCCGGTCCCAGTGAAGGAGATAGCGCTAGCAAAATTACGAGTGTATCATAGCTGGCCTAATATCAGATCAAAATCATTTGGTGGTCAACAACCCAATAATTCCCTGGTATTTGCAAATAAGAATAAAGACGACGGTACCCCAGACTGGAACGTTGTTTCCATACCAACAGGGTCATATCAAATTGAACAAATCAATAATGAATTCGCGCGTAGAATAAAATCGATTACTGGAAAAGAGTCAAAAATAGCTATAACGGTTCATGAGCCAACACTATCATCTGCCATTGAAATAAGCACAGAAGGATATGTCGTAGATATATATCAAAGCTCAATAAGGACCGTACTGGGATGGCCTGAAATCCCCACCCGGGGAAAAACCGTTAAATTACCAGAACCACAAAAAACCGATTATATCACCGACAGGATAAAATCTGATAATCCAGTAAAAAGCTATAGCGATTATGACAAATTGTATTTTTTTTATTGAATTGGTAGATCCTCCCACTAAGAAGATCTATCACTATCTTCGACCGGATGACATCACTGTAAATTTCGGAGCGATGAATAGCGATATTTCGTTGTTGTTTATATCCCTTAGATCCGGCACTCTCACCCGAGATGAATTTATCAGCGTTGTAGAAACATGTAACAAAATCATCAATGACATGGAAACATTTAATGCGCAAATCATTCAAGAGGTATTAGGTGACAGTAATCCTAAAACAAGAGATTTATTTGCAACAGACTATAAGATCCGCATAGAAGATATTCCAACATTCAAACTACCAGGATATAACGTACCACAACTAACAAAACATCTCAGTGACACCATCGATGAAGGTTTCAAAAAAATCCATGACAAATGGAAAAAAGCAACATCACAACCACAAACAACTATCCTGACACACAATAATGACCCAGATGGTGGCGGCAGGCATATTGCTCCGTTCAATGTGAATATTTCATCGGTGATTGCGCTCAATTTAGTGTGTGATGTTATCGAAGGAAGCTATCAAATAAATTTAGAACGATCAAATCAAGCTCAGCAAGGATATATTTTGTATTCATTTGCACCAACAGCCCCTCCAGGATTTTTAATAATTGAGTCCCCGGTGAATCCAGTCTATATGCGATGTCATAATAATTCATTAACCAGAATTAATTTCAAACTCACTGACCAGTCTAATAATCTAATTGATTTACAAGGTGAGGTGTTAGCGATTAGTCTGTTTGTAAAGTCCTGAAGGGACTTTCAATCCTAAGGATTGGATCAAATATTCGGTTGAAAAGTTTTTACTCATTCAGGATTTCATTGATTTTTTGCCTGATCATTGATTTTTTTTTTGCACTGATTTCATTGATTTCATTGAATTTTTGATTTGATCCTAATCCATGAAAACTTGTTTAAAAACGCTATCCGATTCACCACACCTTGGCCGTAGAAGCCTGATTTCATTGAAAACTTGTTTAAAAATGTTGTCTGATTCACCCCCTCTGCTGCTTGTAATATTTATGGAAATTTGAAGATGTCTTAAATATGTGCAGTTTTAAATCAGTAAATTAACTATAAACCAAAGAAATGTTATTTGCACTTGCTTAATTTATGAGGTACATATATATCCTCGATTGATAAAACTTAATTACCATAGATCGTAATATTCTCTTTTGGGATGTATGTACACACACACACACACACACACACACACACACACACACACACACACACACCGCAGGCAGAATAGATAGATAGATAGATAGATAGATAGATAGATAGATAGATAGATAGATAGATAGATAGATAGATAGATAGATAGATAGATAGATAGATAGATAGATAGATAGACAGATAGATAGATCTTGCTTCACATGGTTAATGGGGTTTACTATGCAAACCACAGAAAAGTTCAGAACGATGACCAGGAAATTTGCCACTGAGAATACATTATGCGCCAATTTTAAGGATGTAATCTAATGTATGTACAGTGCAAATTACCCGTCCTCACCAATCTAAGGGAGTCACATCATTCATTGCCAGGCAGGTGTCTTAAGCAAATCAGCGATCATGACACGAGGCTAGTGAATCGTCACGTGGCAACAACGACCTTACAAATCAGACAACTAGCAAAATTCAAGTTCATTGCAATCGCCTTGGAATGAGAACTATCTTTACGCGCTAAAGTGGCATATTCCACACTTCAACAAAGCTTCTTCTTTTAGTTCATGCGGGATTTACTGCTGTTGGCGTTTCATGGTCTTTGGTATGCTTACAAATCCCAATGGGTTCACAGGATGGTCTGAGTAATTACGCGACGGGAGCATACGACAAAATCTAGACACGCGAACCCGATCTTATAACTAATCTTGACAGAGAGAAATAAAGCTGATAAAACCCGTCAAAAGCGACAAAACGATTTTATTGCTCCCTTTCTTTTCATTTTAGAATTCTTGAGGACTCAGTTATTACAATTTGCCTTGCCTGCAAAGTACTATCACATTTCCGCCGAAGCTGCTGATATGTTGGTAGACGCAAATGATTACTTTTTTTTACTTTTTTAAGTTTTACTTTCACTTAATTCCTCTAAAACGTTTGCACTTCAGTCCAAATGTAACTTCATCTTTTTTGCAGGGTGTTACTCAACGCTGATAAAAACGGTATCATTTACATTCCATTCATGCTTCAGTGGTTACTTTTCTGGAATATGTACTCTTTTAGAATACTAATATTCACACCGTTTCCAATATTTTGGAATTTCAGTTAAAGCTCTCTCAGTGAGATACAATGGTAAAAACCGATTTTTAAAATCAGTGGCATAACATCCGCCAAATAAACCCTCGACAATTACGAGAAGAGGGGGAACGCCAATCAAAGTGTGGCATCCAAAACTCCCATAAAACAAACAAAGAATTATTGGTGTGACTTCCCCAGAAATTGGTTTTGTTTTGTTGCGGCGGAAGTAGGGTGTGGGACAGAATTTCTTTCTACGCCAAGAAACATGTTTTCAATTTGCCAATAATTAACCATGTGGGTTTTTTTCCTTGTTTTCTGTTTTCAAGATTGTAGAAAATAATAATTTTCATAAAATTATTTATGAATGATAGATGTGATTTATAGTTATGAATTAGACGACAACAGTTCTGATGCTTAATAACTCCAGCGCATAATAACGTGTGTGTGTGTGGGGGGGGGAGAGATGTAGGTTAACGGGGTCTGCTTCCAGCCAGAAAGTTCTTGGGGTGCCAAAACAACTGATAAAAAATTAAATTGCATGAAAATCATTGGCGGATCATCATCGTCGCCCCAGACGCCATTTACACTTATGACGTCACTGACCTCATCCTTTAACAGGACCAAAGGATTTGCTGAAAAGTTTGTGGTTACATTTGATACTGCTTGATTTTCAACGAATTTGGATAATGGTTTTGTTTGCTGTGTATTGGCACATGAACACAAGCAGGTTATTCAACACTGAGGTAATTGAAGTAATTTGGCATGTATAAGAACACACCTTAAACTGACCTAGGCTGGTCCGATGATTGGATTTGAACCTGCACTAATTTAGTCGTAAATCTGGCAGGCTAAACACTTTGATCCTGCGACTCCCAAATTGTTGATAAAAAAGAAAAGGATAAATCTAGAAAAAAAAGGCACAGCTCACTGATTACCTCCAAACATATGGCATTGACTTTGTATATTTATCTAGCGTACATAAAAGATATCATTGTGACCTATGCAATGGTATTATTTTTATGATCATCTCCTTGTAAAGCAGAGCTATTACTTCTGATAATTTCAGAATTTATGAATAGACAATATCTTCATTGTGGGAAAATTCGTTTTTCGGAGAGAACATTTGAAATGTATTACTTACAATAAATGAATCGCATATGGTCTCAATTACTTGAATAAATCAAAAGCAGACGACAGACAAAATGGTCATATGTAAACCATCTTTTTACATATACTTAATAGCAAGTAATCGTCATGTCTCAAGTAGATTTCTTAATCACACAAAATAATCCAATATCTTGAAAACAGTTGATGTCATTGGGCAAGATAATATGGCGCTTTTATACATGTTAATATAAATATTAGAAACCGCACTTACTTTCGATCATTGATATATTTTTATCGACACTGGACAAATATGCATTGGCCAAGCTGCTATTTTTGACAATTAAACAATTTAACTTTTCACGATGTCTTCACCTTATTTGTTTATTTATTTATTTTATTTATTTATTTGCTTGTTTACAAAGGAGAGAATCAAAAGTGTCTTATATATTTCGGCTTCAGTCTTGTAGAGTATACTACTCAGTCTAAATAATCTTGTCAAGTTCAGACTAGAAATTATAATACGAGGAAACCACAGAAATAAACCCATTATTAAACTACTCTAGTTTGTCCTCTTTACTGGATAGAAAACGAAGGCGGCTGGATGAAGTAAGAAGTAACCAAGCAATCCGTGAATCGAGGATAGATGATCAGCACTTTATATTAAAGACAGTATTCGCCTGAATATAGAAACTTCATTATCACGGGGACGCAATGGATAAAAATATGTATCCTTGAAGAAAAAAAGAACTACAGACTCCCACCAAAGTACTGGTCGAGAATACAGAGTTTGCCAACATCGATAGCAATAACTATGTGCCGCTTGTTGACCAATATATGTATGCGAATAGCGTTACCAGACCCTCATTTATGGGGGTGAAACGATTCATCTATATATCGATGCATCGATACTTTTGCTACAAAGATACACGTATCGATCGATACAAGAGATATAGAATCGATACAAACGATATTTACTGTAAGTTATTTTAGTATTTAGTAGTGATAAAAAATTATTATCAGTTTTGGAAAAGGCATTATGACGTAGTCTAGAGCTTTTATCGAAAATGTATTACAAATGCGTGTTTAACTACGAGCTACCTAGAAAACCCGAAAATTCTTATTTTCGGCATGGTTCACTACGTTTTCGTTCGGCAAATACGGTCAGTATCCTTTTCTGCGGTATTTAAAAATTAAACATAGAATAAATTTAGTCCTGCAGATCATATACTACAAAATCATATATTCATAGCTGTGTTACGATAAACTTAATATCAAAAAAGGATTTTAAAAAAAGCAGTTAAGATATCTAATTGAATACCTCTGTCGGCACAAGAGGACTATGATATTGATGGATTAAAAACCCTCATACAACATCATGGAACAGATGAGAAATCTGGCAAGGTAGTATTTAAACTTCTGATTCAAAAAGGTACGTGTATCTTAGCCTTAGTGAAAAATCCCATTTTGGAGCCGATTATCCAAAAGATAATATATGCGAGCTCTGGAAAATTTTAAATAACAACCACAAAGATCAGTTTCTCAACATCTTCAAGCTGACAAAACTAGAATTATCGTTTGTTTTTAACGCGAATACACACAGTCACGGACTATACCATCAGGCGTGAAAATACCTCTGGATTGTTTCTATAAAGACTAAGTGAAATTTATCATCAATATAAAATTCTCCGTCGATTATCTTGAATTATATTTTACTCAGCTGGGAGGAGAAATATCTCGACTGTTATTAAAAAAGAACGCATTTGTAAATGTAATAGTTCTTGGGAGAAAACGAGAATGAGCGTTAAAGACACCATACAACGGCGTAATCAATATAGTTCTGAGTGTGGTGGCTAGTATTCCGGACGTGCAATTGCCGGAATTATAAATGTTTCCATGTGGAATGCAACCTGAATGTTATTTGGAAATCACTATATCTAACACATTTTAACATCATTTACCTACAGCTTACTGTTTTCTAGAATTAAGTGAAACATGTTATATCTTTTCAGATCTAGCCTGGTATCTGGAACAAAGTATTATAGTTGGATCTACTCCAGTAGTATGGTAGTGATAACAAGAGTGATAACAAGGTTCCTAAGGACATTTACAGTGTACTGCCATAAGTGACCAAGATTAGTGCGTATCACCACACTAATATATATCACCTCAAAGACATGGCTTAGGTCTTCAGGAGAGATATTAGCACCATTGTTCAGTAAGGTAGAGCCTGATTAAAAACTGTATTTTCCTATCCCATTGTCACCTTTGTAGTTATCGACATTGAATTGTAATTTAATTTTGGTACAAAACATGGTAGTGGTCCCATCAGAAGTTTAAATCTGAGTGCGCTATTAGTTATACAAATAACTGCTTAAATACCTGACACAATAAATGTGGAACATAGCACCTGTCATTTCTTCTTTAGTGTGTTTACCTATATGCACCTGCACAGGGATATTGCGATTTGTTGTCAGAATCACTATGAGCAATGTTGCTTCACTACCCCTGGAAAAAAAATGTTTTCAGTTGTTCAGACCCATTAGTTTTAAATAAGATTCATTGGTCAACTTTGCTGTCTAAAATTTGTAACACTCAGTTTTAAAACGTATATGAAAATGTAATCAATAAATTATAATGTGTATTTAATTTTTCATTACAATTGTAATTGATCAATACGTTTTACTTTCAAACATTTTTGCAGATAGACCTTACCTTGTTTTACAATTAGGCTTTTACTGCATTGAAAAATTCATATAATTAAGGAAGATATGGCAAATTTAGTTGTGGTTTCTCAAGAGCACTTGGACCAACACGTGCACCCTGTGAAACACCAGCATTACACACTTTCCGACATTTTTGAACATTTTTTTCTTCTCTCATTTTAATGGTGATAGAAGAGTTATATCGATGCATTTTTGGTAGGGATGTAACGGTAATTGTTTATTTTTGAGAATATGAGCTCAGAGAGGTGTTGTTTGTGTGTATTTCGGCGACTGTGCACATTGAATATAAAGGCCTTGGTGGTGATCTGGAAGTGAAATATGTGTTATGTTTACATGCTACTCTGTTTACATGCAACAAATGCCGGTGAACCCTTGACAAGAACTTCACCGTGATGTTATCGTTGGAGGTATTTTAGATTAACCATATGTTACTACATATGTTAGTAGTGATTGTCACATAGTTGAAAGGTCAGTACTGAGAAATATATGTAGAAAACATTTAGTAAAATTAATTGTGATGTATGTCCATGTGTATCAGTGAAGTGAGCCATTTGTTTGAAAGTGCAATGGTGTGCAACACTTAGAAAAGCTGAGTCTGGAGAGTGTCAGCCTGCTGACCAATTATAATGCCCGGTGACAATATTAATAGAAGGACTATGACGGACTCTAAACGCTAACGATGCGAAACTAAACTGGAAGCGGACCAACAGTTACGATTTGCAATCACCAAGAACAAGAACACCTTTTAATTTTGACAATACAATTGCATGTGTGTTATTGTGGATGCTGTTTGCTTTCTAGAAAAAGCAACAGCCGTTGGCCTTGGTTCGGCTGGAATTTCAGCTGTGGAAACCATCACAGGCACACCAGTCGAAAATTGCCCGTTGAATCCATATAAATGGTAACCCGTGTGGCTAGCGGCGCTGGTAAAATAAATTTCATTATTGTTACTTTTGGGAATACGTGTCTGTTTCGGAGATTTTTCGCGGCCGCATTAAAATAGCCTCTGCACAATATAAAATCTCTATTCTGCGACCACGTGTGTGAGACCTCGCTTTGAATGAATAATAATCTTATCTGTCCAATGCGTAGAATCATCAAAGGCGTATTGAGACCTAGCTCACAGTGCTGTTGTTGATGTAGGGTTTAATGCAATTTTTCAGCACATTTTGATATATATAGCGGCCAGTATTAATGCTGGAGGAAGAACCCGGAAAACCCCCCCGAAAGAACCACCGACACAGGAGAAGTTACTGACAAGCTTTCTCACATACCCACAATGGCCGAACCTTTGACTCGAATCTATGCAGAGGTGAGATTGCAGTGATCCGTAACGCCCCCAACCCTCCCTTACAGTGAATAGTAATCTTTTATATCTCTCAGTATCATCATGGGCGTATTTGAGTCCTCGCTTAGTCTTACCTGTCTCAGTGAGTAGTATCATGGACGTGAATGAGACACGGTTTGTAATGAATAGTATTATTATCTGTCTCAGTTAGTAGTATCATCATGTCCTTAATGAGACCAAGTTTACCTATCATGACTCCCTAATCCGCGAACTACTTACTAACTTTTGCTTCCACTCGAACTCATGCGGCATTGTGATGCGAAGATGTGTAAATATTTCTCAGTATGGAAAGATTCTGGAGAACTAAAAGGGCTTTTAGACTGTGTAGTCGTGTTAAGAATGTGGTCTCAAATACCAGTAACGATACTAATACATTTGAATCACCACATGCAGAAGGTACATGTAATTAAAAGTGACATACATGTATTTTGCATCCTCCATGGAATATATCCCTTTTTATGTATATTTAGCACATTTTTAAAGATATCGCTTCATATGTTGTAATGAAAGCTGATTTGTGCATTCACCTTTCTCACCTACTTCAGCACCTTTAAAAAAATTAACATTCTTTTTGCAATGACCAAATCTGCATTTCTTGCCAAGTGGGAATGCAACGATTCTTGATTATGCAACGACGATGAGGAAAATCATTGCAATTTTTTTTTAAAATCCCGTTGGTTCAATTTTAGTACAGCTGTTTAACTGTGTATCGAATATATACATGAAAGAATGCATTAGAAATATGATTGCGTTTCTGGAAATTCAAATATAATAACAGTTCTTTTCATTTAGTTTCGCTCGCGCTGTCTTTAGGTACTGTTCAACAGTTGCATTTTATTATTGTCGAGCTTGCTCAGTTTCTTTAGTGTTGAGTCGCACCTATGAATAGGTTGAGACATGCATGATCGGCGGTGTTCAGATAATTGTCTCATGCACATCATGACAGGGGACATTTTCATTGTCTTATATATATATATATATATATATATATATATATATATATATATATATATATATATATATATATATATATAAACTAGTTGAAACATAACGCATTTAAAGGTTTAGTTCCTGTTATATAAACTAATTGAAACATAATACATTTAAATGTTTAATTCCTGAAAAAGAACCATGTAAAGTTTTGCAAGCACAACGGCTTTGTGTTTTATTTTTTTCGTCTTGTCTGTGTTTTGTGTTTGCCTTTGAAAAAGATTCATTAAGAGTCGAAAGAGTTTAGGCTTGTTAGATACTAGTTTTGGCCTGTTTGTTGTCAGTTTATTGCATTCATCTTAATCAATCCATATATATATATATATATATATATATATATATATATATATATATATATATATATATATATATATATATATATATATATATATATATATATATATATATATATACTTTGTCTTCATGTTTTCGTAAAACGCATTTTAGTGACACATCAGGAGTGTGTGTATGCCAGTCGAAGCATACCCGCCCCTCTTCAATGCGAGTACAACGACATTAAATCTACGAAAGAAACCTCAAACAGGCTCGGGCTGCATTGAAGGCATCAGCATTTTAGAATTCGCAAATATTAGTCAAGGAAAATACAGGAAATGGTACGCCCCCACCGCTACCCCCCTGATTAATGCCGAAACACATTGATCCCTTGAGTACGTGTTGACATGATCAATAATAAGGATCAAAATGTTTGTGTTGTCAAAAAAGCACAATACGCCAATAAACAGCTAACCTAATTTACAACACTCTTCGCGACCGATGTAAACTTTTGTTCTTTTCACCTTGATAGCGTTAATTTGCATACTTCGTTCTCACTATTAGATTTATTCTACTTCAGTCATTCAGACAAAGCCGTCTAGCGTCCCATATTATTTTGTTGTTTTCTTTTATTTCTTTTTTGGCTTCCGTTGTTTTCCAGAACCGATCGTTTCTATTTACTTCTCCTCTGATTGTGCATTATATTCAAGATTTGTTTACCTCCAAAATTGAAGAGCATGACAGCGTACAAAATCAAGCACCTTCGAAAGTCAAGGTGTGTGTGTGTGTGTGTGTGTGTGTGTGTGTGTGTGTGTGTGTGATTTGTAGCATGATGTCCCACCCCACCACATTATCCTGACACCAAGCCGACCAATCCTAACACTAACCTCTTGATGCTGAGCGCAAAACGACCTCTCGCATCTGAGGCTAACGCTCTAACCACCTAGGCAACCGGAACGGTCCACTTTAAAATATAAGCCATTTGACAACGCTGTTATCCAACGAACTTTTCTGAAAATATCGCAATACAGAATGTGTTATGCAGATTACTCATGTACAGAATGACTTAAAGCTAGGTTTTTTCCTCTTTTCAATGTATGTTCGTCGCATTATTCCACGCTTGCCCAAAAATTTTTTTTAAATCAAATCACAAAAGAAAAGATTATTAAAAACACACTCCTTAAAACATAAATCACTGGACATTTGCAACCTCAGAAATCACTCATCATCTCCTTATTAGCTCATGTTTTCTATGATTTTTAAAAATAATAACACTTAACTGCACCGTTACTTTAAGAAATTAAAAAATTTCTGACAGAAAGGTATAAACAAAACATTTTTTAAACAGATCAAGATGATAAGGAGTGAAATATTTTTCTTTACAATTCATATTTATATCAGCTCCTACTTCAAGTAAAATCTACACGGATGCTTAGGGTTGGGAGTGGACCTATGTTTACTCTTCTTGCTGTCCAATATAGTTTCTTCAATAAAAACATTTATTGGCATGAACTGAACCAATTCTAATTCAAAAGCACGCTTAATTGTGTGTCTTTTGACTTTCTTTCTTGTATCAAAATAAGACAATACACATGGTCTAAATTATAATATTATAGGTCCTTTTGGTGTAAAAAGTACATCTCATTTGAGGAGAATGATATTTTACACCTGAGAATGAAATACAAACGACTTAACTGACACTGCGAAGCTTTGGCTAATACAGGCGACTTGTTGGCTGTACAACAAGACAGGTATTCAATTCCCCCCGGCAGTTTACTGGGCAAACCAATTAGTTTTATATCAAAATGATGAAAAGTTGGTCGACCTAAATGTGATAAGCATTTCAGATAATGAACACGGCATTTGCATAAAATAACATTCTTTCGTGCACAGATTTTGCTAGCATTGATTATTAGATAGATATATGAAATTTGCAAACGTTCTTTCACTGGAGCATAAAATGTCATTTGCATATCAAAATCTGATCTTGCTTTTATAATGGCAACAGATGATCCTTGCGTCACAAAGTGATCTAAGAGATATCTCAGAAGAATTCACGTCGAAAATCGCCAGATAACCAAAGACATCAAACCATGGAATATGAAGAATCAACAGTTAATAAGGGACAGAACGTATCCAGTCAAATGATACAGTGTGACAAGAATTAACTTTTTAAAGCATGTGATATTTAAGAATAACCAGTTGGGTGCCTGATAGAAATCTAGTAGTACTGATTACAAGCTGGTGTTTCAATACAGAAGGTTCTTGGTGAATCTGTATACGTTTTCAAGTTACGTGTATTCATGATGTCATCATTATTCAAAAGACCTTTCCATGGGATTCCATGCAAATCCTCGAGATGCATTTGAAAATGCCAATGTCACATTTGAAGGACATTTAGTACAAGTTAAGCCGATATTCAGCTCAAAGTATACGAATATGAGATCAGAGTGCGTTACTAGTTTACTGAGAAGCGATACGGTATCAAGCTGGTCACGTTTTTCGTGTTTCATTTCTTAAAATTACCATCCTAAATCAACATTGTTATGTTTTAGGCTCTAATAAACAGTAACACAGAAAGCGTGAAAACAACAAGCTTTGTAAAATTTAACAAATAATTTATTTAAATGGATATAGATTGTAAAAATGGAGAGAAAAAACGTACAGTTTTAAGAATCAAATCCAAAATTAATCCAATAATAATCCACAAATTAAATTGAAAAAGTCCTAGTAATGAAATGCTCTAATAGATGGAAGTTTAAGTCATGTTGGAAAATCCAAAATGGAAGATGGTGACGTATGCTGAAGTCTGTTTGTGCTTGTCTATATTTCCTTTTAGAAAAACAATATTTAATACTCCAGAGTTGGAAATGCGAATAAAATTTTTATAAACTGTCTTTATCCCAGAATTCTGTATGAACACATCAAATAGTTCCAGAAATATGAATTAATACTTTAAAATTTAAATGAACAGAAGAAATGTTAACATGGATTCAAAAACTGGCTACAACAAACGAAAATAACCTGACGTCAAATGTAAAAACCCAAATATAACTATATTTCCGTAAAACAAATATTATATTGTATTCTAATACGCAACAATACTAATAATGAGGACTTTGCATAGCGCCTAGTCTATAGAAGTTGAAACTCTTGAAACGGATCACTGTGTCTTTGTGTCTAAATGACGTGAATGAGAAAGTCAGTGTTGTGATCAGAATGGTTTCAGTTGTATCATCATTCATCTGCAGCTTGTTACATTTCATTCATGATTTCACATCAGAAATACACCTATCTATTCATTAGATGGTATCATCAATTTCAGTTGGGTGTCTAGATTTGTATATTTGGGTGTCATTAGAATACAATTGGTGAGACACTGGAAGATTCTATATGACACTTGAGAACGTCTGAGTGTACATAATGAAAAGAAAAGGTCCAAGAACAGACCCCTGTGGAACACCACAACATAGATCAACTGGGCTGGAATGTATTCCATTTGCAGATACAATTTGTGTCATGTTGACTACGTAGGACTTGAACCATAGTAAAGATTTATTGTGAATGCCAATTACATGCTGAAGACTGTGATATATCACATACTCCTAACAAGACCTTGACGTTAACTAATCATGTTTTACCTTTATAATAAAATGTTGTTTACTTCTTAATTCACTAGTCCCATCTTGACCTTGACAAGAACCAATTATTTTAAAATTTATATAAAACCTGTTTACGTGGTCGTCATTAACCTTGAATCAAGGCAATGATCAAGGATAACATTCCTTTTTTGCCAAAAAGTAATTCAGACCAACCAAATTTTCTGCGAAAAGAAACCCATCATCTCTATTGAATAAATTTACCTTACAATAGCATGTATTAAATCAGATATACGTAACATCGTACTGGCAGAACCAAATAACGTGTGCATCGTTCCAATCGAGATGTGACGTTTTCTTAATCTTTTGCAGGCGTTGGGGAGGAAACAATTGACTTTTGTAATAATTAATTTACATGATGCACCAACACCAGTATAGCATTGGTATCGATACAACCTTTTGTTGAGCAACGTACACGTAAAAGACGCTGTGTGTTTCTTTTTATTAAAGAAATATATTTACCATATAATTAACCAAGGAAATATTAAAACAATTATCTCTGAGATTGAGAAATTACAAAGAGACGGTCTCGTGGTTCAACTTGATGTTAAAAAAAATCAACAATGATTTTGAAATGGTACAGCAGCGACGAGAAGAGGGAAGAAACACACTAGCCGCAGAATATAGTATAATATAGAATAATGCATCAAATTACTTCATGGATTTTTTGTTGTTGTAAACAATTTAAAGCGAGATTGTTAAATTTGTTCCAGTGGCAATCGCAATTAAGAAAATTAGATCAGACCTGGCTCGCCAATATGAACTCAATTAGATATCGGTGTACGTGCGATACAGCTAAGGAAACTTGTGACTGATTAATTGGATTCCTGATTCCGATCGTACGATATTGAATTGTGACATATAAACTCACCGTTAAATCCTACTACGATTATTCAAGCAGATGCCCATCTAGGTCGGTTAGACGAAAACGTATGCGTGGCAACGATAGATAATGAGAATTAAACAGGACAAATGAGTACCAAAACGATCAAATGACCCGAGGTGGTTGGCCTCTGCAGAAAAACAATACAAAACATATCTTCGGAATGCTTGTGACATCCCTTCGATTCTCCCGCACTATGCCTACCATCCACTGTTTGAACGTAGACTGCTGGTTTTCGGTGATCTTAAAAGTCATGATGATACGTTCCATGTTTCCACCCCTTATCCAAGGTGAATTACTGATTCTGTTACAGTTTTTTGACAGACTTTAGCATCAAATCTCACCTGGCTAAGATGAGGTATTGTCACAGTGATTCTTTGTTAAAGATCATCATTCAAATATTCAAGTATATGCTGATCAAAAAACCTTCTCAGATCTTTCTGAGTATTTTTATTTTCCTTCGTTAATTCAACGATAACATTTTAAAAAAGCAAAATGATCTTATGAAAGTTCTCTTAAAGGCATACAACCTAAGATTTTTGACTTTTTTGTTCTTGCAAATGCATGATATTATGTAAGTTAAATCAATGAAAATATGACGATTTTCTGTACGGATTGCTAATTAATTATGCAGAAACGGAATTTACCGATATACTCCAAAGTCGCAGTGTCACGTGACGTGCGTCCAAAAAATATGAAGGAAAATCCTGACAAAGTGTTAACTTGTCGTGTTTGTGAGATTGTGTTTCGTTGTAAGATAAACCAACAAAAATATGATAATTTGTATCACTGTAATCAGAACCGCTATTAAAAGGTCTCGCTAAAGTCGCTTCTTAGGCTCAGAATAAAGTTGATTTTCTTGTGCATTTGCATTACCACCTCACGCTCATGTATCTGATAGTCGATGTGATTTGCGCATTTGTTTGTATATTTACACGTTTGCTTCATTGCATAACACAAAAATTAATATTTTCCAACATAACATTTAATGCATTTTATTTTATTTGGAATATTTTTCTGACAATTTTATAAAAATGTCTGCAGGACATTGACCTGGTTGTTTTAGATGAAGTCGTGCTCCTTGTTGCACAGAGGTATATGCAAGATGCCCTGGCAACAGAGGAAGATAATGATTACAACCGGGGGAAAAGGCATACTGCTAATAGGCAGTTTATTTTATGGACTTAACGGATACCTAAGTACTGGCTTCAGACATGTCATTCCAAGCTGTTGTGTATGGCATATAATGGATAAATAATTTTGGCCAGTACCATGGCTTTACTCAAGGAAGACTTGGGTGATCTATCTAATGATATGATGTGTGAATAATATAATTTATGTTGATTTTAAGTTGTATAAAGCATTTCTTTTGTAGTTTGCAATTTAATTTTGCATGAACAAGATTTATTAAACATTTTTTTTAGCTACCTACCCACTAAAGAATGATTATATGTAAGGCTGTGTTTGGAAAGCAACTGTGAGGATAATATTTATTAAAAACATAGAATGAATTAAAGTTGACTAGCATTGTCTTGGAATGCAAAGGATGCAAAAAACAAAATTACACTGGTGAATATGATTTTAATTGTGCATATACAGTATTACATCAAGTTAAATGATAAATAACGCATATTCATATTGAGTTCAGAAAGCAAAACTTGTTGCAGTGTTTCATGAAAACAGATTGGTTTGTAAATATCACAGAACTACAAACACTAGGATACTATTCTATCCAGATACCGCTCATTAATTTAAATTACATGTAAAACAAATTGCCTCTGGAGACAGAATAAGGTTTTTAAGACTAAAATACTAGTTCATCAAGAACAACCTTGAATGCTTATATCACATAGGTGCATCATCAGCAGTCTTATTACAACTAAATCAAATATACTTGACACCAATTAAAAGCATAAAATTGTCAGTTTTTTTTTCTTCAAATGTGTTCATTTACGATAGAAATAATTATACCGTTTATATGAATACCCAGATGAATGTACACAACTGCATACACTGTAAAACTAATTGTTAAATATTATGAAATGCACTAAACTTGGTGAATATGCGTGTACAGACATAACTTGAATTCAAGAGTACAGTCAAGCATACAAAATTGAAGGATATCATCTAAGAATAATTATGGCATATATAGAGGTTTTCCATATTATTCAGGTTGGGTGGGGTGCTCCCAATATTATTTAAATTATTACATAAGACCTTCCCCCTCACCCCGGCTTGTTTTTGTGAGGAATTCAAAGCAATGCTCAGAGCCCCCAGTCAGTGGTGCCGACATTTAAATTAATGAATACACAAAATGTGAAAGTAAAAAAAAAAAAATTTAATATCATTAAATAACAGTCATCTCTCAAATGAAATTCAAATTAAAACCCTATTACTCGACTTTAACTCGACCAACTTATGGCCTATTTTATCATCTGACTTAGTGTAATAGATTTAACTCCTGTCCTGTGTTCCTACTCATCTGTATGATCTTTCTCTGGACTGGTAGTCCAATTCCCTCCAGTCCGTCTAACTTCTGCTTCCGTTCTTCCTTTTTCTTTGTCTCCCATAGACTTTTATATGAGAAACTAGTGTACCATTACTATAAAAGATTGATTACAGACATCCCATTCCAAAATACTAGACAGTTCTTTAGAAATTACATTGATGTTTTAGTATCATGTGCTTGGTTTCTATGCTTTTGACACAAGTTATTACCATTTACTCAATGCCAAACTTTAGTACATCACCTAAACAAACTACTGCAGAGAAACAAATATTGAAATTAAGCCCACCCCAACCCCCATGTATGTTTCCTATTGCATTTCTTTTAAAATTAGGGCACACACACACACACACACACACACACACATACACACACACACACACACACACACACACACACACATTATATATATATAATGTACAGTGCAAAACTGGCTCAGATATACATATCAAATTCAGGAATGCAGGGGTCATGCTACCAAGCGAAGAAACTTTGCCCTCTTGATTTTTCAGATGTAAAATGACTGGTTGTACTGTATACCTTCCTTGATGTACCCATTAAGTTCTGGTAGTGTTGTAACCCAAGGCAAAATGTATTTAGGCAGTGTTGATACCAATTAGCCCACGCAGACAAACAAACTCGCACGCATTCACAAGGGTGTTTTAATTGTTAACTGACCATTAACCCTGTTTGCAGCAATATATCACTGCTCGAGTTCATGAAATTGGTCCTACTGTACAATGATGAAAATATACCAAATTCTGTTTCAAAATTGTAAAAGTGTGTGTGATTTGGATTTGTAACATACCTTGAACAATTTTTTTCAGTCATATTGCGTTGATGTTTACAGTGTGACAGTTTATTGTGATGTCTAGCACTGAGGCATCATGCCGCAGACATGTAGCATGACATCCCACCCAGTTACATTATCCTGACAGTAGGACGACCAGTCCATACACTAACCTCTTATGCTGAGTACCAAATATGGCAGCTGTTTATACCATTTTTATGTCTTTGGTATGACTTGGCCATGGATCAAGGCCTCCACAACCTCTTGCATCTGAGGTGGATGCTCTTACCACTAGGCCACTGGAACGGTCAACACCAGTATGTAAATAGTAATTTGTTGTTGACAAATATAATCAGTGAAGATCATTTATTTCTTCTTTTTTTTTATAAAAAAAAAACAGAAGTTAACTGCTTTATTTTCTTTATAAAATCAGTTTGAAACTGTACGTGAGCCTGTAACGGCAGACATCGCTGCACCTGTGATAAACCACTTCATTACATTGCATTCTTAAACAAATTGGGCAAATAAATTCAGGAAAATATATAATTTAATTAAAACAGTCTAAATATTTTATGTTAGAAGATTTAGCTTAAATATTTAATAATGTAGTCAGAAATATGGGACAATACTATGTTGTGGAATTCGAAACAATGTTGTTCCTCAATGCTGTTTTCTGATATAATTCATTTTCATGAAAAGAACATACATACATACCATATATATATATATATATATATATATATATATATATATATATATATATATATATATATATATATATATATATATATATATATATATACATACATATATATATATCTATATATATATATATATATATATATATATATATATATATATATATATATATATATATATATATATATATATATATAAAAGCAAAAAATCTTTAAAGTAATGCATATCGTTGCTATCAGTATTTAGGAAAATAATAAAATAAATATGCAGTTCTAATATTGGATGTTTGTAATAAATCTAAAGTTTGTGTAGTTAAATAAAGATGTATTCACATGACACAACACATGTTCTTTGATGGGTTTTGTTGGAAAAAAGGATCCAGTTTAGTTACACATCAATTTTAATGCTTCAGTGCGTTGTCTATTGATATGTACAGTAATGTTTAGTGGGAGCAATGAAATCAAAATGAAGAGTATGATTGAAGTCATTTGCTCCAATGTACATATTTTCTTCTTCAAAGTATGCTAGAAATCTTTCTTACTGCAATTTTGCACAAAACATTTAGAAAATAAAATTATTAAAAGGTACTTTATTATGCATTAATACCGATTTGCAATTACATGATTTTAATCTTGTTACTTCTATAAGATTAAATGAATTACAATGTATAATTTCTGCTGTGCTTTTTTAAATACATCATATGGCCAAAATACACTGCATTTACCTCAATCTAAACATACATATAAGACAAGTATAAATGCAATGGGTATGAAAAGTTATAAAAGGTCTTACATCATTTTGTTCAAATGCATGTTTTTAAAAGCTTTAAGAACATAATCAACAGTGGTCTGAAGATAAATGCTACTTGGAAATTAAACAGGTGCAGGACTTTGGCTCATGGTAGGCACTTCAAGAAAGACTTAGTCAAAGTCTATATGGGTTCTTGGTAGGGATCATTTGTTAACATACAATCACTAGAATAGTCTCTTCATAACAATTTGATATCAATAGATGTTACCCAACTAAAAGGCCTAAATCATTTTAACTTAAATGAGATTTCTGCTTTGTAACAATCTCTTCTGTAGGTGGTGGTGGTATTGGAGCAAGTACATCAGATATTCATTTATGTCCAAAACAACTGACTGGTTCATGCCAACTCTATCACATAACCTCATTTTCAATATTTTCATAATTATTTACGGAATATACAGGTACTGTTGATCAGCTTTCTTTGGGTTTGCAGACCATCTCTCCCTTTTTTGTTGAATGACCTTTGGTATCTGACAAGAAAATGCAAACATTTCACTGACATGGTCATTATATAATTTTTTTTAATTCTCAAAAGTCCAAATAAAAACTGCATACAATTACATGTAACAAATCATTTTGCTACAGATGACAATGTCAGTATAGCAAACCTATATCTTACCCATATATCATAAAAAATATTTAGATTATTTGCAGAATTTTCTAATTACATTAGACTAATTGTTTACCAACATTGGTTTATGAAATTTATTTTAAAAACTTTCTTCTGTAAAAGATTAAATTGTACCACAAACAGATGGTTTATCAACTTTCAGGTAAAGCATTAATATTTTAACAAAGATGAATTATTAAGTTAACAAACAAGAATAAAGTTTATTACCTTATTGTTCCATCTGTGTTTACAATCACATCTCTGTCAATATGATTGTTATGATCAAGAGCTACCAACAGATTCCTAGCTCTGAAAGCTGATGGCTTATATGAATGTCTTTTGGAGGTATACAAAAAAATCAAACTTCTGGAAATTCTCCAGTTCTGCTGTACTTCTGAAACAAAGTAAAATGACTAAATAAATAAATTGATTCAGATGCAGAGAACTATTTAAAATTTATAAATCCCCATAAATCTGTTTTGATGAAAATGCTAATGTACAGTAGCATTATACAGGCAGAGAATAGTTTTGTTTCCTTGTCACCTGAAATGGGGGTAGAGAACGCATTTGTGTGCTAATTTCGTTTTGAATACATCGAAATACATCTGCTTCCAAGATGGTTTTGCTTAGATATAATCCTAGGTGTGCTAGAAACATCATTCGGCATCTGCATAACGTAAAAGTTGGAGTTTTTTTCTTCTTCTGACCCATCATTTTCCTCCTGGAAACTTTTTACTTCCAATCCCAAATTTATCCTACTTTTTTGCAAATCTTCGCCTGTCTGTGTATAGCTCAGACCGGTGTGAATTAGATTGCAAGCAAAAAAGGAAAAAAATCCTGAAACAAAATCTGATTCCAACAATGGGCATGTCCACAAAAATCGGGCAAAGCTTGACCCCTCCCTCCCTGTACAGATACATACTTTTTTTTACACACGCTCCATCTGCGTACATGCAATTGCCCTCCTCATTCTGTAGAACAACAGCCTACATTTAATCCACACAGAAAAGATCAAGGATTAACAATATTATGTATTTAATATAACAGATAGTCCACCAATGTCGAATGTCTGGCTGCATCAAAGAAATAAGCTGCGTAACTTTAAAAGGTTTGTCTATTGTCCACTAAAACTCAATCACCAACTGAACCCAGTCAAGCAGGTTACATATTAGACAAATTACTATTGAGGTATATGTGTACATACATTATCAGTAGACCACCCAGTCCCATACACAAGCATATGCATTTGGGTAAACCCCCCTTGCCTCTCCATGTATACTAAACGGACAAACCATAACTATGCCCTTACTGTGGTTTGTATTTATAATACAATACATTCATTTTCTTACTATGATAACCAGTATATCTTCATTCTTTTAATTATGCATCAATACTATATTTAAGATATATTGTAATTACACATTTTGAGCTTGTATGCTCATATACAGCAAAGAAAGCTTTTGTGGGAGCAACTTTCTGGTTCATACACAAATACCATCCACAAATACCAATACTATAAATATATATATATATATATATATATATATATATATATATATATATATATATATATATATATATATATATATATATATATATAATGCAATTTCTGTTAGTTTAGTTACATATATCATGCATGTATCATAATGGTTGTTTTTTTAGTATACTTAACACAAATATTCCCCTTTTATGTATGTATCACAATTATTTTTTTTTTATTTTACTTCTCAAATGGGTTGATAAAACTTTTAGACTTTTCCATCATTACATTTACCTTCTCCTTAAGTTTGTAAACTTCAGACAAGACTGAATCCCTTAAAATAACATTTTGAAATGTGTAAATACTAATGTTGAACTTGGAGATCTTTATTTTTGTATCAAAAGAAAGCATTATCAGTTATCTTGGTTATTATGATGGGAATGATAATGCTTCAAGAAATAATAATAATAATAATAATAATAATAATAATAATAATAATAATAATAATAATAATAATAATTTATTTATTTAAAGGGATGACTCATTTAGTAAAAGACTATTCTCCCTTGAGGCCATTTAACTAAAATACAAACAGCATGATGAGGAACATATCAATAACAAAAAAGACATTTGCCAACAAACAATTTACAAATAAATATTGTTCTAAATAAAACAAACCATATTTTAACAAAATATACAATCTTTACCAACTGCAAAATATTAAACTAATATAGAATGATACATTTCGGGTAATACATACATTTCTTAGTCTTTTTAGATATGCATCTACCAAAATATTTGTAAACAAGTAAATATACATTACATCACCATTTACATTACATATAATTTTTATTATAAAAAAAACAGTAGTGAATGCTTGCCTTTAAATAAAATCTTATTGTTGCGTGCGAAAACGAAGATGATCATTAAACCCCTTTGGTAGCCTCAAAAACAGCAGTATATATATGTCATGGCGTACATGCGGGTTTCAAACTTTTAGCGATATTGTTACAGGGCTATGACATTTTATTTCAAGCTGAATGGAATAATGCCAGTTTATATAAAATAAGTTATTTTATGAGTTTTGATAAAGAATTAACAATACAGAAATAAATTAGCGGTATAAAAACTTGACTGTTCATCGCAAAATTGAGACTCACCTATCCAGCAAGAATTTGGCGACCTCTGGATTAGTTTTCAGGCTCAAAGTGGACTTCTTTTTATTCCATCGCTCATGCTGGTCACCAATACATATGTGTGTGCTGTCATAATTTGCCCAGAGAGCTTTTACCCCCCTCCTTTCAGAATCTAATTCTTCGCATTCGATATATCACTAACGTCAGCAAATTCACTATCTGAAATTACACAGTCGCTTATCCCCGCTCATAGCATCGATGATATATTTATGCATGCGTTGTCGACAATGTTATTTCTGTGTGTTTGTGTAATTTTTGTATCCTCACATGTTGATAGTTTTTCTGCGATAATATTAAGGATACCAGCAATGCCGATAACAACAGCGACACTGATTCCTATTACAAGCGATATCACGTGCGTCACTGATAACGTACCGATTAACGTCGTTGTTCTAGTCATCAATGAGGACACTTTATATACAACATTGTCAATGACGATCATACAGAATTATTTGTTTTGTTTCTTTTGGTATGCTTGTCGCCTTTTTCCAGCTATGCTTCCGTAGCAAGGTAACTAGGTGGGATTTCGAATTTACGACACAACACAATTAATGGTGATACAAATACAAATTTTTAATGAAACATGAAATGATTTGGATGAAACATTTAATTATGATTAATATTTGCGTGTATACTATCCAGATATTAGATCAATTAACATAAAACTCACAGACTTTAATAATGAAAATACAAATAAATGACTTTACACGGTACAAGGACAAGTGGTGAATGATTCACAGTGATTTCACCACAAAGAGAATGATGCGTTTTACTCAAACAATAAGAAATATATTTTAATCATAGAGTAAGAATGTCAAATATATTCACTAAAATTATATATACAGTTCCAAAATCACTCTTTGGTTTTATGAATCCAAAATATTAGCCCACGGCTAATAGATTATATGTATGGAGTTGTACACTCCGTCACCATTACACTCGGCTACCAGTCACACTGGCCAATCAAGCCGTCAGTATTTCAGGATGGTCAATCAATCATCGGCCACCAACCTCGGTCAGACACACCAGATCGTCTGCTACTCGACCAGCCACACTATTCAGCACAACAGCTGCTATGGTTCTGCTTTACATCCAATATGGTCGACTTCATGGTTAGCTCTGCAGCTGATACCATGTCGACTCATATCACTCTGATCACTCTTGTCACTCTGTTTTCTCTGTCAGCTGAAAATATATCTAATGCCGTTTATTATGCATGACACGGACAAATTTGATGACAC
Source organism: Unio delphinus (assembly GCA_029339505.1). Taxonomy (NCBI): domain Eukaryota; kingdom Metazoa; phylum Mollusca; class Bivalvia; order Unionida; family Unionidae; genus Unio; species Unio delphinus. Next base: position 11,324,708 of record JAQISU010000051.1, on the reverse strand, counting down.
GTAATGACGTTACATACTGTAAGCTATACAGATTACATTATCGACACAATAATCATAAAACAAAACACAAGAAATGAACTGAACCGTGCCTGATAAGAATCCTACAGTACTAAACGTCTCTTAAAAATTTTAACTTTCTATATATACAACAATAAATAACTCGCATACGTCTACAGCAGAAGATGTGCAAGTCCTTAAAGTAGACCTGCTCACTGACAAAACGTTCCTTAATGTAAAGATCTTTACATACGGTGAGGCATTTATGCACAGATATCGTCTGCGCACTGGAAGCATTCGGTTCTTCCCATCAGAAGATCTTCGCACCTACGGCATAGTATGAACGGAACTCACTATTTCGATATATTGTACGATCTAATACACTAAGTAATTGATTGAGATGTTTGCACGACAAATTTCAGACACCACCTATACGTCGTTGAAGTTAGTTTTTGTCTTCTGCAACCAATATGAATATTTCCTCGATATTTTAATTTAATAAGACTGACAAGGTTCCGGAAAATCTATTTGGTTGTATGACACACTAAGAGCCCGTACACCCCCGGTGACCTCATTAGTATATTTGATGGAGTTGTTTTCTTGTGACCATGTTACTGATACAAACCATTATATTTATAAAGTAATCAGTAGTGACTCTACTTATGTTTCTACGATAGTTTGTGAACGCGCCCACTTATGTTACAATGTGGTTAATATGCGACTCACCGATGCTGCCTAGGAATTTACTGTGGAGTTTATGCACTTCTTTGTTACAGAGTCATCATCTAATACGGTTCTCTCAAAACAACAATTCAGTTTTAGTCCATGTTGAGTTCACCAGTCAACGTACCGCCGGTTTTAGCAACACGTTTACTGACCTCGTTTCTGATAATCGTGATTGATATGCTCGAGTCTCTGATTTTTCCATTTTCCATTATCTGTACATACCGGGATGTTATCGTTGGTCCTACCTATAATATCTACCAACTTAATAGTGCTCGTCATTAAGCGCCCATGTTGATCTTGAAAAACTTCATACCGGTCAAGCATGGTGAGAGTCGTAAGAACATCAAACTAATCCTGTGTTGCATATTCTGACAAATAAATGTCACTTGGGTCCTTGCATATAGCAGATCTTCCATAACTATCTACCATTCTAACTTATTAACGTGTTTGAAACGACCGCTAGTGTACTCGTGCATGGCTTTATGCGGAGGCGCCTGTGACTTTTACACAACGATAAATAACGAGGCTACTTCTGGACCGCGTATGGATGTATTCGTGAATATCTGAGTTGGTAATGCTGAATACCAGATGGGGATTGAAGTACCAACGACGTAACTTAAATTTTCTTTTGGTAGCGCAAATCCATACAAATTAAAATAACACTACGTGGATCAACCGCGTATGCAACAATGTGAATACCTGAACCAAAATGACCATCGAATGTTAACAGCTTTAATGCGGTTTGGTTGTTCCGATAACTGATTACACGTGAAGACTTTTATGTTAGTCGCCAAGCAGCATCAAATAAATCAAATTTAGACTTGTGGAGGTTCAACGAAATGTTTCCTCATAATCGTATACTCAGTCACTTTTTCGGATGCTTTTAAACCGTGTTCTGCTGCTTTCATCAAATTCCATGCGGCAGAGGCTACAAAAAAACCATGTACGGTTGCGTTTTTAACAGCTGGGACTGCATATGCAATCAGTGCTGGTATCGCCGGTTGAAGAGGGAATATGCCGTTGATCGCACTCGCAGATCAAGTGTAACGACGATATTTGATTTATTAGCTTCATTGTGGAGTTTGGGCTTTGGTTCATGCAGAGATAGTACATTCGGGTTAACCCGTTATCGCCATTATCGTTCCACGATTCTTCTTTGATGCCAAAAGTAGCTTTTAATCTAGCCAGGTGTCAATGTGACATTGACGTGTTGATATGACATTTTATACAACATGAATGATTTAATTACATGTTTTCCACGTACGCATCAACTATTCTTATTTGTCTGTCAGCACTTTCGAACAGAATTGTTTTGTCTGATAATATTACAGCGATTGCTCTATATTCAGCTTTAACAGCTGGCCGCGTTACACGAGTTAGAAAATGTATGTCACCGACAGATTGCCTCAAAAATCCAAGTGTTCCAAAACGAAATAATAGATTAGATATAATGATGTAAAATCTCGATGAGATATCTGGAAACCAAAATCAACATTCTGATCACGCCCTATGAATGCTACAAAACGATATTACGTACGTGCAGGATTATTGTTATCGAAATTCAGTAACACCTTTTCGAACGGTTCTCGATGTCCGTTTATTCATTAAAAAAAACTTCACTAACACGGAGCGTGTCAAACACCATTGGAGTTCGTATCTGCGGTATGAATATGTATTTTGGTGCTGAACTCCTTGCGCTAATGCTAACTGCCATGTAAATACACCAGAAACAGTAAATTTAATACTTCTGCGGTCAACGTCAACCATGACAACGTTGATTTTCCGCCGCTGTCCATGAAAGAGAGCAGCCGTTATTATTCAACTAGTTTTGGTAACATTGTTGTATTCCACAAAGAACGTTTTGTCAGTCTCACTTTACCAGCGTCAACCTTATTTGGACACCAAATTGCATCGTTGGCGTTGTCCTTTCGAACAAGTACTACTTTATGTATAGTAACAAATATAACTTTAACAGTTCTGCAAAATCCAATGATGTATTATAATCGAATTGCACGTGAACATTTGTTATCACCATTTAACATTGATCGAAGTGTTGAGAATTATAAGTTGAAATTTCATTCGTTGATTCTACTTTAGTTACAGTGGTGTTCATTGTTACGTCGAGCTTCTCAGGTCCATCAGTAGTATCTTTGGTGAACATCATTGATGGGTCAATTGACCTTGAATAAGCATCGGCATATCTTGCTAGACCCTGTATCGTTGTATCATTTGCAACTTGATTTATTTTCTTACTGACACGTTATGGCATCACTTTTACTGGCTGAAGCTTAGGTTTTAGTCGTATTAATCGCGTGATCGCAGAGAATCCTTTACCAGACATAGAACCAACATTGCCAATATACGGTGATGTCTCAGACCATACCAGTAAATAAACCTTGACAAATATCAACTGCTTCATTAATGATTTCGGAGGAATTATTGCCGGCTCGTCTTCTACCAATCAGAATTTCTAGTCGATCAACATCAACAAGGACGTTATTGGGACAAAGTTTATCGTAAATCGCCGACGAGGTTTGTTTCTTACAACCACGATCGCGAGTGGCAAGCAACTTCCCGTTGCCCTTTAAGTTTATAATTCATTACGTGGTTCCAGAGCACTGGAAAGATCCTCGAACTCAGCTTCTGCGTCTTTTGTCCTTTCAGATCTAATATTTACACCTGATTTTCTTCTTTTTCTGCTTCTTTAAATTGACGTGGGTTTTTTCTTCCTGTTTTTCTGTCCTTTTCTGTTTACAATTTCAGCATGTTCCGTAAATGTCCCTTTAAAGATTTCGAAATTATTAAAAACTTCAGATTTAATCTTTTAAGTATTAGTAGAAACGCGATACATCTTTAACCCAATCGGAAGGTTTTAAACTGTGAATATATTCGGGTTTTACATATTGATCTCTACCACCGTATCTAAACGCAGTAATATCAAATATGTTTTCTATATTAATGATAGCGGCAATATTTTAATTAGTAAATTTATATATTATGTTAGGTTTACCTTTTAGTGGTGGTGGCTGAACTTCAGGTTGAGATTCTTGGGGTGGTTAAGCTGGTTGATGACGATAAGCATTTTACGCCAGTAAATGTCTTGCGCGTTCTTCGTGCTGCATCTGTGCTGTAGCACTTTTGGAGGGTTGGTTCAACAACTGGTTGAAATAACCTTCTGTTAATTACACTTGAACTTCCTGACGTTTGTACACGGATAGGAAGATATTTCTTAATTTCCTCCTGTCGTTGTCGAGCTAGTTTAGCTGTAGCAGATGTCATAGGTAGCGCAGAATCAATCCTTAATATTATTATGACATCGATTTAAATACACATCACCAGTCGATGTTATTGTAGGGTTTAACGCCATATAATTTTTTTCAGCACACGATAGGCTGGCTATACATGGCGGCCAGTATTAATGGTGGAGGAAGAACCTGGCAAAACCCCTGTAATAAAAAAAAACGTCGACTACCGAGAAGCTACTGGGAAGCTTTATCACATGCCAACATTGGTCACATCTGAGACTCGAACTCACGCAGGCAAAGGTGAGATGACATGATCCGTAACAGAGAGCGATTTTGACCACTCAGCCACTCGGGGTCTCCACATCACATGAGTCAAAGGATATACAAGATTTTAGTACATATAGCAATGTACCGTATTGTTTTGTTTTTACCTACTAATAACCCATTGGAACTCTTTGCGAGGAAATGCTTCGAATTCCGCTAAAAAAATTCCCCAGTAAAGTATATCCGGTTTAATGACCTGCTCGGGGCTATAAAAACAAAAACAACGCATCTTTACGCATTTATCTCTCTGCGGATTGTAAAAGGGTTATGTAGATTATTAAAACGTTAAGTAATAACGTATGTGATTTGTTGTCCTTGTAGGATACGAATATGTTTTGTGATTAATATTTGTATGCCCTATCTTCATAAAAATTGTCAGTACACCTGTAATCAGTTTCGCTTATTGGGTAGGGGAAGTAACTGTTTTGCTGTAAACAGCACGCAGGCATTTTTATAGATCATGAATCAGATATATTTATCCAGAGAGCTCGTACTGTAGAGGTTAGTGAGGTTGGAAGTTTATTCAACGACCCGTTGATCAATCACCAAGCGGAAACTTTGTTCGTGTTCGAGTCACGAGGCAGACAATTCCTTCAACGTCTGTAAAGACAAAATTATTATACTTGGTGTGATATATGCGATAGGCTGATTTGTTAAAATTCAATGAACGGGTAATTGTAAAGAATATAACTTAACCCAAGTAAAACTTGCCTCATCCTCCCACCACCCGAACCCACTAGGGTTGTTCATTTCGCACACATGGGTTCATTGGTGGAGGGGCCTGATAACAAATTACCCACGAAATAGTTTAGTGTACGGATAACAGACACATTAGTCCCTTACATTCAGCTGGGCGTGGACATCTCCTTTTGCTAACTTTCATTTGTGACAACTAGTCTTACGTGCAAGGCCCGGATTGTGTTTTAGCAATTAAGAATCAACATTTCCAAAACTAGGACTCTGGGAAGTGGGCTCTGGACATGAAGATCACCCCCTTATAACACAGTTACTTAACCACCCACCCACCCCGTCGCTCTAAGAATATATCACAGAAACATTAGTCCCCATAGACAAGTGTACGGATGATAGACACATTAGTCCCCATAGACAAGTGTACGGTTGACAGACACATAAGTTCCCTTTAAACAAGTGTACGGATGACAGACACATTAGTTCCTTTAGACAACTGTACGGATGACAGACACATAAGTCCCTTTAGACAAATGTACGGATGACAGACACATAAGTCCCTTTAGACAAGCGTACGGATGACATACAGTAGTTCCTTTAGACAACTGTACGGATGACAGACACATAAGTCCCTTTAGACAAGTGTACGGATGACAGAAACATTAGTCTCTTTTGACAAGTGTACGGATGACAGACACATTAGTCCCTTTTTACAAGTGTACGGATGACAGGCACATTATTCCCTTTAGACAAGTGTACGGATGACAGAGTGATTAGTTCCCTTAGACACGTGTACGGATGACAGACACATTAGTCCCTTTAGACAAATGAACAGATGAGAGACACATTATTCCCTTTTGATAAGTGTACGGATGACAGACACATAAGTTCCCTTTAGACAAGTGTACGGATAACAGACACATTAGTTCCTTGAGACAAGCGTACGGATGACAGACACATTAGGTCCTTTTGACAAGCGTACGGATGACAGACACATTAGTTCCTTTTGACAAGCGTACGGATGACAGACACATTAGTTCCTTTAGAAAAGTGTATGGATGACAGACACATTAGTTCCTTTAGACAAGCGTACGGATGACAGACACATTAGTCCCTTTCGACAAGCGTACAGATGACAGACACATTATTCCCTTTTGACAAGTGTACGGATGACAGACACATTAGTCCCTTTAGACAAGTGTACAGATGACAGACACATTACTCCCTTTTGACAAGTGCACGGATGACAGACACATTAATCCCTTTAGACAGGTGTACAGATGACAGACACATTATTCCCTTTAGACAAGTGTACAGATGACAGACACATTATTCCCTTTTGACAAGTGTACGGATGACAGACACATTTATCCCTTTAGACAGGTGTACAGATGACAGACACATTATTCCCTTTTGATAAGTGTACGGATGACAGACACATAAGTTCCCTTTAGACAAGTGTACGGATGACAGACACATTAGTTCCTTTAGACAAGCGTACGGATGACAGACACATTCGTTCTTTTAGACAAACGTACGGATGACAGACACATTAGTTCTTTTAAACAAGCGTACGGATGAGAGACACATAAGTTTTCTTTAGACAAGCGTACGGATGACAGACACATTATTCCCTTTAGACAAGTGTACGGATGACAGACACATTAGTCCCTTTTGACAAGCGTACGGATGACAGACACATTAGTCCCTTTTGACAAGTGTACGGATGACAGAGTCATTAGTTCCCTTAGACAAGTATACGGATGACAGACACATACTCTAGACACGTGTACGGATGATAGACACATTAGTCCATTTAGACAAGTGTACAGATGACAGACACATTATTCCCTTTTGACAAGTGTACGGATGACAGACATATTAGTCCCTTTAGACAGGTGTACAGATGACAGACACATGAGTCCCTTTAGACAAGTGTACAGATGACAGACACATTAGTCCCTTTAGGCAGGTGTACAGATGACAGACACATTATTCCCTTTTGATAAGTGTACGGATGACAGACACATACGTTCCCTTTAGACAAGCGTACGGATGATAGACATATTAGTCCCTTTATACATGCGTACATCTAATATGCCACACCATTTTGCTTCAGACAAATTTGCAGCTGACTGGTCACAAATTCTCCCTCTGCAGAGATTCTAGGACATGAACATAAAAGATAACCCTTTTCACCCTGGAAGGTGGCAATTCCTTTTGTAAGAAACACTTACCTGATATCTTGTAGTCATGATCAGAGTGTATAATAATAATAATAATAATAATAATAATAATAATAATAATAATAATAATAATAATTAGTTGTAGTAATAGTAGTGATAGTATTCTTCTTCTTCTTATTATTATTATTATTATTATTATTATTATTACTGCTACTACTACTACTACTACTATGATTAATATTATTATTATTATTATTATTATTATTATTATTATTATTATTAATACTACTACTACTACTATCAGATAAGTGTTTTGCACCTGATTTTCTTATTTTTCTGCTTCTTTAAGTTTACTTTTATTTCTTCCTGTTTTTCTGTCCTTTTCTATTTTACAATTGCAGCGTGTTCCGTAACGTATAGTATAGTATAGTATAGTATAGTGTAGTGTAGTGTAGTGTAGTGTGGTGTGGTGTGGTGTGGTGTGGTGTGGTGTGGTGTGGTGTGGTGTGGTGTGGTGTGGCGTGGCGTGGCGTGGCGTGGCGTGGCGTGGCGTAGCGTAGCGTAGCATAGCATAGCATAGCATAGCATAGCATAGCATAGCATAGCATAGCATAGCATAGCATAGCATAGCATAGCATAGCATAGCATAGCATAGCATAGTATAGTATAGTATAGTATAGTATAGTATTAATAATAATAATTATGATGCAATAGCAAAATCATCTGAAAGTAGACGGTCGTCTGTAAAGGCCACAGGCATTTGTTTTATCACAAACAGTATGTTCATCTTTTATCTAGATATTCCGTGCAATTTTTTCGTTTGTTTATTTGGAACGTGAATTAATTTCATCACATAACGTGTTGGCATGTGATAAACTCAGCGTGTTATCTCGGCATGGTGTGAAGACAAATGAGGGCTACATGAATCTCATTTATTTTATCTGTTATGTACTTGGAAATGTAAACAATTTTATATACGTGCATACGCATATAAACTTCTTGATGAAGTTCTATCACGTCAGCCGGGATTTGATTTATGGATACATTTTAAATTTTATCCGTATTTGTTCATTGTACGCATGTTTCTAAGCAACTTAATAACTTTCTAGTTTCAGATCTCCCATATTTTGTATTGCTGACTACAAATAAAAGTTATGTTGTTTTTAGTTTTATCCCTGAACTTAAAATGAGACGTGTTAGCATAGAGACAACCAACCGGGTGGATTTGTTTCTAACACCTTCAAAATAGCTTTGTCCAAGTGTTGACCTTTCTTCAGAGATCCAATTGAGTTAAAGTGCTTTGTATTCTCATTTATAGTGTGAATAATTGTGATCTAACGCTCTTAACACAATTTTTTTTTCTGTATTGTTCTCTTATTGACTATTTTGAAAAGATTTAAGACTTAGCCAATCCTGGCCATTTTATTTACTTTACTAAGACAAGGTATATCATACGATCATTGCTATCTTGCATTAAACTCTTTAGTTCTCTTTGATCCTTGCAAATTTAATTTCCTATTTCATTCCAAGTTTACAATAATAACTCTATAATGTGACAAAATTTACGAAACTGTTGATTTAGAATTACCATATTTTCATTGCCACGATTTAAAAATCGCGTGAAGTACTTGTATGCAAGGCCCCATTTTCTTTTGTCAAAAATAGTAACTAAGATTTCTAAGAAATTCCACGAAGCTGTCAATATGTTAATTCCTAATGTCAATAAATTTCATCACACCATGTGTTTCTATTCTTTAAATTTAAGCCAAATCAGATTCTTCCACGTGGCTTGCTCTGAAGGTGAAAGCAATGCATTTATTTCATCTCACATTAGATAGTAGATGTATTTGCTGCATATTGATATCTTAACTACGACCCCCAAGGTTCCAAAAAGAAATCTTTCAAATTCGGCTGTACTTATCCCGCAAGACAGCTTGCTAAGTTAGGCAATATTTTGAAATAATCGGCCTCTCAGTTGTACAGTGAATTAAACAAATCAGTTTAATTGATGACTTCTGTTATCTAAGTTCATGTTTTGTTTGGCCCGTTGTAGCAAGACAACGTGCTCCGTTCGAATCTATTTTATTTTTTTAAAGTTAGCAGTATAAATGTTTTTGCATACAACTCGATGTATAGGAACGTATTCGACATTGTTAGCATCGTGAATAGTCAGATGTGTAAGACTTTGGTATGATCCATTGTAACTATGAATAGTGGTCATTATGAGATCAGTTGCTTGTCTTAACCACAAAAAAAAATAGATGTTCCGCAATGTGCAGTTTAAAAGACATGATGTGTTTCATTCATAGAGAATTGTACACTGCTAAATCAAACTCAAATCTCATAATAATATGTGCCTTCTTTTAATTTATTATTTCAATAATATTGTTTATTTTTTGTATTCTAATCAAAAAAATTGTTATTTATCTGACAGATATCATCAGACAGCGGCAGCTATCGGATGAGAACAATTATTGAATATTTGGTAATGACAAGCATTCAATTGATAACGTGAAATACAAGGATTTTCATCTTCAGCTCTTGTAAAGAGTATGTGGTTTTTCATTATGTGTTACGCTCATAAGTGTTCATTAGCCTGGATTATCCTAATCGTTCGGGTTTAAACTACATGCAGTGGATGGTTTAACCAGGGTGTTGGGAAAACTCGAAGTGACATGAAAACGAGTCGCCCAAATTTAATGCGCTAGGTGAATCTGAGATTGTTGATTAAATTAATTAATCATGTGACGGAGATGAATTGACACCTAACGAGCATAATTTTTATGGTACAGAGCAAAACCACAAAAGATATCATCTTTACAAGAGCATCTCTGTTCAATTAAATATCTCCTTGTCATAGAAACTGAATAATTGTCCGAATCGACAACTCCAATTGCAAAGTGCTGGACCGTATTGGAAGTTAGGTATCTCAGATTCCTTCTTCTTCTTCTTCGAGTCTTCTGCCGGTCGATCAGTTTAGCCTATGCAACTTTTCTGCATCAAGATCTATCAACTTGCAGCAGTTGCTTGTTGTGTACGAAGCACGTGTGATGCCTTCATACATTAATCAAGAAGCTTATTTTTTAGCATAAGGAAAGGCAGCTATCTGACCATTGTCTTGCAGCCAGTCTCCAATAATCTTCATTACTGCCGTTAACAGTCTGCAGCGAACGAGCAACAAGCAACATGTCATTACTGAGTATGCTAGCGGTGGAAGTCATACCAGCACAAGCACTTCGCGTCATTTTTGGCGTAGGGCTTACAGACGCTACAAATTGGAGCCTCAGAGCGGCCGACAAGAGGACAACACTTCTTTTTGTCTGGGACAAAGAAGATAATCAGGAAAATAGGGGGAATTCGAAGTACAGGAGAAATCGAGAGAAAAAGCAGCGGCGACCTGCTGGCAGCACTCCACCCCCACCACCTACGGTCAACGTGGAACCTGCCCTTCAAGCACCAGTAATGGAGGCGCCTGTACAGGAGGATGCAGTGCAACTTCTACGAGACCAGATAGCAGCGTTATCTCAACAACTGGACGCTCACTTTATGACGGGGGTTGTGGACGTGGCCACTTCACCGATTCCTGAGCTCCAACCTACACCACCACCACCTTCCCCCCCCCCACACCAAATAAGGGGAAGGCAACTAAAGGGAAGGTAATAAAGACTAGTACACATACTACACCTATCCCTACGCAGTCACCAAGTTTGGCAGTAAACTTGGATAAGACGTTGGAGGCTGCCTCGCACTCGTCACAGGAGGAGGAGTCATTCAAGTCACCAGTAAAGGCCGTCAGAATGAAAAAAGGGCTAAGGACCAAATCTTGGGAAAATTGTGCATTGACCTGGGGCTTTCTAAACTACTTGAGGACAAAAAGAAAGCAGGGAATTTCCTGAACTCCATAACCTATATAGGATTCAGGTCATTGCAAACATCGCCGCCCAGGAAGAACCAATGGAACTACGCCCTCAAACTAATGACGAGCTATTACTGTGGATTTTTTTGAAGACAGACCACTCTACCACCTCTACGATGCTGCGCAGCACATTGCCTCCCATCACGTGCTCTACTTCCCAAGAGTAACGAGGGAGGAAGAAAGAACAGCTGCTTTCATCGCAGAGATAGAGGACAGAATGGGCACCTTCTACCCAGCTGCATAACAGCCCTTATAAGGGCTTCAATTACTGCCATTTGTTTTTTAATAGAGCTTTCATTTGGCAAGAGAACTCTATTCGAACAAGCTTTTTGAAAAATCTAGTACGATCTTTTTGAAACACTGCCTCAAAATTTACAATCTATTCCAACCTAACAGTGACTCAACTATATATGTCGCATAAACATTTTAGCTTCAAAATTGTTAGGGCCTTACAATATGTACACTATGTACTAGTAATATTGGTATGTTAAGTGTTAGGAAAATTCTACAACTTATATAATTGGATTCAATTGCATAGGTGGCTGACACGTTATTGGTTTTATTTGGTCCATTAGTGAAACTGCACTGAATTTGAAATAAGTATGGCGTTCCAGGGTGTAAACGACATCCATCTACGACATCGGCTGGCCGACCTCCGGGACCTTTTCCTCCTTTTCCTCGTCCAGAGTCCATCAACATAGCGATATGAGAAGACTGTTTCTCTCTCGCTATTTGGTAGCATTGCACCTCCATTTGTAACAAACTCACCGATTGGTTGATAGGGTTGAGTGTGTGTTGTGTCTATTCCCACTCACCCAGGGCCTTACATTCATGTCATTAGCCACTTTTTAGTGGTATGACATGACGGCCAATTAAAAAGCGCACTATGTGCGTTAAAAGCCCGTGGGGATGTGGCACCATTCCTTCCCCATGGGAAACCGACCACCATTAAAAAAATGGTGGTTTAAACCAGTGATCACATTACCTTTCGTGGCCGGCATCACTATAATCCAACTATCTATCTACTGCCGTTAACATCTGAATTTCTCCAAAATTTACCAGTAAGTTTTCTTCACGACGACTTTATGTCCATATCCACCGTATCAGTCAACCGTGTATAAAGATTGGTCACAGGGAACAACTGGAATCTTGAATGGACTGAGGAAATTCACATTTTGTCTCCAAAAATTCTTCATATGCTGTATCACTGGTGGAAATACTGCCTGCTCCTGGAACTTGAACATTAACGCACTAAAGTCAATAGGGCTAAATTGAGAGTTAACTTGCATTCTATGCCGACCATAAAAGCTTTCATTTCTTGTGGATTTGTTTGTGTTCGTGAGGCCGAATACCACCTTTACATTGCAGAGTGACCTATACTATCATTCAATCTGATATTACCTCGCATTTGCTAGTAAAATGCCCTTGAACTCCATGCACTGTATGCACTTTGTCAGGCAATATTATTGTTTGGAGGTATATATATAACAAAAATACACTTTGTTTCTAGAATAATCTTTTGATGATTACGAAACACAAAACGTCAATTGTACCATTGAATGGACTGATTACGTGCGAGCGCCAGTGTGTGTGTGTGTGTGTGTGTGTGTGTGTTTATTTAATTTTTCAGTTTTTATACAGAAAACTTGATACATCAAATAAAGTTATGGGATTTGTGTAAAGTGCAACCTGCAAACGTGAACTGTAGAAATTTTCAAGTGCTTAGAAGGTATTAAACAATTAACTTAATTTTGTCCCGACGTTACCCGAATGTTGGTCAATGCATGGTTACCTAAGACGCAAGATACCCATTTGTAACATACCAACACATGTATTGCAAAAACACGTATTGCGAAAACAAACAATACTAGCATTTTCCTGTAATAAAAAAACATATAAGCAGTTTGTATTACTTATAATGAGTAATTTCAGTTGAAATTGCACTTGGGATGTACAGAGCATTATAATTATCTACATTTTCCTGACTGATAGTGAAATAGCATGCAGATCGCGTGCTGAACACAACATTTCTCATGGATGCACGTGTTGCATGTAAGTCGAGTTAATTTATTTGTGTGCCCCGGAGCTCAATCGCTCGTGCATCAACATTTACATTTATTTTCAGTCGAGACATACATCGGTTACTTTTTTCCAATCCGAACAAGGAAATCTTTCATCTTCTTAGTAATGAACCTGTGTCATGGTGCGCTTTAAAATTGTATAATTAATGTAACTTGTTCGGACGATTACGAAACTAAAATCGAGCCTATTAAACTAAAATCGAGCCTATTAAACTAAGAGCGAACCTATTTAAAGCTAACAGCTAAAATGTTTAAGGTAAACTCGAAAGTATTAAAACTAATATCGAACTTAATGACACTACCATCGAACCTATTTATAGCTTACATCAAACTTATTAAAAATACATGAAATCTGTTTAAAGGTAACATCGAACTTATTTAATCTAAAATCGAACGTATTAAAACTAACATCGAACCTACTGACACTAACATCGAACATATTTATAGCTAATACGGAACGTATTTAAAGCTAATATCAAACTTATTTAAAAAATAATATTGAACCTAACCTATTTAAAACAAACGTCAAATGTATTTAAAACTTACACCGAACGTACATAAAGCTAAATGCAAGCATATTTAAAACTAACTTCAAGTTTAAATGTATTTAAGATAACTTGAATCATATTAAAGCTAAATTCAAGTTTAAATGCATTTAAGATAACTTGAATCATATTAAAGCTAAATTCAAGTTTAAATGTATTTAAGATAACTTGAATCATATTAAAGCTAAATTCAGGTTTAAATGTATTTAAGATAACTTAAAGCTAAATTCAAGTTTAAATGTATTTAAGATAACTTGAATCATATTAAAGCTAAATTCAAGTTTAAATTTATTTAAGATAACTTGAATCATATTAAAGCTAACTTCAAGTTTAAATGTATTTAAGATAACTTGAATCATATTAAAGCTAAATTCAAGTTTAAATGCATTTAAGATAACTTGAATCATATTAAAGCTAAATTCAGGCCTACTTAAAACTAACATTAAACATATTTAAACCAGCATCGAACTTCCACTGATTTTTTAAATCTTTGAAGGAAAAAAACGCAAACAGGAAGTAAGTGCTTGACCAAGACGGAACTTAAGAGACGTCTAGATGTTAGTATGGACTCTGTCTCAAAACTAACTTGGTTTTCTAGCCTACGAAGTATATGCGATATGTGGTGTCATTTTCTCCACGGCGTTGTTTAGGATAGTCATCACCGTTACGTTTTCGCACTCAGTTTCTCTGAAACTGTATCACGTGCAGTGTCGTGAAACTTTATTAGTACATCCGTCGTAAAGGTTACTGTTCGTCGGAGGAAACATTGGTCACAGTAACAACAGTTCAACCCCTTGTTATTTAGAAGCCTGAGTGTAGCATAGTATAATTGATGTAATTGTATATATTTATAAGTATTGATGTTAGTCTTCACTTAGGAAAGAGGCGTTGACTATCCTGTCAGAAACATCTCTTTTGTAAAATGTAGTCATGTTTTAAACACTTACCACACATAAAATTTGGTACTCTGTTAAGATCACATACAATAACGTACATAATAAAATATAATGACATGAAATCAGAACAGCCACTATAACATCAAGACCTAATTATAGAAAAGCATTGATATCTCCAAAATAGTGGTGCTCATATATAGGAGTCAGCTCTCTGGAAACTGTTGCAGATATTGTAACATGTTTCCTGAACATTTTGTTAAATAAATCGTGTGAAAGACTGCTGTAATTCGTCGGAATTTCTGCCAACAGGATATAATTAGAGTTCATAGCGTTAATTCTGGTTCAATAGATGTTGCTTGTCCAAACAGTTGTGGTTATTTAAATCTTTAGTATACTTGCTTTATAATTTCATGACCTTTGAACACATAACTTTTGACTTCATGATTTTAATTGATACATACCGAAAGTTTAGCCAGTTCCTTTTTCCAAGTATCAAAAATATTCGATCCTTAAAAAACGTGGATGGATTTTCAAAAATCCTTTACGTATGTATTGCCTATGAAGTATTCGAATGCTTTGTTAGTTTATCAATATTGTATTTGCTACATCACGCAATTAGGTTAAGGGTATAAACTCCCACAACAGTAGACAGGCCTTTACCCATATGGATATAGTGATAGAGGTACAAACTCCCATACAAGTAGATACGCCTGGCCCAAATGGATATAGACATAGTGTAAGGGGTACAAATTCTCAACAGTAGATACGCCTTCACCCATACAGATATAGTATAAGGGATACAAACTCAACAGTAGATACGCCTTTATCCATACAGATATAGTGTAAGTGGTACAAACTCTATTACCATAAGATTGTCACGTTTGCTAAGCCTCAACTATAAAGCCATGTATAGGCTAGAATTTACACGTCTTGAATAGTACCTCCGTATTGTGTTTGATGCCCAAACATTGCCGCCGGGCTAGTGTTAATTTCTTACACAAGGTTACATGACCGGCTGGAGACCGGAATCTTGAAGTGGCAAAAACAACAGATTGCTCGCATTTAAACAAAGGCTTGTAGTTACATACCTACGTGTTAAGAAGTTAGTTTTGGATCAAAAGAAACCGCGGTGTGAACTAGGCGTGTTCTTATCTGTACCCACGTTGACAGACCGTGAGAGGTACATTTTCGGCTAGTTTGACACAAAATTAAAAAAAAAGACGAGGAACAACTAAAAAAAACAAAACAATGAATAGCAGTAAAAGAGGGAGCTAAAAACATGATTGCAAAGAAAATAAAAGAAATCGAAGAAGAAAAAAATCTCAAGGAAAAATAATCAGGGCAGTGAAATTTATCAAACTATTTAATAAAGCCCAAAGTTTATACAAACGGAAAGAATTAAAGAAGGTCCGGGGGTGGGGGGGGCTGTAAAATTTTAGACAAAATTGGAGTCGGCAATAAAAAACGCCCGCGGAAAAATCCGATAATTAAAATACTATCTTTTTATGTTATAAGGAATGTACACTACACAAAATATTGGTCCTTACACAATTGACAACAACCTAAATTACGTAGAATGTGAGATGATATCAACAGAACATAAGAACATGTGGGATGATGTCATCTCTGACGAAGAAATATCGAAGCATATTGTTGCACTTACAAAGAAGATATCGCCATGGAAGGACGGACTCACTGTCGAATTCTATCAAAAATTCCACGGCTAGTTAACGCCGATTCTAAATGCTTTGTATAACAATATATTTTTAAGCAAAAAAAGATAATGTCAAAATCGGTGCGGTTGGGAAACATAACAATTATTTATAAAGGGAAGTGAGACAGGGAGGATATTAAAAAGTGGAGACCCATTTCGCATCTCAATATAGGCCACACACACACACACACACACATATACACACACATACATACATACATACATACATACATACATACATACATACATACATACATACATACATACATACATACATACACGTTCAGTTACATGAAACAAATACAATGGTCCAAATGTAAGATTATTTAGTTCAGTGGTTCCCAAAGAGGGCGGAGAGGTGACCCATGCATTGTTCGAAAGGAAATAATTCATGCTATGCTTAAGGGATTGAGAGGAAGCAGATGATGTCAACTTAACACATTATCCTAAGTTGTTTAAAGAAATGGTTTGAAAAATATATTAAAGTAGCGTTGCACAGTGCCACAAATTTCTTCTTTTTTTCTTTTGTTTCTTTTTTTTTTAAAGATTATTGTATCTTAAATCAGGCACGGAATATAACACCTTTAAAGAGCAGGAAAAAGACAAATTAAATTTAATTTCTTTGTAAATATATACAGTGAATTTGGCAATTTGAATGTTCCAAGAAAAAACATTCCTGAAGAAATTCTTTAATATTACTCAATATTTAGTTACTCAGAGCAGAAAGTAATTTTAAATCATTTATAAAAACACGGAACATAGTTATTTTGACTAATAATACTGAAGTTATTGCAATTTCTTAGACATACTTATGATTCATGAATAAACATACATTTGCTATTATTTGTACTTTATAGATGCAGAGTGTGCTACATTCGAATGTACTGTTATATGGATATTTTAATTGCTATCATTGCTGTTAATGGATCGTTGTAGACTTGAATGTATGAAAATATGAAAAATATATATGTCGAATCGTATTTGACTTGTTTTGACATCTGTAGGTATGATCTTTGAATTTTTGTCCAAAGATGTTAACAAAGCATAGTGAAGAGTAATACATTATTAACGTATTTCTTCTTTTTTTTGGGTGGGTGGTGGTGGTGGCCAAAAGCTGCCCCCCAAATAAAAAAAAGTAAAAAGTTTTTATGTGTATGTGCTCCCCCCGATATTTAGTTTATGTGGGGTTATTTTTCTTTCTTTAAGTTCCTTAAATTTAGTTTTTTCCCATCGGGATTAAATACAAAATTTGAAAGGGGTATTTTTATTGTCTTTTTCCCCCTAGTGTTATTATAAAAGGGTTTTCCGAGGTGGGATTTATCTATTCTCCTTCGGATCCACTTTCTTAATAATTTTGGTTTGACCATGGCTAGTGATCTCCTATATCCTGTGTTTGCTATTAATGTTGGTGCTATTTGTCTGTGTTTTATATATGTATATATACATTGTTTTCTTGTTAGGATAGCTTTTTCGTTCGAATTTGACCAGTTGTCTTATTTCATGATTTCTACCTATAATTGGGTCATCACGTTCATCATTTTTTAAGGGTATTACATACGTTTAATTTTCTTTTTAATTTTAAATTTTTGTAAAGTGAGGTGTTTTTATGTTTATTTTACTGTGTCTCAATTTACTTTCTATATTTATCTTCTTAAATTCCGATTGATCTTGAGTCGGGGTCTGTACATTTTTTTTTTGGCTGTACTTCTCCCGTTTTAAGTTAGATGGTCTTTTTTTAGTTTAGTTATTTAATCTTGAATATCTTTCGAAATGGTTTATTTTCCCATGAATTAGGGTTCTCTGTGCATCACAGGAGCTGCACCGAGAAAGAGTTTTTAGGATGTTAGATCCAAAAGTTAAATTTATTTAACTACTCCTATTTTTTTTACAAAAAAGTATAACCTTAATGGGGCGTTTTTCCAAACTCTTCCACAGGCCTGTCCACTCCACGTAGCGCCATGTGATATAGTCCTATGACGTCCTCATAATGTACTTTCCCCATTTAGTTTCCTATTCTATACACTCAAATAAACAATAAATGCAGCTATAATTTTTGTATCAATAATGTAATGGCCCATCACCTTTTTGTTTTGGTTATTAATGGGGGTATTTTTTTTATAAAAAAAATCTTCAAATTGAATTTTTTTTTACAAATTGTAACAAAATAAATAAAAGAAGAAAGAAAAGTTTTTCCCTATTTCTTAATCGTAATTATTTGTCCACAATGTAGTCTGTAATCTGTCTGATTAAGCCTTTATTGAAATTTCCGTCTAAGAAGAGTATCTGTTGTCTGTTATATTTGTCAGTCTTAAAGATTTCCATAACAAGTTTTAGTCTTTTTCTTTTTTATTATCACATTGCGTCATTGTGTGGTACTTAGAAAAGGGGGCTTTCCTACATAGTGGGCACCTAACTTGAGTCCTTATCATACTTATTTCACGTAATACACTATAGCAGCCCCCGAAACCATCGGAATGAAAATAAATCATTGATTGCATATTTGATGAATGATCGGTATTGTTTTGGGATCTTATAGGTATTCGCTTGTTTTCCCTAGAAGACTTATCTTTAATCAGGGTCGGGTGGATTTTATAATTGCTGTAGATCGGATTAAATTGCTTATATCTGGACCATTGTCTTGTGGCTGGCTCATTAGTTTCAAGCAAAGGTGTTTGACATTTAGACTATTGTCTCGGCTAGAAATAAATGCAAATTTCGTATACTGATTTGAGAAACTCTGGTATGTTTTCGTCTTCAATGCAGTGATAAATCACACAGTTGAATGTTGCCATCTGCACTACATAACTTCACATGTAACTGTTAATTTGCACTTTAATAGTTTCATTTTTTTTCTCGATTGTAAAACGTGGCGTAGCAAGGGTATTCGGAGCCCGTTGCAAGGTTCATATTTTTTGCCCCCCCTCCCCCCCCCCCCGCCGGCGTTGCGGAGAGTTTTTGGCGTCCGGGGACAAGGTATAAATTTTGCGCCCCCAGTGTCACTGAATACAACATAATAATAATCATCATAGAAAGGCAATTTAAGGCTAATAAATTTTAACTGCAACAACCACAACAAAAATGTTACCAACAGTTAGTGACTTAGTCTTCTTCCGGCGCCCGGTGCAACTTGCACCCCATGCACCCCCACCCCACCCCGCTACGCCACTGATTGTATGTAATACCACTGATTTTTGTTGTCGGGCAGGCCTTACATCTCTTCTACTTCGTATTTCTGGTTTTCATTTGCTTTATATATTGACTTGTGTTACGTTTGGAAGATTTTTAAAACTAATTTTTTTTTCTTTTTGAACGCCCTATTTGTGTAGCTGAATTTCAGTTTCAATATTGATTGCTGAGAAGCAACGTACTCAAGATAGGTCGTTATGCATATTTAATTTGTAATATATGCATGACCTTTGTCCATAATTGGGTATTCTATTATGTAACCTATTAGAATGAAACCAAGACCACAGCAATACGGTTAATTGTTAGAATGAAGGAAACATAGTTAATAAAAAATACCAGAAACAATAACTCAAAAGTTTTAAAACTTCTGAGTAAAAATTATAAAGGGCCGGACCTAAGTTTATCAGGGTGTGTGTGTGCAAAACTTGTTATTAGGTTAAGCGAAGGCGCAAAGCGCCGAGCCTTCTAGGGGGGTCCGGGGGCATCCCCCCCCCCGGGCCGGAATTTTTTTTTCAAGGATGCAAAATGTTGCAATCTGGTGCTATCTGAACCTTGAAAAAGGAATCTAACAAAAGTGACTAAAAACTGCAATGTTTGAAAAACACTAAAAAAATATTTACAAAAATAAATAAATTAAAAAAAATTAAAAAATTCGGAACCCCCTTTGCATCTTTTATCAAAAGCAGTGAATAGGGTTTTTTTAAAGGGGGGGGGGAGGCCGGCCCCCTGGGCCCCTATAGCAGGCCCGGCCTTGATTATACAATGTATATATCCAACTACGACTCTAAAAGTACCCGGATTAAAGAGTCAAAAGGTCTATAAATGTATCGACCTAATCCGACACAGTTTGTAGTTTCTTAAAGCATATTTATCGACTAAACAATGCAAGAATTATTGTACCAGTCCTACTCTATTAGAGTACGGAAGCCCATCCGTAATTAGAGTGTCAGTCTATTGAAACTGTATTTAACTGTGATTTTGACATTAGTAGACCATACAAAATTTTTAGAATCGTATCATATGATTGGATCGTATATCAACTACACATATTCGTCGAATATCTCAAAACATTAATTTGGCCGATTCCTCGTTAATATTTTAAGATAAATAACAGCAAATATCTTCAAGATGGCCTGGTGCTTGTAGCTTAAATTCCAAGGAGAAAGACGAGAAACTCGAAGCAATGGATCAAACACTTAACAAATGCTTAGATCCTATCTTAAATTTACAAAAGTTCAAATGTTTTTCTTTTTGTGTTTATATGGCTGGGGGGATATTTTATCGGGTTTCACAACACCACAAAGAGTAACTACCTGTCATGGACTTGACTATCATGTTTTAGTTTATAGAATTTAAAACGCATATATTCCTTATACTATTATGGGTCAGGCTTATTTTAAGTTCTTATAAACTTAAATCGTAAATGTCAAGACCATTTAAAATTGTACATTATGCTCATTGTAAATAACAGTTATTACTCATGAAGTAAATATGAATAAATAAATCGAACTGGGATAAATGTCCACCAATCTATGTATAAAAGAAAGATTATAGAATAAAATAATTTAAAACATATTATTTGAAAGAATACCTTTTTTCCCTTTCTTTTCTTTAACAAAAGTTTAACATTTTAATTCCTAATTGCAAAAGCTTAAATTTTAATATTGGTAACAAAATAAAGACGTGCACTCATCAAAGTTAAGGATGGAAAGGCGAGAAGTGACGTTGCCCATTTTGTTTGTTTTTTGTGTTTTAAATAAATAATAACAATAATATTATTAAACTCTCGGCAAGGGGCCCAGAGTGGCCGAGTGGTCTAAAGCACTCTAAGTTACGGATCACTGGTGAGATACCTCTGACTGCGTGGGTTCGAGTCTAAGATTCTGCTAATGTGGGTATGTGAGAAAGCTTGCCAGTAGCTTCTCTTGGGTCGGTGTTTCTTTTCGTTGGTTTTCCCGGGTACTTCTTCCACCAATAATACTGGCCGCCATGTATAGCCTATCGTGTGCTGAAAAATGGCGTTAAACCCTACAACAATTAAAAAAAAATAAATAAATAAAAAAACTCGGCTATTATCTCAAAGAGGTTTCATGTAATTTTACTTGTAGATACTTCTCGAATGATTAGATACTTCAATAAACAGTGAGCTAAAATTGTATAACAACCGTATTTATATATTTTTTAGATAAACCTATGATAACGACTGATGAATGCACTGTGAAGTTTATAAATGGATCTATTGACATCCTTTGGTGGGTAACAACTTGAAAGATATTAAAACATACAGAAAAGACATCAAGAAAAGATTTATAGGTATTGATGTGAAAGATAAAGCGATTAAAGATGAAGAGAAGACTATTTCAAATATTAATGAACAATTATGTTAAGGTCTACTACAGTATAATACACATTATATTTCATACTGTTCATTTTTCATTAAATAATTCAGAAATTTGCATTACAAATGTATATTTTAACTCACAGAGAAGAACGTCAATGTAATGTGTGCATTTATCGATGTTTCACGGAAAATGCTGCGAAAATATTTGTATGTTTATGGTGATAATAGGATTTCCGTAAGTGACGTACTGTCGGGAATTCCTAAAGTATAGTTTATGTAGTGATTGTTGAATTTTGGGATGATTCTAGCGAATTTACGGCAAATTTGTCATGCTCATATTCGTCGGTGAGGAAAGGGAACTCATAAAACGCAATGATTATTACAAAAATTCAACTCGCTGATGTTAGACAGTACCAATTTAAGCACGAACGAGTCGAGAACGGGACGGGGAGCCTTAGGAGAACATAGGGCATAGTGAGGCAGAGTAGCTATTGGGCTATTTCATTATGGAAATTACATTTATCATTATGACAATTATTATTATTATTATTATTATTATTATTATTATTATTATTATTATTATTATTATTATTTCGTTTATGTTATTTTATTTTCATAATGAAAAGAAAAAGGCACGCATTTGGGCAAAACTTGGATGTCTTCAGAGCAGAATGTCACGTGGGCGTGGTTCATCAGTAACTAGTGTTAAAAGTTCAACACTGAAGACTCAAACTGTGAGGTGTTTAAATAAATATTTTTAACTTTATGACAATTTTGTTCTTTTAAACCGTGTTGAAATGCAGACCCCGAATGTACTTTGGGTGTGATTTATTACTACCTTCCACATACAATATAATTTAAGAATTTTATTAAAAAGAAAACGTAACCATAGACTAAGTGCATCCAGACGTTCAGCAAGCGTATATTTTCTCTGTGGGTCTTGGCTAGTGGCAAAGAAAGTCTGCATATTTATGGACAAACAATAATAATAATAATAATAATAATAATAATAATAATAATAATAATAATAATAATAATAATAATAATAAAAAATAATAAAAATAATAATAATACATTGTTATGCTATTGTGGTACAAAATGAAGAATAAAGTCTAACCATACATATACATATATATCAAACTTTATCATGCAAGAACTTCTCATAACTTTTTACCCACAAGTTTGCTCTCTAACACAATAATGAATGACAGAGTGTATTTACCATGTATATTGTTGTTCCTGTGTAAATCGCAGCAGTTAAAAAAATAGTCGATAAGTGTAGATGCTATAAAGAGAACATTACGATTTTGAATAAGACTGAGGAGGTCAGGGTGGGATGTATCATTCATTGATCATCCAATATTTCATAGTTTGCTTGGAAGAATATGTCCTGGAAGCAGCATGCTGTGTTTACGGACAGCAGAATGGAAATTGCAAGGAATCCTGTCCGATTACATAAACACTTGTAGGCAAAATATTCTTACCGTAGTTATGGTGCCAATATCAAGGTTAATTTCGGGACAATTGTTTGCTTTATAAGCATGTGAAAATTATGCTTAAAATATCTTACCATAAGATCCTTCCTGTATTAACAAAACGTATCAGTACTACCACTTTACTGGAGTATGGAATTTTACCAAAAACATTCATTCTGATAATAGATCTTGCTAAAATCATTTGTCCATTATCTTGACAATTCTCAAGAACAATTCTTTACTCCTCTGTAATTTAATTTCTTGAACAGATTATATACTATGCTATAAAAAACCCGTTGCTGTCTGTTCCTGTTCACATTTGATTCATTTAACTTCTAACACTGGTTGTAGTTAAATTATTATTTTTAAAAATTCCTTTGAACTATGGTTCTGTAAATATTGTTAATAATAATACTATACTCTCACAAGCAATGGCTTGTAGGTTTGACTAAACCTTGACCGTCAGCCATTGGCACAGCTGCGTTTATTCTGGTAAACAAGGTAATTTACTCCCAGTGCCTCTACTCAAAGGGGGGTAATTAGCCCTTACAATTAAACACAATCAATACATCAAGTATTCACATTTTGGCTTTAGCAGAAAACTTTTGTCAGTATTACTATTGTTGAACAGGCATTAAATAAATAAGGACATGCCAATGATTTTTCGGGGAGGGGGAGTTGGGGGGGGGGGGGTAATAACAAGAGAGTGGGCAAAGCTAAAATTCAAGTGTTACACCACACACACGCTCGTCATGGTAAAGCATTTTAGGGGGTAGTCGTTGGGTTATTATGGTTTGCAAACACCCTACCACTAAAATCGCCTTCTACCATTGATCGTTCTTTTGTTAGGCATATTTGTGGCAAGGTATAGGGGCTGACAACCAGTAATATAGCAAGATAAAGAGCAAGTAATGTACCCTCGCTAGCTCTCACTTCGGTACAAGCTTGTCTGGGTCTACGTGTTGTTATCCGTGCAGTAACCCTTGCTTTTGTTAATCTGGTATTCACGGACTCAGTTATCTAGCGAGAAAGCACACTGGTACTGCATTTGGCAGGAGTCGTCTGATGGTCGCAATACCAAGTGACTCTTTAACTTTAGGAATTATATCGAAATCGTCTTCTCTCAAATGTCACTACATCATATCTCGCCTGTCACTGGTCGGATAACGCACGGTACCATCTACTGAATGCAGCTAACAACGAAAGTAGAAATGCAGTTCCCTACATCACGGCACTTCCGCTTTGTCTTACGGAAATTGCATAGCGCGAAATCGGCTAGGAGCGGTTTTTCTTGTTTTTATGGACATTATTTTTTATTAATGATGATGTATGTGACATAATGCCTTTACAAATTACATCACGAATATTACGTTTATCATGTAAACGAAAGTTCTGTGAGCACACTTGTAGACCTGTAAGTTGTTGTTGTTGTTGTTGTGAGGGTGTTTTTGTAGGATTTAACGCCACTTTTAAGCACACGATAGACTATACATGGCGGCCATTTTTAATGGTGGACGAAGAACCCAGGAAAACTCCGGAAAGAACCACCGACCCACGAAAAGCTACTGGCAAGCTTTCTCACATACCCACATTAGCCGAATCTGATACTCAAACCCATGCAGATAGAGGTGAGATGGCAGTGATCCGTAACGGCGAGCGCTTTAGACCACTGGTCTACTTGGGGCCCCGTAGACCAGTAAGTACAGATAATGTGAAAAACAAATACTTGCATATGACAAAGTATGGAGAGGAAATTATAGCCTTAAATTGATTCCATTTTCATAAAGGATTTTCTTTCAGATTGAACAAGACGATCTTTTAAAACTGTACAATACATCTTTAAATTAGTAATTGCAAGATTAAAAACATATTAAGACCAATTTTGATTTATTTATTCTTAAATAAAATTTCAAAAGGAACATGATATGATTAGGGATTGGTAATGTCTGGACAAAATCAACATATGGATAGGCTTCAGATCAATGTGTTGTTAAAATACATAATTCAGGTTTATATTCCAGTAATGTGAACGCGATAATGAACAGCATGCCTGATATTGATTTTTCCACGTTATTGTTGACGGTAAAACCAATCATATAGGTGTACTAATGACGGTAAAACCAATCATATAGGTGTACTAATGACGGTAAAACCAATCATATAGGTGTACTAATGACGGTAAAACTAATCATATAGGTGTACTAATGACGGTAAAACCAATCATATAGGTGTACTAATGACGGTAAAACCAATCATATAGGTGTACTAATGACGGTAAAACTAATCATATAGGTGTACTAATGACGGTAAAACTAATCATATAGGTGTACTAATGACGGTAAAACTAATCAGATAGGTGTACTAATGACGGTAAAACTAATCATATAGGTGTACTAATGACGGTAAAACTAATCATATAGGTGTACTAATGACGGTAAAACCAATCATATAGGTGTACTAATGACGGTAAAACTAATCATATAGGTGTACTAATGACGGTAAAACTAATCATATAGGTGTACTAATGACGGTAAAACTAATCATATAGGTGTACTAATGACGGTAAAACTAATCATATAGGTGTACTAATGACGGTAAAACTAATCATATAGGTGTACTAATGACGGTAAAACTAATCATATAGGTGTACTAATGACGGTAAAACTAATCATATAGGTGTACTAATGACGGTAAAACCAATCATATAGGTGTACTAATGACGGTAAAACTAATCATATAGGTGTACTAATGACGGTAAAACTAATCATATAGGTGTACTAATGACGGTAAAACTAATCATATAGGTGTACTAATGACGGTAAAACTAATCATATAGGTGTACTAATGACGGTAAAACTAATCATATAGGTGTACTAATGACGGTAAAACCAATCATATAGGTGTACTAATGACGGTAAAACTAATCATATAGGTGTACTAATGACGGTAAAACTAATCATATAGGTGTACTAATGACGGTAAAACTAATCATATAGGTGTACTAATGACGGTAAAACTAATCATATAGGTGTACTAATGACGGTAAAACTAATCATATAGGTGTACTAATGACGGTAAAACTAATCATATAGGTGTACTAATGACGGTAAAACTAATCATATAGGTGTACTAATGACGGTAAAACTAATCATATAGGTGTACTAATGACGGTAAAACTAATCATATAGGTGTACTAATGACGGTAAAACTAATCATATAGGTGTACTAATGACGGTAAAACTAATCATATAGGTGTACTAATGACGGTAAAACTAATCATATAGGTGTACTAATGACGGTAAAACTAATCATATAGGTGTACTAATGACGGTAAAACTAATCATATAGGTGTACTAATGACGGTAAAACTAATCATATAGGTGTACTAATGACGGTAAAACTAATCATATAGGTGTACTAATGACGGTAAAACTAATCATATAGGTGTACTAATGACGGTAAAACTAATCATATAGGTGTACTAATGACGGTAAAACTAATCATATAGGTGTACTAATGACGGTAAAACTAATCATATAGGTGTACTAATGACGGTAAAACTAATCATATAGGTGTACTAATGACGGTAAAACTAATCATATAGGTGTACTAATGACGGTAAAACTAATCATATAGGTGTACTAATGACGGTAAAACTAATCATATAGGTGTACTAATGACGGTAAAACTAATCATATAGGTGTACTAATGACGGTAAAACTAATCATATAGGTGTACTAATGACGGTAAAACTAATCATATAGGTGTACTAATGACGGTAAAACTAATCATATAGGTGTACTAATGACGGTAAAACTAATCATATAGGTGTACTAATGACGGTAAAACTAATCATATAGGTGTACTAATGACGGTAAAACCAATCATATAGGTGTACTAATGACGGTAAAACTAATCATATAGGTGTACTAATGACGGTAAAACTAATCATATAGGTGTACTAATGACGGTAAAACTAATCATATAGGTGTACTAATGACGGTAAAACTAATCATATAGGTGTACTAATGACGGTAAAACTAATCATATAGGTGTACTAATGACGGTAAAACCAATCATATAGGTGTACTAATGACGGTAAAACTAATCATATAGGTGTACTAATGACGGTAAAACTAATCATATAGGTGTACTAATGACGGTAAAACTAATCATATAGGTGTACTAATGACGGTAAAACTAATCATATAGGTGTACTAATGACGGTAAAACTAATCATATAGGTGTACTAATGACGGTAAAACTAATCATATAGGTGTACTAATGACGGTAAAACTAATCATATAGGTGTACTAATGACGGTAAAACTAATCATATAGGTGTACTAATGACGGTAAAACTAATCATATAGGTGTACTAATGACGGTAAAACTAATCATATAGGTGTACTAATGACGGTAAAACTAATCATATAGGTGTACTAATGACGGTAAAACTAATCATATAGGTGTACTAATGACGGTAAAACTAATCATATAGGTGTACTAATGACGGTAAAACTAATCATATAGGTGTACTAATGACGGTAAAACTAATCATATAGGTGTACTAATGACGGTAAAACTAATCATATAGGTGTACTAATGACGGTAAAACTAATCATATAGGTGTACTAATGAGGACTTTGTATATCATCTAATCTTTAGAACCTGTGAAGTACCAAATTTTCGGTCAAATCCATTAAATAACACTTAGTTCTAGTCAGCAGCCATTTGTTAGATTTATGAGACATTCTGCATGGAGAGATATTTTTCTAATCGATTCTCCCAATTAACTGTGTTTGTTTAAATTATACTTACCGAAAGTGACCTCCTGGAAGGGGCATTCTCTCACGAAACATGTCAAAGTTGATTTGAAACAGACAGCGTGGCATCTTTCAAGGGAAAGCGCGAGAAATTATGTTGGTTCTGATTAGTCACTGTGGAATAATGAGTGTGTTCTACACAAGGATATCTTAGATATATATATATATATATATATATATATATATATATATATATATATATATATATATATATATATATATATATATATATACATACATACATATATCCACTAGTTAAAAATTACCTCAGTCTTAGAAGTACCTCTGCAAGAGAGGGGCAGTGTTGAATTATTCCGAAATAAAGACTCCAGAGGTTATTTTTAGAGCGGTACCTTCGAGAAAAATAAATAGGCTTATAAAGATCGCCAAAATCCAACGGTGAGAAGCGCACCAAAAACACGAGGTATTTGTTTCAAATCCACACTTATCATGATGTAATTGATACAATGTTTCTTCGTTACAGATCTGCATGATTTGTTGATACGTTTGTATGAATAGTTTCATTTGTTACATTAATTTAGTAATGTGCTTTTTAATTATGAATTAGAATTCGTACCTTAATTCATAGTAAGAATGATGTAGGATTAATTGATGTAAAAACACTATGGGGAGTTATGATTGGAAAGTGTTATGTTCATTCTTGAATTTATCTTATGGTTTGAATATTGATTGTGTTATAAAATTTAATGTCGTACTTTAAGTAATGAATTATGGGAATACATGTGATTTCCCTAAATTTTGATATCGTAGATAATTTAGCGACAGTGTATAACGCATTAGGTAATAGCAAACCGAATTAACAAGTGGTTTAGCTGTATTGATCTGAAGACATGTGTAGTTGATTACTAGCCGTAAAATTGTTATCACTGATAGTAATATCTGATTGTCTGAACCAGCAAAACGGACAGGCTCAGCTATTAACGTGTAACAAGAGACTTAGGGCGTTTTACTTTTTCTTTTGAAAGGAAAATAGTTTTTATTTGGAGAGAGCAGTACGGAGATAGATGAAAGTACAAGACGGGAAAAGGAATTGTGCAGTAAGAGTTGCAAGGAGCATACATTAACACAGAAGACAAGTCAGAGTTCGAGAAGTAAGCAGAGAAGCAGTTCGACGAAACAGGTCATGAAAAACGAACAACGTGGACGAATTTTATTGAACACTCGATTCTTCTGATGAAATTAGCTATCAGCCATAAAACGGCTAAATTTGTTTAATTCTATATGCTATTTATTTGAAATTCGGTTAAAGTAAATTCTATAACCACGTGTATTCAGAAGGAAAGGAGATTTCACTGTGTATGTTTCCTTTTTTTTCTCTTTTTTGATTAAATTGTTTATTTATCTTTACGGGGGCTCGTAGTTTCTTTGTTCAATATATTATCTCAGTTTACCATATACATTCTATACTCGAACCGGGCGATTACACCGTGGGTGGTCATCTCCTAGATAGCGAGTATTAGGGGGAAGTGGTTTAGAGTGTTGTTCTTCCAAGTTGTGCAATACTTCTGACAAGTGGGCTTGTGCAATATTGTACGAATAACGCTCAGGACCCGAGACCCCTGTCACAAAGTGGAGAGCTCGTCCCGGGATTCGAATATTTTTTATGCGAGTAAAGTAATCTGAGCATATATTGAACAGAGCTATAATTTTGTTATTATTATTATAAGAAAGGATCGAGTGAATCAAATCATTGTCTGCTATTTTTATATACATGAATATTGTGCATGCAAATTTCTTGCCAGTTTTTTTCTCTTCACATTGCGTTTAAAGGCTAGGTAAGAATTTGAGATACATACCTTTTGTGTGAGGGCATTCTAAAGTGTATAGGAGTGGTATTGCTTAAATATTCTCTTGGGACAAGAGCAAATTTGGGCAAGTACTGTATTTTGGACAGCCATAAATTACGCCTTGTTAGTAGAGGCCACTTCACTCATTTTGGGAGGAAAGTACCCCGCTGCGTGGAGCTGTGTTTATTGGAATTTTGCCTGGTTAAGAGAGGCTAATTGACCCCGGTTAGGTCACTGCAGGAAAGTTTTATAAGTTACAATACAAAAACTATTTTCAGATAGGTATTCGCAATTGTTTTGTAGGGAAGTTAAGGACTTAGTTAAAAAAAAGGGTCATAATGGCGACAGACAGACAATTGGTACGAGAATTTAAATCCATTGGCAAGGACGAGTTAGGGTACGAGGGAGAAAAGCTATCGGAATTTTTTGAGCGTAGTCTTAGAGAACAGAAGCAGCAATTAGCCATTGAGCGAGAGAAGGAGAAAGAGAAGGAGCTTGAACTAGCCCGACTACAGGTGGAAGAGAAAGCTAGAGCAAGGGAACATATGTTAGCAAGTGCAAGAAAGAAATGAACTGAAAGTTATTAAAGTTATTAAAACAAAATTTTAATGATGTTGAAATTGAGAATTCCAAACCTGTTAAACAGCATCCATGCAGGATGAGTCCACTCAAACAGGAATACTTAAAAAAGGAAATTTAATATTTGCTGGAGAATAATTTTATCAAGCCCAGTAAAAGTGATTGGAGTTCACCATGCATACTTGTTCCAAAACCAGATAAAACTTTCCGTATGTGCACTGATTATAGGAAGGTGAACAGAGGGACAAAAATAGGTTCATTCCCATTACCAAGAATTGACGATTGTATTGATAAAAATGGGAATGCCAAGTTTGTCACGAAACTTGACCTTCTGAAAGGATTTTGGAAGATTCCACTAACGGAAAGAGCAAAAGAAATCTTGGATTTGTGACTTCAAATGGACTCTACCAATATAAAGAAAGTCCATTTCAACGTCTCATAAAAATGATCATCTCTGGTCTAGAAAATTGTGACGTCATCATCTACAACGACACCTGAATAGAACATCTAGCAACAATTCGAAACTTCTTTGACAGACTCACTGATGCATGTTTGACAATTAATTTATCTAAAAGTGAGTTATGCCGTGCTAGTGTGAATTTCCTAGGACATTTTGTGGGACATGGACAAGTTAAAAGGTTGAGGCTATTTCAAGATAATATAATTGCAAACGCTCTTTCCCGTGTATACAAATTTATTATACTGTGTAATTTATACTAGTTCTTTTAACCTCAGATGTAAATTGGTTTGTGATAAAAAGAAAGTTTATCATATAAACCTTTCTTTTTATTTTATGGGGGAAGGTGTTACGTATATTTGATTTAAATTATTTATTTTTAAATGTCAAATCCAAATTTGTCATTTTGCCTTTAAAATTCATTAATTGGGAGATTACTCTAGAAAAATCTCTATGGTCATACTTTATCTGTAAACATGTTTTTGACCTTGGCTTGTTGACCTAACTCCTGACCCTGCTTCAGACAGTGTCAACAAGCTTCTAAAACTATTGGTTAATTTCAAGGATAACTTTTATTTTTAGTTCTTGGTTGAGAAATGACTGATTTTATTGTCTGAATCTTTCTTTGTGTACGTGTTTAAATGATCTTACGCTCTTTCTTTGACCTTCTATGAATTTCCAGAAAATCACGTGATCACTTGTTTACGTAAGAAAAACAGGTATTTAAAAATTATTGTTTGGGATAGAACAATTCAGTAGATGTTGGGCTTTTATGATGTTAAGTTGTGTTTTCTGTTTGAGTTATAATTTTAATTGCCTTGTACTAGAAATTGTGTCAATTCGTTGGAAAAGAGGAATTATTCTATTTATCTGGAAAAGGACGTGTTCATGATTTTCAATAGGATTTTTTTAAAAACGAAAACTGCATCACGTGACATTGTCAGCCATTTTGGATTACATCGTCAAGATTCGAACCTGGAACTATTCGAACATTTATTTATCAGGACTATTGCAATTCCATTAGTGGATTATTTTTGTGATTTCTATATTGGATTAATGTTGGATTTGATTCTATAAAACCGTAAGTTTATTTATTTTATGAAAATAATTGTACTAAATAAATTCATTGTTAAAGTTTTGCAAGCTTGTTAGTTTTCACTCTTTCTGTGTTGCTGCTTATTCGAGCCTAAGCACGTAACACCAGTCATACCTAAATATCGCATCAGTTGCTTTCTATTTTCAGGCACAGGGAATTGAGCATCTATTGGTTTAACTTGTCCATGTCCCACAATATGTCCTAAGAAAGTCCCACTAGCATGGCAGAACTCACTTTTAGATAAATTAACTATCAAACATGCATCATTGAGTCTGTCAAAGAATTTTCGAATTGTTGCTATATGTTCTATCCAGGTGTCGTTGTAGATGATGACGTCATCTATATAGGCATCACAATTTTCTAGACCAGAGGTAATCATATTCATGAGACGTTGAAATGTACCCTTTCATCCCGAATGGCATTACTTTATATTGGTAAAATCCATCTGGAGTCACAAATGCCGAGATTTTCTTTGCTCTTTCCGTTAGTGGAATCTGCCAAAATCCTTTCAGAAGGTCAAATTTGGTGATATACTTGGCATTCCCGATTTTATCAATACAATCGTCAATTCTTGGTAATGGGAATAAATCTGTTTTTGTCACACTGTTCGCCTTCCTATAATCAGTGCACATATGGAAAGTTTTATCTGGTTTTGAAACAAGTATGCATGGTGAACTCCAATCACGTTTACTGGGCTCGATAAAATCATTCTCCAGCAAATATGGAATTTCCTTTTTTTAAGTATTCCTGTTTGAGTGGATTCATCCTGTATGGATGTTGTTTGACAGGTTTGGAATTTTCAATTACAACGTCATGAAAAATTTTGTTTGTCCTTGTAGGAACATCTGGAAATAAGTGCTCATATTCAAATAAATAACTGTTTCAGTATATTTCTTTCTTGCACTTGTAAATGTGAAAGTTTCTGGTGTATATCTTTCATAATTTCTGAATTACAAAGATTCGTCATTTTAATAATAGTAGAATCTGATGATATACCTTCACTGAGTGGGACAGGTACAACTAAATTAATTACATGTTTAACATGGCTATCTCTTTCAATATACTCATTTAGCATGTTTATATGGCAGAGTTGTTTTTGTTT
Source organism: Unio delphinus (assembly GCA_029339505.1). Lineage (NCBI taxonomy): Eukaryota > Metazoa > Mollusca > Bivalvia > Unionida > Unionidae > Unio > Unio delphinus. The sequence goes on along the minus strand of JAQISU010000051.1, from coordinate 11,291,519 downwards.
GCGCCTCCCAGGAGTATTTATGATATAATTTAAGTCATTAATTTTGTGTAGGGACCATAATTTTTGGCCTGAAGAGGATTTTGTGGCATTGGTAAGAGAGCCAGGACTCTATCACCAGGCTGAAAACTCCTTTCATTCGATTTTTTTTATCATATCTTCATTTCACTTTCGACTGAGCAGTGTGATGATTTGCTCTTGCGACCTCACAAGGCTTTGACAACTTGTATCTAAAATCGGAAACATAATCAAGAAGATTGATCTCAGTGTCTTCATCAGAGAGAAGTTTATCTTTCAATAACTTCAATGGTCTACGCACAGTCTGTCCAAAAACCAGTTCAAAGAGACTGAAGCCTAAAGATTCTTCAACTGATTCTCTAACAGCAAACAATAGTAAATGAATGTCTTCATCCCAATCTTTATTCGTATCAAAACAATATGATCGGATCATATTTTTCAACGTCTGATGGAATCTTTCTAATGCCCCTTGGCTTTCAGGGTGATAGGCAGAAGATTTGAATTGCTGAATGCCCAATTCAAAACTTGTTGGAAAATTCCAGACATGGAGTTTGAACCTTGATCAGACTGAACAGATTTGGGAAGGCCATACTGAGTAAAAAAAACTTTATCAAAGCTTTTACTATTGTTTTAGATTTTATATTCCTCAACGGAATAGGATCTGGAAACCTTGTTGACGCACACATAATGGTCAACAAGTATTGATTACCTGACTTGGTTGGGTAAGGAACCTACACAATCTACCATAATTCTACGAAATGATTCGTCAGAGGCCTTGGGTATCTTCTGATTGGGTTTTCCTACCATTTGACAAGTATGACAAGATCTACAGTATTTGGCAATATCACTTTTGATTTTTGGCCAATCGAAGTGAGTCAAGATCTTGCGATAAGTTTTTTTAATCCCTAAATGACCAGCCAAAGGAGTTTCATGGGCCAAATTAAGTATTTCCTGTCTGTAAGTTTTTGGAACTACTATTTGATAGTTCACGGACCACTCATCACCAGCAGGTACCTCAGGAGGTCTCCATTTTCTCATAAGAATTCTATTTTTAATGAAATAACAGACAGGAACTTCAGTGGCTTCAGTCTCACTTATGGCCCTTTGAAACGAATAGGAGATATCAGGATCTTTTTCCTGTTCGACGACAAGTGACTGTCGTTTATCACCCTGATTAGAATCAAGAGAATGAGTTGTTAAAAGAGGATCACTATGATCAATACCTTCTGATTGATCCAAACAAGGAGTAAAAGTGACCTCATCAAAAGCCTGACCTATACACATGTCAGCTAAAGGAATACTGCCTCCATCAACATCATTCTCAAGAGCTTTCTTTGCCATAGCTCTGGTAACTGCACAAGTTTGAAATATATCAGGGAATTTGTTTTCAATTGGATCAACTTTCTAATCCAAATCAGGCTTGTCAGTTACAAGTGGATTAACCACAACTTTGTCTTCAGCTAAGTCGTTGCCTAGCAATAAATGAATGCCCTCAACGGGTAAAACCGAGACTGTTCCGACTGTCACAGGCCCTGTTACTAAGTCTGATGACAAATTTACACAATGGAGAGGAACATTAACAAAGCCGCACTCTACTCCCTGAATAAGAACACTTTCATTAGAAGAAACTTCTCAGAAAAAGGCAAAGTACCTGACAATAAAAGACTCTGAGAAGCTCCTGTGTCCCTTAAAATTTTAGTAGGGGTGGGATTGGCTGAATCACCCAAAAGTGATATAGAACCCTTCGATATGAATGGTTCATAATTCTCCATAACAAAATCAGACCGGGGTTTATTAGACCCAACAAATGTATTGCTTTCAATATATGACCGTGACCTCGACCTCTTAGAAATAAGAGCATTTGGAACAGGTCTGTCATGATTTTGATGCCTATTTTTCAGTTTGTAGCAATCATAAATAACGTGTCCTTTTTTCTTGCAATAGTTACACGTCGGAAGAGACAAGGATCTAGAATCAAGCTTCTCTGAAGTTTGATTTTTGAAAGATGTGATAGTTTGAGTTTTAAAAGGGCTGGTATTAAGCTGAAATACTTTTCTGCCAGAAGACTGTGAGTTTATCCAGCTTCTTTTCTGTAATTTCTGAATTTTTGCCTATAAGCTTCAAGGACTAACTCATAACCTCTTAAAATGCATTCTTTAACCACATCATAATCACTACTTTCCTGAACAGACAGTGAAGTGTAAATCTCACTAGCCTTACCAGTAACTACACATTGTAGTAACTGAGTCCAATTCTCTCTTGGCCACTTTAAATTTTCTGCAACTTTTTCAAAAAGAATGAAATATTTGTCTACTCCTTTTTCTTTGAAAGGGGCACTAATCTAATATTCCTTGCTAAATCAAAATTTAAATTTGAAGTATGATGGTGATTCTCACTTGCCAGCTCCATTTCTTTCATTTTACATTGATATTCCCTTTCTTCCTTCTCTCTCTCTCTCTCTCTCTCTCTCTCTCTCTCTCGTTCAGTTTGTTTTTCTTGTAACTGAAAGCGCATCTGCTGTTTTTGTAATTCAATTTGCCTTTCTTTCTCCTCTTTATCATAGTGTAATTGTCTTTCTTTCTCCTCTTTATCATATTGTAATTGTCTTTCTTTCTCCCTTTCTTGTGTCTCTCTCTCTTCTTTTTCATATTGTAATTGTCTCTCTTTCTCCTCTCTTTCTCCCTCTATCAATCCGCATCTGCTCTTTTTGTAATTCAATTTACCTTTCTTTCTCCTCTCTCTCTCTATCAATCCGCATCTACTCTTTTTGTAATTCAATTTGTAATTGTCTCTCTTTCTCCTTTTCCTGAAATTCCTGCCTCTTCAACTCTAATTCCATCTGGAATTTTAATTCTAATTCCTTTAGTTTAACGTCAGTCTGATGTAGATTTACTGACAGAAATGAAAGTACTTTGTCCCAAAACATCCTTTTCCACCAAATACTGAACCAAAATCTTTTTGATAGCCTTGACTTCAGAAAAATCATATCTTCTGGCAAGCTGAATCAACTCATCTTTTTTGAAAAGATCTAAATGCTCCTGAGTAGGATTAGAAAGAAATATTTCTACTTTAGAAGTCATTTTAATTCAAGCCTGTCAGTCTCACTAAAGATTTAAAAAAAAATAAAAACTAGGGAAATTCAAATTTAAAACAAAAGTTTTCTGAAAAAAAATTCTAGCCAAATTCCATTTGATCCCAATCCCGGACGAGGCCACCAATTGCTATGTTACGTGCTTAGGCTCGAATAAACAGTAACATAAAAAGAGTGAAAACAACAATCTTGTAAAAACTTAATAAACAATTTTGTAGCACAAATATTTTCCAGAAAGGAAAAATAAACTTACGGTTTTGAGAATCAATTCCAAAATTAATCCAAAAATAATTCAAAATATAATCCACTAGTGTAATTGTAAAAGTCCTGGTAATAAAATGTCCTAATAATTCTCAGTTCGAATCTTAGTGAAGCATCCAAAATAGAAGACGATGGTGAAGTCAGTTCTGGTCTTATTAAATTCATTGAGCACAATTATTTTCCAGATAAATAACAAAATAAATCCTCTTGATCCAAACGAATTGAAATAATTTCCAATATAAGGTAATTTGAAATAACTCAAAACAACACACAACTTAGTATTCTAACAGCCCAACTTCTACTAAATAGTTCGCTCCAAAACATAATTTATATACCTGTTTTTACGTAAACAAAGAAGGGGTCACATGATCTTCTAGAATCTTTAGAACAAATTTACGTTCAAAAAATCTCGTACACACCGTATGACCTAGATGAGAATCAGTTATTTTTACTCTCAAGAACTAAAAATAGAAAGATGTTTTTAATAAAGCTCCATAATGTCCTTGGAATCAACCAATCAATTTAAAAGCTTGTTTACAACTCTGTAGCCAGGTCAGAAATGAGGTCAACATCTGGTGTTTATTTGTAAAGTACAGGTCATCTCCCAAGGAATGAATCTTAAACTTAAAATGTCAAATTTGAACCTGACAAACAAACAATTGAATAAAAAAATAAATGACTTAAATCAAATATACGTAACAATACACACTCACACACACACACACACACATATATATATATATATATATATATATATATATATATATATATATATATATATATATATATATATATATATATATATATATATATATATATATATATATATATATATATATTGTTACGTCTATTGGATTTAAATTATTTATTTATTTAATTGTTAAATCCAAATTTGTCATTTAGGGTTTAATATTCATTAATTGGGAGATTTTTCTGGAAAATTCAGGCTGACCTAGACTCTAGTTGTAAACAGGTTGACCTTGGCTTGTTGACCTAATTCCTGACCTTGCTTTAGACATTGTCAACAAGCTTCTAAAACTATTGGTTAATTTCAAGGACAAATTTTTATTTTTAGTTCTTGGGGGTAGGAAATATCTAGATCTTACTTTGAGTACGTGATTTAGTGAAGGCAGCCTCTTTCTGTGACCTTCCATGAACTTCCATAAAATCACGCGATCACTTGTTTACTTAAGAAAACAGGTATATGAACTGTTGTTTGGGATAGAACAGTTCAGTAGAATCTGGGCTTTTATAAAGTTAATAGTTGTGTTTTTTATGTTTGAGTGTTAATTTTAATTACCTTGTTCTGGACATTGTGTCAATTCATTGAAGCAAGAGGAATTATTTGGAAAAGAACCTGTGTTCATAATTTCATTTGGATGATAATAAAACAAGAACTGCATCACGTGACATTGTCAGCCATTTTGGATTACATCGTCAAGATTCGAACCTGGAACTATTAGAACATTTATTTATCAGGACTCTTGCAATTCCATTAGTGGATTTTTTTGTGAATTCTATATTGGATTTATGTTGGATTTGATTCTCTAAAACCGTAAGTTTATTTATTTTATGAAAATAATTTTACTTAATAAATTCATTGTTTAAGTTATACAAGCTTGTTAGTTTTCACTATTTTTGTGTTGCTGCTTATTCGAGCCTAATCACGTAACAATATATATATATATATATATATATATATATATATATATATATATATATATATATATATATATATATATATATATATATATATGTGTGTGTGTGTGTGTGTGTGTGTGTGTGTGTGTGTGTGTGTGTGCTGTTTTATCATCCTGAAAAACAAGAACCAGTCTAGAAATGGGTGAATATACAATAGATTATTTATGGGTGTGACAAGCCAAGATTAGTTTATAATGAAATAAAGATTTTAACAAAAAGAATCTTTTGAGAGGTTATCCCAGTAGTACAAGATACAAATTAGAGAAAATGTTTTGTACTGGAGTTTCAGTCCTTTTGTTGACTATTGTTTGTTAAACACATTATTGAAATTAGTATTTTAGTCTATGGTACGTAATTAAAAACACATATGGATCCATTTAATTCCAAGCCTCATATGGTTTTCTCCACATACGAGCTGTCATTCAGCACAACAAATTCATTATCTTTTGCTTCGCTAAAGCTCAAGTAAATCATTATTTTTCTAATTAATCTAACCATTCCTGGGTAGAACTATTTATGTACCGATACATATTGGCTTGGTAATGAGCATTCAGAAATTTAAAGTGATTTAATTTTTCATTTTATGGTATTTGCATAGGTTTACTGTGGAGGCTGAAATAGATCCGTGAGTCCTATATGGTAGCATAATATAAAATATAAAGGTTTAATTATTCCAGAAATGTCAATCATCCGACGATCGAGCTGTTTTTGTATATGTGCCAACGACCCTAATTTGTGCACGACAGTTAACAAAGACAACTTGATAACACTGAGTACTAACTGAGTGCGCTTAAGTTTTTTTTTCTTTTCTCGGTAGATAATATTAATTACAATATTATTGATCTAACCAGTTTTCACAAAGGAAATAAACTATAATATTAATTACTGTGGGGGATGAGCGAATAGTCCTTAATATATACTCTTATTCCAAAGTACGCTATTACACTAGTGAACAGCTTTCAGAATACCACTGTAACTCATTTAAATTACTCAATACATTTTGACTGATAAAACGATTTAGGACAATTTATGATTTCATGCACCCATGCTATGAGTTATTTTTATTTTTCGCTCTGCAATATAAGGAAATAAGGTACAATTTCAATATTTCAAAACTTTATGTTTTCGCTTTCTTTTGTTTTAAGATCATACAGTCCTACAAAGAAATTGAGAAGCTTGTTTTGGGATTTGATTATTTCAGAACCATTACAATTGTGTTTCTTTTTAAATTCACTTTGCTTGAAATTTTCTCTTGGTTCCTGGTATTTCAGATACTTGGGAAATATATAGGGTCCAACACCATGCTAATGTAATGTAAAATAACTTTCCAGTTCTACCCAGGAATGATTAGATTAATTATAAATATGATGATTTGCTTGAGCTTTAGCGAAGCAAAAGATAATGAATATTTGTATTCATTATTCGTTGAAAAAAGGGTTGTCTTGGTAAACATAATTTGGTTTTGATAAGGAAGTCTACATCTGCTTTGGACAGGAGATCAACGGAATTGCAGTTTAAAAACACCAGATGAAAGTTGATTTACAATAAAGCTTCAGATGTACCTAATGCAAATATAAAATGCAGAGAGAGAGAGAGAGAGAGAGAGAGAGAGAGAGAGAGAGAGAGAGAGAGAGAGAGAGGGGGGGGGGAGGGGGAGGAGGGAAGCAAGGGAAATGTCAATGCATAATAATGCAAGAGAAATACATACGCAAAAGGAATAGAGAAATGCAAGTGCAGAAAGAAGAGAGGGATACGTAACTGCAATTTAAATTTAAGGAATTAGAACTTAACAAGAAAAGCTTGAACATGTCCTGTATACAGAGTTCCAGGTTTTGATGTAGAAAAAAATATTAAGTTGGTACCTACCTTTAAGGAAAAGTAGCAGAGAAATATTTTTCTCCGACGCATGAACAAATGAAAATTGCCATAATGTCTAATATTATCCAAGACAAAAACAGTTGGCAGATCCAAGCCGCTACTTTCGACTGGTGGACGAGAAAGGAATAATCAAGACACACTCAAGATCGTCCGTGAAGATTAGAACTCAGTACATTTCTAAAAAGAGCCTGCATCCTCCGAAGTAGTTGGAAATATGATCATTGCGTGACAGCCAATGCCTATTTAAAATTGCAATTCCATCTTAGAACTTTCATGAGATCGAGACTTTTAGTTTAACACCGACAATTGCATGTACATCCACCGTCCAGACAGTCATCGCCCAGATATCGAACATGACTGTTTGGCAAATGAACTGACTAGCACCCCTAATGAATTATTATACGTTTATCTAAAGGCAGGAAAAAAAAAACAGAGACCAACAGGGATAAATTCATACTAAGTTCAAAGTTCTATCTATCGACTTTTATCTCTTTACAGTCAGGAAAAAGAGCAATACTTTTTACGTGAAACATCGGATCAACACATAATTGTACGTTTATAAAACCATCAAATCGTCAGTCGAAGTTTTTAAAATCATTTATAAGATCGTGTACCAGAAAGGACTGCGAATGCCAGACCAGTATAAAAATGAGAAAATTCCAAGACAAACATTTCATTGTAAATACAAACGCTTACATAGAAATATGGTGATTAATTCAACACAGCAAGAGGCCCACCATAGACTTAAAGTTCCACAATCCACTTGAGTGTTATGATGTGCCTTCCATCTAGAGAGATGCCGTACTCTGCACTGTCAATAATGCAACACGACATTGCTTCTCCTCGACCATCCAAATCGATACCGTTGAGTGCTTTCCCGCTCTACTAGCAATGCAGCACGACCTTTCTACTTTACTGGTAAATGTGATTTCGGATATTAGGCTATCTAAACATCACGTCCATGCGCTCGCAAACAACTTTGGATTCCACTAACTCATCTCGATGTAAAAACAAATCCATGTCTCCTGTTGCTTTGCCTGGTTATTGTTATTTTCAATGTAGAATCAAGGCGTTATATCCGTGACCTATACATACGGATGGAATATGAAAAACCAAATCATTAGCCGGATTGTATACTCTGAACAGGAGAATAAGTACATTGTCACAGTTGTGGTTTGATGATCCACGAGTAGGGGGATAAAGACTCGGCTTTCCTTGAACATGCCAGATGGTCTCCGTTCTTTCATTACATTCCTTTGGGCATGATTATTATCCCCGTGGATATTTTAGAATAAGAATAATTACATACTTTACGACGCAGTGAAAACAAACGAATAAAACAGATACTTAGAAATATTTATATCTTCTGACTCTCAGTTCGTATACAGGTTTTTGAAATCATGTGTAATCTGCTATAGACAAATTTTCCCATCGCATACTTAAAGATGTGCACGCCTTCGTCATCAACACAAACGACAGTAATCTACCAGATACCTCTTGGATTAGCCATCTTCTCTTTTATCGAGCACAGTCTAGAATATTTTTCTTCTTATGACTTACCTGCTCTCGAAGACAACATTGACTTTTTTTTTTAAAAAAATGCCGTGTCAACTCTGTTAAATAATGTGAAATAAGAATGACCAGGTTTCATCGTGTGTAAATTAATGTGTAATTTTTTCTCCCATTGTCGTCCAAAGGAAATAAAGATGAACCGCAAAATTACCATACGATTACGCCAAACACTAGTACACCTCGTGCGTGTTAATCTCCTCCTGATGGAGTTCCATCTAAAGAGAAGTTTATTCAGGAGGGCCAATAGCCACTTCAAACTGGAAAACAAGATCGTTGGGGTGTATGGGGTGTCTTGAGAGTACGTAACACATATGGCTGGCTAATCAGTCGCACTCCTTCAGAGTAGTTCTCCCATCTTTGATCCCCACCTTGCACTCAGCTCTCACCTGTGGCTCCAAGAAGCTGTGACAGATTCAGCGGAAACATCCCGGAAAACGGTATCGACCAGCCGGCTAAACCAGGTTGATGGTAGCCTACAGGTCTTAAACCTTCGGTGAGTTAGGCTTTGTCTACCTAGCATGTGAAGACTGGATTCGGCAGCCTGCGTGGAGTAAACATAAGCTGCTTAACGGACGGAAAGGCAATTTTCAGCAAAACACTGTGGATCGCTAAGAGATCGCCGAGACACGTAAGACATCATGGTCATCCACTGCACTTCGACTGTCTTAACGTTTTCGTCCTGCTGGACTAAGATGGTTTTGGGCGAGAGGGGGAGGTCGACGAATTTCGTAACTCTTCTTAACTTAGAGCATAGTCACTGAGCAAATCATTCTTGTCATCTATCCATCTCATTTCATTACCCACTAAAGTCCTGTGGCGACAGGCAAGCGACGAAGCGGCAGGAGTGGATACATTGTCAGTCATAGTCGTAAACCTACCTTCACACAGGCAGCTCAGGCCATTAGGGTCGTTCACCACTGACATGGAGCAGCAGGGGAGTTCAGCAGCCTCCTAAGATATCGAGCAACCATCTTCAGGAATCCAGTGATCAGCTCCCTGGCACGAGGGAGGGGGCTAGAAAAGGTGCACTAAACACTGCCTGCTCTAAACTTCCTTGACATCATACTTCGGTTGGCATGGAACCTACATCAGCGGTCAAAATACCAAAAATAAATGAGGATTGTTTCTTTCCCACTTGGTGCATCGAATGTTCGCACCATACTGGAGAGAGACGACGAGGAAATACCCCAGAGGAGAACAACCCTAATAGGAGAGAATTCGCCAGATACAATGTGGACACTGGTGCCTTGAGCAAGACCAGGCTTGGAGGAGAATGTGAACTCTGTGAAAGAGGCTCTGGATACACTTTAGTTTGATCGGCTGGTGTCGGTTTTGCAGTGAAGACATCACTGATTGACAAATTGGCTGGACCTCCCAACAGAATAAACCACATATTCATGACCATGAAAATCCTCTTGTCTGGAAGAAAGCACCTTACAATCATCAGTTGTTATGCTCCAACTATGACCAACCTAGATGAAGTGAAAGTCAAGTTCAATGAGGATCTTCACTTGGTCATTGATGACGTTCCAATGACAGATAAGCGCGTCATTCTTGGCAATTTAAATGCAAGAGTAGGCTGTGATCAGGTTGCCTGAGATGGAGTGCTAGGAAAACACGGAGTAGGTCAAAGTAACAGTAACGGTCTCCTTTTCCTTCAGACTTGCGTCGAGCATGAACTGACGTTTACCAATACAGTCATCCGCTTCCTTCCGAAGCCAGACGTTATGGATGCACCCTCGCTTTACGCACTGGCACCTTATCGACTACGTCATTATCAGGAACAGGTACAGACAGGATGTGCTTGTGACCAAGTCCTTATGCAGCACTGACTGCTGAAAAGACCACCGCCTCGTCATCGCCAAGCTGAACATTCGCATTCAGCACAAAGGCTTCTTAACGACTGAACATCACCAAGCTGAAATGCACCAGTACCGAACAGTCTCTCTTGAATGCCCAGAAAGAACTTGTGAAATCCACCCCTCTCGACAATCAAAATGTAGAGACCGACTAGGCTGCAGCGCAGCGTCAGAAATCATACGACAGGACCCTCAACCAACAAACATCAATACTGGTTTGTTGAGAACTGCGACGAGATCAAGCAGTTTCTGGATGAGAAACACCCCCTCCTTCAAACCTACCTCAACAACCCCAAGTCCACCTCTTGGAAAGATGGGCACAACAGCATACGCAGAACTGTACAGCAGAAGTTGCGTCAGACGCGAGACACATGGCTGAGCAAAAATGTTGATGAGATCCAATGTTACGCAGATCAGCATGACATGAAAAGCTTCTACAATGCCCTGAAAGAAATGTATCGACCTACATCCTCTGGATCATCTCCTCATCTCAGCGCATACGGGAACACACTAATTACTGACAAAAGGAAGATTCTTCAACGATGAGCTGAACACTTTGACAGCGACCTGAATCGAACTTTATCCATCAAAATCAAACCATCAGTCGTCTGTCCCAATTACCCATCAACGAAGAACTGGATGACCCTCCGACCTTGCTGAAGACATTTTAAGCGATACGTCCCCTCTCCAGTTGCAAAACACCTGTTGCAAACTCCATCCCAGCTGAAGTCAACATGGAAAGGACAAAGCTCTAATACAAAGGCTCTGCCAACTGTTTTTACTTATGGGGCAACAAAAAATGATATCCCAGGAATTTAAAGATGCTTTTATAATCCACCTGTATAAACTCAAAGAGAATCGCCAGGCCTGCGATAGCCATCGGGGTATATCCATACTTTCAATTGCAGGATGGATACTCACCAGAATCCTACTGAACCGCCTCACTATACACCTTAACCAGGGACTACCGCCAGAAGACTAGTGTGGATTCCGAAAAGATCGTGGAACCATCGACATGATGTTTGCTCCGATGCAGCTACAAGAGAAATATCAAGAGAAAAACGACGAGGCCTTTGATACTATCAGCAAAGAAGGTTTGTGGATGGTAATGGCCAAGTACGGATACCCAATAAAATTTTTATCCATGGTTCAGCATGTATACGATGGAATGCAGACACGAGTCCAGGACAATGAGAGACATCTGAGCCATTCCCAGTCACTAATGACGTGAAGCAGGGTTGTGTTCTGGCACAGGCACTGTTCGGTCTATTGTTTACCGCCATGCGGACTGTTGCTTTCAGCGACAGAGACTTTGGCGTCGGCATCGGGTATCGTAATGATGGAAAACTATTCAATCCCAGGAGGTTTCAAGCGAAAACCATGGTTATGACAGGCATCATCAGGGATTTCTTATTTGCTGATGGCTGCGCCCTAAATGTTGGCTCAGAAGCCGACCTGCAATGCAGCGTTGACAAGTTCTCCAGCTCCTGCACAAACTTTGATCGTAACATGAGTACCAAGACGACTGAAGTTCTGCATCAGACGGCCCCAGGAAAGCCCTTTGTTGAGCCAAACATCCCCATCAATGGTCAAAACCTCATCGTAGTGAACCGCTTCATCTACCTTGGCAGCACACTATCACAGAGCGTCACTATTGCCAACGAGGTGAGCCTTCGCATTGCCAGACCCAGCGCAATGTTCGGTAGATTGTATGCCAATGTCTGGTGTATATTAAGGTCTACAGGGCAATTATGATCACAACACTACCTTTTGCCTGCGAAACGTGGACGATATACAAACGCCATGCCAGGAACCTGAACCATGTTCACACCACAAGGCTCAGGAAAGTCCTCAACATCAAGTGGCAGGACAAGGCTCCAGACTCTGAATTAATCGCCCAAGCAGGACTCTCCAGCATCATCACTATCCTGATGCAGTGCCAGCTAGGCTGGGCGGGGCATGTTGTACGCATGCCAGACTGCCGACTGCCTAACAGACTCTTCAGTGGCTATCTATAGCAAGGACAGCGATCCCAAGCAGGTGAGAAGAAAGACTTCAAAGACAATTTGAAAGCTGCACTGAAAGCTTTCAACACTAATCCTGATTCCTGGGAGCATACAGAAAGCGATCGAGTCACTTGGTGTTCCTCTCTGCACAAAGGCGAATCTAGCAGCCCAACAGCTGCAGAGCTGACGAAGCAAGCCAGAAAAGCAAGTGCCATCAACCCTTCTAGAGATGTCCCACTCATCCCCTGTCCCCTATGTAAACGAACATGCCGTGCAAGGCTTGACCTCACCAGCCACCTGGGCACGAACAGAACAGAACCAGGCCATCCAACCCTCGAATGACTAAAGAGGTCTTAGTCGAATCAACGGACGAACAACATGTCTTTGTTTTAATTAAACCTTATTCCCCTACTTAATGTGATAGCGTGTGTTTGCGGCTATCAATGGTGTGTATATTCGGCGATAGCCATTAGGAGCAGTTGAACCTGTTTCATTTAGTATGTACAATCTTGATGAAGAGTACACAAAAGTCATGTGAACTTGATCCTATTTCAGCATCACTGCTGCTTGAGTGATTCGACCCAATATTGCCTTTACTAACTGATGTTATTAATACCTCTCTTTCATCTGGGGAATTCCCATCATTGTTCAAAACTGCCATTGTAAAGCCTCTGCTGAAGACACCAACACTTGACCATAACGAATTAAATAACTGCCGCTCAGTTTCTTATCTTCCTCTCATATCATAAATTTCTTGGAAAAAGTTGTTCTAACCCAACTTATATATCATTTTTGAATTCAAACAGTATTTAGCAATGCACAGTCTGCATATTGCCCTTGCCACAGTACTGAAACTACTCTTCTGAAAGTAGTTAATGACATTCCCTCTGTTTATGATAGCGGAAAAAGTACAGTCCTCGCCCTCATTGATTTATCTGCAGCATTTGACACAATAGACCATGATATAATACTTGACCGTCTCCATGATGTATTTGGCATTCAGAATATAGCCTTACAGTGGATCAAGTCCTACTTAGTCAACAGGACACAAATTATATCTGCAAATGGAATATACTCCAGCCCAGTTGATCTATTTTGTGATGTTGCACAGGTGTATGTTCTTGGACCTGTTTTCTTTCATTCTATACACGCAGCCGCTCTCAAGTGTCATAGATCATTACCCAGTATCTCACCAATTGTACGCTGATGACACCCAAATATACAGGCTAGCCACCCAGCTGAAGTTATTGCTACCATCCAATGTGTAGAGAGGTGCATTTCTGATATGGAATCATGGATGACATGTAACACTTTGCATATGAATGATGATAAATCTGAGGCCAGTCTGATTACAACGCAAGGACCTTCTCATTCACATCCTTTACATCAAACAATATATTGCAACAACACCAACATTAAATTCACAGATTCAGTACGAAACCTAGGTGTTACTCTAGACAGTACTCTCACATTGCACCAACATGTCATGAACATGTCATGATGCATATCTTGAGCTGAGACTCGTCAGCGCCATTCGCAAGTATCTTTCAGTTGATGCCACCAAAACACTTGTGTGTTCATTAGTACCTTCAAGACTCTGGACTATTTTAATTCAATTATATCTGGTTCATCTCAAAATCTACTCCAGAAATTTCAAAAAGTTCCAAATACTGCTGTTATGTACCTCATTCGATCCAGAATCATTCTCTGTGCAACGTTTCACTGAAAGACTCCATTCCAACATATTTATTTGGCCTCATCCATGTGTGTTCACCAGCAAAATACTTACGGTCCTCTTCTGACAAATGTATACTCATTATTCCCACTATGAAAACGAAGTCATATGGACAACGTTCTATTAGATACCAGGGCCAAGCAACGTGGAATGAATTGCCCATTGAAATTAGACACAAAGACACAGTAATCTTATTCAAGAGTGCTCTTAACACTCACCTTTTTCGACTGCGAGAACAAACTTAAGGACCTAATAGTGTTTCCTACCTTAAATATTTTCAGCATTTTATGTTTTCTAATTTCATGGTGATTGTTTTATCTTTTATTTTTTTGTTTTCATAACATTATAGATGTTGTAAACCGCTTAGAGCTTCTAAAGATTAGGCGCTATACAAATTCCTCAGTATTATTATTGCATGTGTGGTGTGTATTTATGTGTTTTGTGTATGTACATGTGTTTTATAACTATATGTGATTGACAACCAAAACATAAAATGCCATTTACCTCAATCCCTCTTCTTCGTGTTTGTATGTATGAGAATGTATAATATGTTAATAAATACTCCATACTCTTGTATGTGGTAAAATGTTTGTATTTGTGTCTGAAAATATATGCATGAACACTTCTACCCTTTTTGTGGGCGTGTAGTATGTTTGTTTCAATAGTAGTCAAGAACAGTGTGCTGGATTGTAAGAGTATGTGTTTGGGGAGCAATCAAAGAAAGGGTGCTGGACGCTGGGTTTGGGGTCGGATAATATGTGCGATGTGTTGGATCGTGAATCAAATTTTTAACATTACCATTCCAGTTTATCCTAATAAAACTATTAATCTTATAAACACTTTTGAGCCTATTAACATGTTTGTCCTATTAACACTTTTGACCCTAAAATGCCATTACCTTGTTAGACCTATTGACCATCTTAGCCTAGAATTCCCCTGGACTCCATACCGCCATTTCCATTTAAAGCTACTGGCTGACACAGTTTTGAAAGAAACGTCGGTAGCCTGATTTTGTGGGTTTAGTGAGCAAAGGAGTCATACAGTCTGGGCGATCACTGGCCTAAGTTTTTTAGTTACCTTTCGAGGACCTGATGAAATCTTACAACGATCTTAACAGAACTGAACTAAAATCCACATATTAGTTCACAGTTAACACAACTGGATGAGAAGTGATTTAAAAATAAATTTGCTAATAAATCTAACAAATCAGTGAGAAAAATAATCTAAACGTACTCCATGATAGCTAACAAAGCAAAACTGTCATGAAACCCCATTTTAAAATTTGCATTGGTGAATTGTTTTGGCAATCAATACATAAAAGGTGGAAAAATGGATCAAGATGCATGTATGTTGCCTCCGACAAAGATTTTCTCTACTAGATGTAAGAGTGAAAATTTGTAAGCAGCATAAACCGTAATATAAACATATTTGATCAAGCTGTTAGTTCTTTATTTTATAGGTTAGGTTTTATTGTTGCTGCTTTTTATTTTTGTTATTTAATTTTGTTGATATTATTATTATTATTATTATTATTATTATTATTATTATTATTATTATTATTATTGCGGTTGTTGTATAGTGGATGAATGCGAGTCAAAATTACTTTGTCCTTGTTAACGTCAGTAATACTTTGGGATTTAAAAATTCTGCAGAAGGTTGCATGATACAAACTGAAACTACTACATGGAAGTCAAAATTAAACAGAAGAATATTGGATCATTTATGTCACACGAATGCTTGCTGTTATTTAAGAAGTATACTCCATATTTATTTATTGAATACATTAATATTTATACATCCGTCGAAATACATACAGGTCAGCTTGCTAACTTCTACTGATACTTTTTAAAAATTATAAAACTGCTACAAAAAAATGAATACAAAGAAAGCCATAAGATTCCTGCAAAAAGCAAGCAATGGTAAATGGTCTCGTCACTTCTAATGATATTGCCGCATGGAAGCTGATGTGTGAACCAGATGGTAAATACTTTTGTATTGAATCATTCAAGGTCTAAAGTATTGCTGGATTTTAAATGCATTATAGACAACCTACACGAAAATTTATCCTGGATTTTTTTGTCCATGAATTTTTCATACAATACTTTAATTTGACCTTCAGATGACAGAAAATGTAAGCAAGATGCAAGAGCTTCTTAGCGCTTGCTGTATTAGAAGTCTTTTTACCCAAATGAATGGTGTTGACAAAAATGAGGTCTATTGTTGTCTAATATAAATGGTTGAGCTATTCATTCTATATTCCATTTATACCATTTTGTCACTTAGAATAAAAGAAGAAGAAAATTTTTCTCAACATCGAATCGATGGTTATCGGTAAACTCAAGTAGATGTTGTGTAGATGTGCATTCTATTCCTTGAAACGTCTCGATGAAGGTGTGTATTCTCTGTTGCATCAATGGTTGATATTATGTTTTAATGCAACAACAAAACATACTACCAAAAAACAGTATATATATATATATATATATATATATATATATATATATATATATATATATATATATATATATATATATATATATATATATATATTAATGGTCATGACAGGATGAACACTCATTAACCCTGGCCTATCTCTTGTTTCACGAGATTCTTCAGAATGTTAATACAGGGTCTATGTTGAAGTAACCTGTGTATTTCCTTCATTTTTTGAATACGCTTTCTACAAGTCTAGACCTACTTTGAGACGACCTTTTCATTCGGGATGAAAGAGAATGTACTTAATTAAAATGGGATTTGGTCTCATTTATAATTTTCACGGCAGACCCAAAAGTTATAAAATAATTGGTCTGAGCACGTGTCCCTGATCAAAGTACCTTTCTTCAAGGCACTTTTTAGCATCAATAACGTTGAAGCAACAGGAGATTTGTTTGTCTTAATAATTTCGATGCATGTCTGTTTCCTTTCTGCTCATTCATCAGTTTAAATTTATGTTCTGTGCACTTTAAAGGTTAAGTTAGAGGAAAATATTGACGTCATCGCAGTTAGACAACATCTTCAGCTAATCATACGTCAGTCAGTTGTTTACGTTACCAAGAATGTTGATAGATGCATTTATATATATTTTTTAAAGAAACTTAAGACTCTGTCATTTTATGTACATGATATCATTGAAACTATTGAGGCCTTGGTCAATACATTGCCGATCGATTGCCTTTCATTAGGCAGATTGATCAGATAGTTATCTTCTGCATTCCATGCATTACAATAGTTTGTGCATTTGTAACTTTAGGAAACGTTAATTTTATACGTTCTCTTATTATTATTATTATTATTATTATTATTATTATTATTATTATTATTATTATTGTTGTTGTTGTTGTTGGTAGTGGTGGTGGTGGTGGTGGTGGTGGTGTGTGTGTGTGTGTGTGTGTGTGTGTGTGTGTGTGTGTGCTTAAGGCTAGCCTTATCATGGTATAATTTTTCTATTGCTTAATGCTTCTATGATTACAAATGTAGTTGCTTTATCCAGACAAAATTATTTTGATGACTAAGAACCGGAATTCATTCACAGTTATCGCAATAGTCACGTGATCCAAAAGGTGATGTAATGCGCGCTTTAGCGATTTACAATTTAAAATTATAATAAAAGAAGTCAGAACCAAATGTTATCCAACAATTATACTTGTGGTTCATTTAATTTTTTACGCGATACTTGTATTTTATTTCAATTAAGACTATTGCAAAGCAGCTACCATTCTTCCCTGTTTTAAAGAACCCTTGTATATATATGTCACGATTTATCCCGACCCACTTGTACATGTATAAAAGGTAATTCTGACCGACGTGTTTGATGTGTAAAATTGGCCAAGGTAAAGCTAATCCCCTTACGTAAGATGGTCTTAGTTGGGTCGAGAGAGCAGAAACGCGGCAAGGAGGGTTAAAAATGTCACGTAGATGTGAAGCTTATGACCACATCAAAGGTAGCGTGGCCGACGAGTAGGTGGACGTTAGTTACAGTTTCTCCAAGACAGACAGGTAGATTTGAATTGACCGTTCGACGATTGGACAGGGTCCAAGCGTCACCCAATCAGAATGCGATATGGGTGGGCCCTTGTTTTAAACCAAGGACCCTTTCCCCATAATATAAACTGCTACAACTGTAACACCCCCGAAGACTTACACCATATCTTCAACAATTGTACCAAAACCAAACAAGAAAGGGACAAATTTAGATCTCAACAGATAGAAATTAAAGCCCCCTATACATACCCAGAGATTTTGCTAAAAACAAACACTAACTTAGCAGGGACATATAAAAATATGTTAGAATATCTCAAAAACATAGACAAATTGGACAAAATCTAACACCATAACAACAATAAAAACCCAGAAAGGGACAGGAAGTGTAGGCCCTAAAGCAAATCAACAAGTTACCTCTTAAGGGCAGGTGAGCAAAGCAACGATCCGGATAGTGGTGCGGCTGCTAGGTGCAACTATGGATAACCTTTGACGTGTCGCTTAACGGCCCCTGCTATTTGCGGCAAAGGCCCATATGTTGTCACTTGGCCACCGAGCCACACGGTCCGGACCGGGGGGCGGTCCTCTGGGTGTGACAGTGATAAACCCTTGACGTGTCGCTTAACGGCCCCTGCTATTTGCGGCAAGGACCCACTAGTCATCATCTAGTTGACCAAACCACACACCTGACCTCAAATTGAGGAAAACCTTAAGAAACAAAAATAAGTCGCACTTACCTGAATATAAAACAACATAACAATAGTCATAAATGTCTATAAATTAAATAAAAACCAAACAAACAGTTGCAGGGTGCCATCCATAAACAACATAAAAGTAGACAGCAAAAGCTAACAATCAAAATACCAAAGTCACCACCCTACTCCCCACTCTCTGCTTCATCTTTTCTTCTTCAACCTCCTGCTAACATACTAAATAAGTATACAGTGTAAAACTCCACATTTTGCAAAAACTAGGATCAAATAGCACAAACCAGTGAACCGAGACCGGTGCACACAAATTAGATAGGGAACTAGAATAGAAACCCAAATTAGATATATAAGGTAGTCTAAAAACATCCAAAGACTATCAGGCCCACCGACACAAGGTCGCAAAACAAAACTAGCAAATAGAAATTAATTACGATAAGACCCTAGAAATTAGAACATATAAGGTAGTCAAAAACCCAAGACTATCAGGTCCAGCGGCACAAGGCCGCAAATATAACCATGAACGTAGAAAATTATATCACTAATAGGGCCCCAAATAGCGATTATAAGGTGACCCAAACCCAAGGTCATCAGACACCGCAACACAATGTTGCAAAAATCGAATTAGAAACAATAATTTAAATAAATGAACAGAGCACTAATCACAAAAACAGCACAAAAAGCACTGTATACTTCTACTTAACTACTACTTAGATAGACAAACAGCACAGAGTATCAAAATAGGGGTTAGACTCAGAAAAGCAGCCTACCACGCCTGGCCCTTCGCCTCGCCCACTACCACCTACGCCTGCAGCAGCAACTACACGTGCTTAGCACGTCCATTAACAACCAACAACAACGGATGGCATAAATATGAGTGTGTGCTGGAACTATTCCCACTCATATAGTAAGGCCTTACAATCACACAGAAGTAGCACAATCGCTACTCAGATGTGACGGCCAAAATAAATAGTGTTCCCTGAACACATAAATGCCTGTAGGGTGGTGGCTTCATTCCCCCCCCCCCTCAGGATTAATTAAATAACCGTCCTTTGACGGATAAAACGTTGCTAAGAGCCCTAGGGACGAAGCAACTAAAGCAAATACTCATCATCAAATTAAATTAGTTCGTTCTAATCCTCTGGAAGTGTTTTTCACTGAGGAACAGGAACTCCGTTTGCCAGCCGTGAATTGGCGCGTAAATCTTAAATTCTGGGAATCTAAGAGATATACAGCTTCAAGGTCAGTGAAATAGTGTTCGATCTCTGTTTTATACGACTGCAATTTTAACTGAAGGATTGTCGTATATATATATATATATATATATATATATATATATATATATATATATATATATATATATATATATATGACTAGAATCGTAGTACGAATAATTAATTATGATGTCAATACGTTGCCTCTTATTTCGTGATGTTAATATGCTACATGTTATTTTGTGATGTAATATGTTGCTTCTTATTTCGTTAGTTCATATGTTTGCATATTATTTCGCTAGTTAATATGTTTGCATCTTTGAAAAGATGAGTTAATATTTGTAAAGAATTAGATTGCTTGCTAGCCGCCGTAAGAATTCATATTATGATTCACTGTGTGGTTATATTATGGTAGAGTAGCACATTTGTTTATGTAATTATAGATTTCGCCATCGTTAAATTGACTGGTTGCAGTGTGTAAAATTAGTATATGAATATTTGGATATTTGGGCACGCTTGTGGAAAAAAAATACAGATAGACATCTACTCGTAGTAATATTATAATACGGTGATATTTGATATATTTTTATGTGGTTGTATATATATATATATACATACATACATACATACATACATACATACATACATACATACATACATACACACACACACACACACACACACACACACACACACACACACACATACATACATACATACATACATACATACATACATACATACATACATACATACATACATACATACATACATACATACATACATACATACATCTGCGTGTAGGTACTGATATGACGCAGTGTATGGATGGTCTGCGGAATTATTTTCTGATACCGTTTTATTGCGCCATTGTGTAAATTGCGAGAAGCGTGTGAGGTAATTTCGATGTGTGCGCATTCGTGACCAAAACCTTACCGCCATAGCTGATGGTTAACTGTTGATTTAGTGTGAGGTAAGATTCTATGACCCCTATGCTAACGCCTTGTGGTTTTTCACAGGAAGCTTTGGGTGACAGACTTGAGAAGTTTTGTCATAGCCTCGGATTGAGAGACGGAAGGAAGGAGAAGTAGAAGGAGCTACGAGGAGAGAAGGAAATTATAAGTTGGAGTAGATAGACAGGAGGAACGTGGAACGGAAGTGGAGAAGACAGGAGGGACAAAGAGTCAAAGGAGGAAAGGAAAGGAGGAGAAAGACGGAAGGAAGAGTGTAACAGAGAAAATTAGATGAGTAGATCACAAGGACAGGGGAAATTATACTCACACTAAGGAATCACGTGATGAACTAGGCCGCCACTTGGTCAAGGGAGAGACGAGTGATTGTTAATTATCATATAAAGTTCACATTTTATTAAATTGTTATTAATTGAATTTTATCTTCGTGTTTATTTATAATGTAACCGTCGGCATTGCTGACTGGGGGCTCACAGCTATAAATCTATTATCAATAATTTAACATTTTTTTTAAATTACGGGTCAAGGGAACTTCCTCAAAATTCATTTAAATATTTCGGAAGATCCCCACCCCTAGACTACGGACCGCCACAATATATTACGCAGGTAAACATGCTCACTTGTAAAATCAACGTTTACCACGCATCTGTAAATGACTATATCATTAGACTATTAGATCATCGCTATGACATCGACTATGCTACTGTATCGCAGAACTATACATTTGAGTTAGAGATTGGTCTTAAAATTTAGCGATAGCAACTTCTGTCTAAATATAAAGATGATAAATGAGACTGTTTATACAGTTTTAGTTATTTTAATAATAGTACTTTTCAGAATTTAAAAATTTAACAAAAGATGTGATGCAGTAGGAGTCATTATCAATTTACGACCTGTCGTAAACCGGTATCGTCGGCATGCTGTTTCAGCATTCCAAAAAGATCTTACTATTTGTATCAGTGCTGTTATTTGCACTTTTCTCGATCTTTTTGATACGAGAATTCTGTCCTGTTTCACTTATGAGAAGTTTTCAATACTCCTTCAGCTATTCGTTTATGGGCAGTTGGACAGAGGGTATTTTTCCAATACCTTTATAGAGAATAACCCTTATCTAGGAATAAATATTTAATAAAGTGCAAGAAAATGGATTTTCCTTCGAGTGCATGGATCCTTCAGTATATAAAAAGGTTTCATAAAAGTTAAATAATACTTCGACATGTCTCCAACTGCATAATTTAGAACCAATGAATATGCATCACGATAAGTAATGAAGTTATGGTAGATGGCTTCATACCAGGATATGTATTCTTGTAGTTGTGCTGTTGTCATTTTTCAGAGATTTGATTATAAAAGAATCTGAATTTGATCTCAATGGTTATTAATTTTTTTAACAAAAAAGTGATACATTTTCATACGAAAAAAAGTTGTAAAGTTAAAAACAAAGAAATGACGAAAGGATACTATATTCTGGCTCTTTGGCAATTTCCTTCATGCAGTTAGTATTTTCCGTGCGGTAGGAAACATGGGTATTAGTGACCAGTTATTGAAGGAGTAATTATATAGCTGCATTTGGGTTGGATGCCCATGAACTTAGTTGGCCAACATTCGCAAAGAAATTGATGTCGATAAAGAATTAAAGGATGTTGTTGTTGTTGTTGATGTTGTTGTTGCTGATATTAATAATGCTACTACTACTACTACTACTACTACTACTACTACTAATAATAATAATAATATTATCATTATTATTATTATTATTATTATTATTATTATTATTACTATTATTATTATTATTATTATTATTATTATTATTATTATTATTATTATTATTATTATTATTATTATTATTATTGCTATACTATGATATTAGCCATTGTGTTAAGAAGCCGTGTGTGGAGTTGTTTGGGATCTTCTCTGTGTAAATACGACTTCGATTTATTTCGTTTCGCTTATTATTCAGGGGTTATATTGATTTATACAAAAGAAAACATAACTCGCGATGACCTGATAACCTTTACAGTTGCTCTTAAGGCGCGACTCGTGTATAGTTCGTCATAAATCATTTGAGAAAAAAAGGCAAGATAGTGAAGATACGGATGTTCGTCGTCATCTACCAAAATGCAATGCACATATACTAGATTCTGAGATTTTATGCTAAAAAAAAATAAGTTCTTGTTCCTTGAAATATCAGTTTTAACAGTATATTAGATATAAAAAAAACTGTATCTGTAAAACGTGCGTATATGCCAATAGAAAGCGAACATTTACAAAATTAGAAATGTAGATCTGTATACATACAGTGAATTCATTATATACGTCCTAATATGTAAGTTATAGGTGCAAAATAGCTACAGTTATTATATGGTTCCTTCACTAAAGCTAGTATGTACCCGGTAAATGGGTTGATCCAGTAAGGTCATTACGTATCAAGATAACAGTTGCGTTGACTGGATACAATATTTTCAATTCTGACGTCATAATCTTCAGCCATCTTTAGGTATGTAAACGCCGAACAACATACAAAAACTTAACAGTGGTGGACGTTAAATTAATTATAAAGTAAATATATTTAATTACTATAATCAAAGTTCAATAAAATGGTGTTTTTTTTAAAACTGAAAATATGCTTTTCGAGCAATTAAGGAATGAATGACGTCATAGTTGCAAGTGAAATTTTTAGTTTTCAGGAAAATTTTATTGAACGTTTCTAAGTATTACTGTTCTGTTTAAGTTTTTTTTTTTAAAGGAACAAGGACCAACTTATTCTCATGCTGTATAAAGATGTTTACTCGTGTCATATTTGTCGCTATGTCTTCATGTTGTTGTTGTTCTTTTTGTAGAGTTAACGCAACTTTTCAGCACCAGATATGTTATCCATGGCGGCCAGTATAAATGGTGGGTGAAGAACCCTGGAAAGCCCCGGAAAGAACTATCGACACACGAGAAGCTACTGGCAAGCTTTCTCACAGTCACGTTAGCCAAATCCGAGACTCGAACCAACGCAGACAGAGGTGAGATGGCAGTGATCCGTAACGGTGATCGCTTTAGAACACACGGCCACTCGCGTCCCCCTATGTCTACAGGTACTGGCCAACTTCTCATATTGTATAAAGATGTCTTCCTTGTGTCATACTTGTCGCTATGACTACAGATACTAACCATCTTCTTATCATACTGTATAAAGATGTTTACCTTGTGACATATGACTACAAGGGTAAATTGTATTTTAAAAAATGAAAAAGAGCCGATAAGCCGATAAGTTTTACATTTTTATATATTTGGTAATTCATCACACCTTGAATTCAAGTTGGTATTTTCTAATCGAACAAAATTAATGTTTCCTATTTTAACAAGAGCTAATAGAGTGGACTAATTCAGAATCATCATTTTAGCACACGGTAGCAGTCGTTTTTGTCAACAGTGTGCTTGGACCATGTACAGTCTCCAAAAGTAAAATATCCAAAGAATTTTCAGCCACAGTACATGAAAGTAACACATAGGTACTATTACTGTATCATTTAAGTTTGGCTGTACAGCTGAAACATTTAAATATAAAGCATCAATACAATCATTTTCAATAATTATATTTTCCCCACAAAACAAAATTCGTTAGTAACAAAGTCCTTCACAAGCCGATACCCCCCCCCCCATTATGATATAAAGTGGGTTACTTTAGAAATGCACCTTGCTTTTTTCTCAACAAAGCAACCAATATTATGCTGAACAACAAGAACATGAAACTTGCCACAATTATTCCTGAGATCATTAAAAATAGTACAGTATGAAAAGGGACTGAACATATGAGGTATATGGTTGTCAAAGATCAACGGTTAAAATGTTTGCTTATTGTCCTAACACTAGCATATGGAAGAATGTGAATTTTATTATAATTTATTTCTTAATGTTACTACAAATGAATGAAAAGAAAAATGTTCAATGCATTTTACTTTCTCTTAATGCAACCATTTTAAATTTAAGTTGACTTCATTCCTGTGTTCTAAGACTTCTAATTTCCCGATAATGTCGGTCATTGCACACACGATACACCCACGTGGCATATTGTGCAACAAAGAACAAAATACACATAGGGAGCTTATTGTAATGCATTGCATTGATGTCAATTTACCGTTTTGTTGAGAAGGTCATACATGATGATATGAAAACAAGAAACATAATTGCACAGATTTTCATATTTTGTTTGAAGTTGGCGCTCTACGGTCTTGTATTTTGCATATATTTTTAAAAGTAAAATAATTTCCCTGGTTCTCTCTCTTTCTCTCTCTCTCTCTCTCTCTCTCTCTCTCTCTCTCTCTCTCTCTCTCTCTCTCTCTCTCTCTCTCTCTCTCTCTCTCTCATTCAACGCCATTTTTCAGCACACGATATGATATACATCGCTTCCAGTATTAATAGCGGAGGAATAACCCAGGAAACACCCCGGAAAGAATCACTGATCCACGAGAAGCTACTGGCAAACTTTCTCACATACAAACACTGGCCAAATCTGAGACTCGAACCCACACAGAGGTAAGAGGGCAGTGATCCGTAACGGAGAGCGCTTTAGACCACTCGACCATTCGGGTCCTATCCCTGGTTTTCCTCATTGGCCATACTATTTAAGAAACGCCTTGTTTATCTTACGTAATGATTAAATAACTTTTAATTCTCTTTTTTGTTGGTGTATATTAATCGGTATAGAATTATTGACCATGAGTTGCAGAGTACACAAATTGGCTTTACTTCAGTTGTGAACCTATAATTAACAAGAATGCTAGCTGTTGGTCATTTTCCCTTTCTAGACATTTTTTTTAAATGTAATGCTAAAGATAGTGTACTTCTAGACTAATTCAGGTTGATTTATATATAGCACATTGGAGCCGTCATTTTGGTCAGTTGTGTGCTCAGATCTTGTACGGTTCCACACGTACTATATGCAAAGAAAATTTCAGCCACAGTACATGAGAGTAACATAGGGGCATGCCAACATTCTCCTTTGTGCATGTTGCAAATGCAAAGAGCTTCACCTTGCACCTGACATTAAGAGGTTCATAATATTGTTAGAGCGACCCCTTATACATGTTTAACTTGCGTCCTATATGTTTCAGTGCCTATCATTTTTAGGGACTGATATAAAGAAATTTCACCCACAGTAAATGAACGCAACATAGAGACAACATATATATATATATATATATATATATATATATATATATATATATATATATATATATATATATATATATATATATATATATATATATATATATATATATATATTAGTTTGTGTCAGTAGCGTAGTCATGTGTATCAACATGGGGAGAACAGTTTGTATGAGTTATGTATGACCCAAGTACCTATACAGATTTAACAAAATAAAAAACGAAATCGAATTATTGTATAAAAAAGTATTGTTTCTGCTTTTGATTAATGTTCATTTGTATGTACAGTATTTGGATGTTGTTTTGCTTATAATTATGCTTCTGAATTTTTGGTTGCGATGGTAACAATCAATATATTATAGGAATGTAACAAGTTGCCTTACAACTATTGCGAATATACCATAACATTATACATAATGTTAAAAACTATCGAGTCTTATAAGTGTTCTGTGTTGTTTTGATTGTTGTTGGCTGCTTGTTTGTCCGGGGGGGGGAGGGGTTTGGTGATGTGGTAAGGTGGATACTCTACCATCCATTCCAATTACCTCTGCTCCATGGAATTATATTTCATCAAAATTATACATATGCTTTAAAACAATTATATATATATATATATATATATATATATATATATATATATATATATATATATATATATATATATATATATATATATATATATATATATATATATATATATATATATATATATATATATGTCTGTGTGTCATCAATTGTAGAATAATACGTTTCATCAAGTGTTTATCTATCTGGATGGATTTTGTATAGACCTTTATTAGTTAATTTTGTTTTAGTACATTTAGGCATATAAATGAAATTAGCTACCTTGTAGAGGGCTTTATATAAATGTGTTTTACAAAAAAAAGCTTCCCATTAGATGCAAAATATTTAAGTCACAAATCTTGACAAAGAAATGAACATGTGATCTAAAGTAAGTGACTGATTGATTATCTGATATTGACAACAGGATTCTGAGACGTAAATAGAACCGTCAGACCAAGACATATTATGAACGAATTGTTTCTCCGACACAGAAGAAAACACCAATGCGTTTTGGCATTTATTACAAACACTCTCTTTAAGCCATCCGTCCTTATACAGTGTGAATGAAACTCAAAATAAATCGAAAAAGCTTGATTCGGTGCATCCACGAAATATCAACGCACGGACGTCAGTGAAAACACATACTAGTTCCACGCTGTGATCGAATCGATAATACGGATTGAACATCCGTATCGAAGATCAATCATGTAGATGTAATGGGTTTGTAATCAAAGGTAATTGATTTAAGAGTGACAGTTACAATAATCATCTTATTTAGTCCACGTAATTTGAAACAAGTTGACAGAGAGTGAACCATAATGGATCAAGGCAACTCCGATCCGAATTCTTTTCTGAACTGTGTAAATCTGCGAACACGAAATCAGGTATTAACAAAGATTTCCTAGCATTATTTGCTTCCATGTATGTAGTAATAATAAACCACGAAAAATATTAAATGGTACAACAAAACTCTTAACAAAGTTTTAGCTCCGGTCGATTGATCCATATAATAATGATGATAACGCTCCCCAAAATTGTCGACACTAAATTCACAGATACTGGGTACGTCGATGTAAATTTTACTGTGCTCCATGGAAAAATGTCGATTAACTATTATACCCATCCCAGTTTCCTAGGTTTTATGGAGAGATGTTCGGATACTCTATCCTCCATTCCAATTACCTCTGGTCCATGGAATTATATTTCATCGAAATGCTACCTATGCTTTGAAGCAATTTTCAACGAAGAATGGCAGTAATTAGAAACAATATCTGAAGTTCCCATTACACAATGATGACATGCAGTAAACGTGAGAATAGTCCATCTTCTACACTGCATGTACTTTGCACAGTTCTCTAAAGAAATAGTCCATCTCTTACAATGCATTCACTTTGCATGATGCTCCCAAATGTTCTAAAGACTCTAAAATGAAGAAAAATAAAACGACGTCGAACAAAAGGTAATTAGAAACAAAAGTCACCTTGTGGCCAATATATTATGCGAACTGAAATATCAAAGAAGCAAACAAACTCTTATTATATCTACTTGAGACCAAATTCGGAACCGATCAGATGCATCACTTTGGCCATAAAAATGTTCCAGACGTATGCAAGGCTGAAAATGACAGAAAGGACAGGAAAGACGGCCATCAGAGGCATTTCTTGGATTATCAGATAAAAATAAGGAACAAACTACCAATATATCCTTGGAAACTATGCAGGGAAGTTAAGAACGTCAGAAGAAAATAAGAAAATCTTCAACTGTTTTCAAGTGCGCGTTTGGAATCTGCAACATTTTGTTTCAGAAGCGCAGTTGTTAAATAAATCTGTTGAATGAA
Organism: Unio delphinus; assembly: GCA_029339505.1. NCBI lineage: Eukaryota > Metazoa > Mollusca > Bivalvia > Unionida > Unionidae > Unio > Unio delphinus. The sequence continues at coordinate 11,262,974 of JAQISU010000051.1, read as the reverse complement.
ATATTGGTGGGATATCTGGTACAAGGCGATTTCGTTGAGCGTGTTCGGGTCTTGTGAGAGGAATATACATATACCTGCACATTTTAGCGAGATTAACATGTTCAAATAATGAGGCACTGTGACAAGTCTATTTCAAATTTATTGAGTACAAACTTGAAAAGTAAAAGTGAAAATCGTGCTATTGAAAGCAATTTGTTTGGCAAAAAAAGGTGTTTAGATGAGAGAAAAGGAGAGTGTGATAAGTTGTGCACGTGTCTGATAATTTTCAGACTTGTATTCAGAATTAATCAGAATTTCTTCATTTACAGTTGTTTAATGAAGATCCAAAATACGGTATAATGTATCTAAACCGAACACTGATGGGACACAAAATGTCTGTTTTATAAAGCTGACCCATATTAACAGTTTTTATTAGTATTATAACAGTCTTATTGTGGCATTTGCAGAAGAAATATGATTACAGCTGGACCAGTTTAGGTAAGTTTAATTCATGGTTAAAATATTCCTTTATTTATTTCAACCAAAACATTAATGACGATTATTGAATTTTGCGCACTTTGGCAGAGAAAACGGCTAACATTTAAATTTAACACCGCCAAATATATAGAATTTTTAAAATAATTGGCAACGTTTTCTAAATTTAATATTCTCCAAACACAGCTGACATTTTAAAAAACGTCAAAGTGCCACCGCAGGATATAAGGACCATACAATAGTCCCAAAAAACTTGAAAGATCTTTTCTGAACTAAATATTATTTTTAGTTCGTCTCTAAATATTCTGAAATTAAATACCGAAAACCACAAAACCTCATTGTATTAGATACAAAAAATTATCATTGTTTGAGATACAATACAGTATAAGTACGTCGACCAAAGAAGGTATTTTAATCATGTGTGCTCACTGGACATCGAATTCTATTCACGAAAGAGAAGCCAAAGAAGCTTTAAAAACATATATTAACACCAGAGGGAAACAGACAGACAAATCTATGAGATCAACGAACGGTGTCAACACCATTGCAAAGCTTTTGTATTTTAGTCCTATTGTGATGAAAACTTTGTTTCCACTCAGTGTTATAGAGGAACTGTTGGTATAGGTGGTGAGAAACCTATGATTGCTTGCAGGCTATTATTGTGACCTTTCTTAGCGGTCAGAAGCAGACGTAAACATCGTTTCAAATCAAGTATCGATTATTAACTGTGTCCAAATGATTATATGTAGTCGCAGTGAATCTATGACCTCACTGTTATCGCTAAGTCCTAAGAATTTAGAGATGTCGGGATTGATTTGGATAGTATAAGAAAAATGAACACTCATCAGATGGGTTTTATGGACTGATGGTTTAAACTTCTGAAAATTAAAGTTGAGATTCATTTTTGTTTCTTATGTAATCATATAAAAATTAGCACACAATAAAAGCTTGAATCAGCATACGGAAATATCCACGTTAGTTAACGTAAAAATCAAGATAACAAGTAAAATTTTGTATGGAACTGCCTGTATTGGAAGCCTAATAACGATATTGAGCAAAGCGCTGAGTGTCTTTACGTCTTTCTTTACGACGAAAAGTGGCACCATGAAACATGGAATACGTTGTTGCAAATAGTTTTCAACTGGACATCATCAAAATAAATAAATTATCTCCTAAAGTACATCATAACAAACCAATTCACACAAATATTTTATATCGCTGTTTTGTAGGCCTTGTGGTTAGTGTCCGCCTCAGATGCGGGAGATCGGGAGTTCGAACGCCTGTCGAGTCATACCAAAGACTGATAAAAATGGCACATGTAGCTATCTCGCTAGGCGATCAGCATTAAGTGGTTAGTGCTAGAACTGGTCGTCCCGGTGTCAGGATAATGTGACTGGGTGGTACATGATGATACAAGTCTGCGGCATGATGTCACTATGCTGACATCACTATAAACTGTCACATTTGCAGACATCGTAGCTGATAATTGTTAAAGTTACGTTACAAATCCAAATCACACACACACACACACAGATTAAATGAACACACAACATTTAATTTAGTCTTCGCGTTGTAATTCCGTTAGTTTTATCGCTATAATGATTGTTTAGTTCCATCATTTAAGCTTTCTTAACAACATTTTAAGAATATTGTCGTCATAAATATAAGCGTATCTATTTATGCCAACAATGTCCATGCATACATATAATATTACACGTATAAAGTGTATTCATAGAATATTACAATATTACATCGTGTTTATGGGAAAATATTAGAAACATAAAGAATAATTTGATAGTCACATAATGTTCTACCAATAAAACAGTACTTAGAGAGTTAGGACAACGTGAGATAGAAATGTTCCTTTAATTTTAATAAAATGAAGACAGGTGACATTTGATGGTTGTTGCCTTTTTACTTCATTAGTGAAGCATTACTTTTGGTCTTCTTGGTTTAAAGGAAATAATAAACCCTTAAAAACTTGGCACGACGTACAATACTACACATGCTTACGTTTAGTAAACTAATGCCTTTTTAAATAATCTAGCTACTTGATAAAGTCATATCAAACACTGTTGTAAGTTCCCTGGAACACATTAACCCAAATTTGATTCGCATTTCATATGGAATGAAAACCAAATGAAATTACCGTCACAAAGAAAAGATTCCCACTATTGTACGAAGACTGATTAACTTTCGGTACTTTATTGGTAACAAGAAAATGAAAACTAAGTACAGTGCCAATCTTAAACCAAGGATGCCGACCAAAATACCTGTTTAAAGTTCTTGCGAATGAAATGCATTCATCATATTTTGGCAGACCACATTGGTACGAAACCACGTAGAACTGGATTCGCAAATTAAGGCCAGTATTTTCTATAGAAACGGCATCGGGCCAAAATGAAACTGATTTGTGGCTCTTGTGAAGTTTCGGGATTTCCTAAGTTTTATCATTTTGTTTCAAAATGTAATTTGGTAGTAATGCTTGACATTATGCTTGTAATATTCCGATAACGTCATAACTGAGTCATTTGATAGATTGTAAGAGAAGTAAAGGAAAGTTTGTTTGTTTGATTAGGATTTTTAATGTAGCTTTAACAGTTTTTCAGTTATATCGCTACGATGTCTGCAGTGAGGCAGTTTATAGTGATGTCTACCACTGGGGCGTCATGCCGCAGACATGTAGCATGATGTCCCACCCAGTCACATTATCCTGACACCAGGCCGACCAGTCCTAACACTAACCTCTTAATGCTGAACGTCAATCGAGGCAGCTGTTAGTACCATTTTTGTAAGTCTTTGGTATGACTCGGCCGGGGATCGATCCCACGACCTCCCGCTTCCGCGGCGGACGCTCTAACCACTAGGCCACCGGAGCGGTTGAAGTAAAAGAAAGTAAACTGGATATGGAATATGGAATAACCATTCTAAAGACAAGAGCATGGTAACCTTTATTGAAAGATATTAAATTTTTATCAATCGAGAGTGAAAACAAGAAGACCGTATGTCATCATTGTAGTCATCATCATCATCAACAACAAAAACATCGTCATGATTATTATTCTTAGTAGTAGTATTAGTAGTAGTAGTAGTAGTAGTAGTAGTAGTGTTGCTGTTATTTTTTCTTCATTTAGTAGCAGTAGTCGTAGAGTAGCAGTAGTAGTATCAGCAGCAGCAGAAATAACGTATTACAAATAAATATATATTGGCAAATATGGTGATAGCAAGGTTAAAAATACAGCAAAGAAAACATCACTTCGAAGGATCGAATGCTTCAATATTAATATCTGGTAACGACGATGACCTTCAGAAATATACTTTTTCAGTAACAACCTTCCTATCTTAATACTCGTGGGAATCCTCCTTCTGCCAAAGTATGGTCTATGACAGAAAAGAAGAATTTGCGTAGTGTGCTTGGGTTTCAAATGTCTTCTGGTACGTATTACTCGAGGCGACTTGTCATTAGTAATTAATCATACCCATTTAGCCATAACAAACTATGTCAAGTTTTCCATCTCGGGGTTTTCTGTTTTGTGGCAGAAGATGGTTTCTGCGTGGTGAAATCAGACATCACTGGTAATGAATCTGACGCCTTTCTATGGACAATTTTCAATTGGCTGTTGTTACAAAGCGGCTATGCCGTCTAGTGACAAGAAAGGTCTATGCTATCCCACATCGATTTTTATTCATTTTGTTTATGGTGGGCAGTTATAAACGACCCTTCCTAAATGGGCTGTTTTTTTGTTTTTTTTAGATAACTCCAAACTGTACATCTAAGAGCCGGGATATAGCTGAACTGACCAAGTGTTTATGTCATGCACGCCATTTTTATCTACTCTACCGTCATCCTAGGGCCGAAACATCTCTGAATGTTAGAGCGTGTAGAAAAAGGGTTGCAGCATTCGTTGTAACTGGAAGGGTTATTTTTACTCCGATCTCAGTCCAAAGTAGGTGACATTTATTTACCGGGTACGTTACCTCTCTTGCTAAAGTTATTTCAAACATTCTTTCGTGCGAACATTATTTGTCCATGACTGTGCTTTTTCCTGCAAGCGATGTGAGGGCATAATTAAACTATTCGCATGAAATTTCATATGATCAATGTAATATGTCGCACACGCCATAAAATATGTCATCATGGAAATTATTCTCCGGTATAGCGACGCCAACAATTTTATTAACAAGCTTGCCTAAAATTATGAATAGTAATTTACACTCCATCACATATGTTTCCTGTACTTTTGTCCAATCATTTGTTAGGAGACTGACACGTAAATCACACATTGGCTTTGTTTTTATCTGTTCATCATCCGATGAGTATCCCAAATGAGCACCACTAGTCTGTAAGGTTTCTATAAACATAATTTGTACTGGATTACCATGCGCTCATGCCCTGCAGATAGGAAGTCATTTAGAAGGAGTTCTGAGTCTCAAACCTTGAATAGGCAAAATTTAGATTTTCGTACAATTTTTTTCTTTCTTTTTGAATAATCAAAAGCATTTCTCATTTGCAGGAAATCTTTGTTTTTTAAGTTCCGCCTAATATCAGAAATGTGTATTTGTTGCCCCATGATACTAAAGCTTCTTGGATTCTCAGAAATTCTTGGTTGTAGACAATAGATTAATTTCTGGTTATACTCTTAATGGAATCAAATTATTTTAAAAGAGAGGTGAAATGTGTAAATAATAATTGTGCAATTTTCCCTGCCTTACAATTGCTGCGAAAATAAAATAGAAATGAATAATGTTTTGGTGGCAGCATCAATGCACGGTCTAATCAAGTAGTTTGTGGAGCATGTAAATATTTAAGTTAATGCGGATAATAGCAATAACTTTTTAACGCATTGTGTATCGATTTTTGTATAACTTTCATAAACTGTAAATTTGGAAGCTTTCAAAACCGGCAGTATACTTTGGTTTAAAGGGGTTATCCAAATATCGACAGCATTTTAATTGTGCTGTGTAATCAATTTAAATCAATGACGAAGTTCCCTGTTGTTTTAATCGTAGATGTGTTAGTAAACATTTGTTGCGTATTCGTAGATAGGCAACCACTTAACGGCAGAATTTAAGAGAACAATCAATCATACGCATTTTCATCTGAACGTTGCTGAAGAAAATAATGGAAAACAGAAACCATGTAATAAATTTAATTTTGACTTTATTCAACGTAATTTTATGTAAGTCAGTCATTTTACGACATGCTGTCAAATGTTCCTTGGCAAGCGAGACTTATAGGACTCGCGGTACTAAACCAACTCCCATAAAATTTATGGAAACATTATCCTAATAAAAAGTTCAAGAACTTTAAATATTTATTTACTCTGACAAAATAGCAGTGCATTACTCAGTATAATCTTCCTAGATGCAAGCTTCTGTTTGGAGAAGGCCATACGAGCTGCGGCAATTTTTAAAATCTACATGTGCTTGAAATATGTGGGTTTTTTTCTGCGTCCAAAGAATCAGATGTTATGCTTAATATTACTTGGCTCTAAAAAGACCAAAACTGCATCATTAGAATATATTCTCTATTTTCTTTCAGTTACAAATCGATTAATCTTTCACAAGATTCCTTATACTTTAATATTGATTTCCATCATCGACCAATCTTGGCTCTCCTTACCTGTATAGACCATATTTTGTGTTCAACCATTCCTAGACTGTTTGCCATCTTTCCATATTATCAGTACAGTGAGTCCTGAAAACAAATGTCGTCTGAGGCGTTTTGTCACTTTGTTAATACATTAGTTAATTTTTAGCATCTGTGAAGCCCTTCGTATGGTCCAGTATATTTTTACATAAGCTATACGTAAAGAAAACATTATTGCAGATGTATTTCAAGAGAGCCAAGCTATGATTTTTAGATCGTTTTCAGATTGCTAGATTCATTCAAAGTCTATCAACAAAGAATTTCCAAATATGGAAAACAGGAAATAAACCATATATTGTAGATAAATAACAATTTTGCAAATAGATAACATAACACAAATGCTTTACAAAACAGATTGCAAAAACATCTCATCCAAGTCACACACACACACACACACACACACACACACACCGAAATAATTAGCTGCCCACTGTGTTAAATCTGACGAAGAGGGCCCTGTTACATGGTGGAAAATTTTTTAAAATGTATTTTTGTTCATAAAAAAATAAAATACACACACACACACACACACACACACACACACACACACACACACACAACACACAACACAACACAGCACAACACAACACAAGTAAACATTAAGCAATATTATAGTGCATCATTCCGAATTTTAAAAGCTAAAGCAAAGAAATGTAGGAGGAGAAGAAGAAATGTGACAAACAGAATTTTCAGATTTTTATATTGTATCCGTCTTTTATATTGTATCATACATTTATATGTATCCTTCGAACATATGTTTGTCCTGCTGGTCATGGTGTCCCATCATCAATTTACGTTAAAGAAGAACAATAATAGCAAAATAGTAATCATAGGATAGTAATAACACTAGTCATTAGATATATAAATACTAGTTATAAGATAGTAATAAAACTAGGCATAAGAGAGAAAAACACTAGTCATAACATAGTAAAATACTAGTCATAAGATATTAAAAACATTAGTCATAAGATAATAATAACATTAGTCATAAGATAGAAATAACATTAGTCATAAGATAGAAATAACACTAGTCATAAGATAGCAATAATACTAGTCATAAGATAGCAATAATACTAGTCATAAGATAGCAATAATACTAGTCATAAGATAGTAATAACACTAGTCATAAGATAGCAGTAATACTAGTCATAAGATACCAATAATACTAGTCATAAGATAATAATAACATTAGTCATAAGATAATAATAACACTAGTCATAAGAAAGAAATAACACTAGTCATAAGATAGAAATAACACTAGTCATAAGATAGTAATAACACTAGTCTTAAGATAATAATAACACTAGTCATAAGATAATAGTAACACTAGTCATAAGATAGAAATAACACTAGTCATAAGATATTAAAAATACTAGTCATAAGATAATAATAACACTAGTCATAAGAAAGAAATAACACTAGTCATAAGATATTAAAAATACTAGTCATAAGATAATAATAACACTAGTCATAAGATATTAAAAATACTAGTCATAAGATAGTAATAACACTAGTCATAAGAAAGAAATAACACTAGTCATAAGATAGTAATAACACTAGTCATAAGAAAGAAATAACACTAGTCATAAGATAGTAATAACACTAGTCTTAAGATAATAATAACACTAGTCATAAGATAATAGTAACACTAGTCATAAGATAGAAATAACACTAGTCATAAGATATTAAAAATACTAGTCATAAGATAATAATAACACTAGTCATAAGATATTAAAAATACTAGTCATAAGATAATAATAACACTAGTCATAATACAGTAATAATATGAGTAATAGTATAATAATAATCCTAGTCATAAGATAGTAATAACATTAGCTATAATTTTGTAATAATGTTAACCATAAGATAGTAATAACAATAGTTATAATTTTGTAATAATGCTATTCATCAGACAGTAATAACACTAGTCAAAAGTTTTGAAACGTATTTTCAAATCTACCACAACCATAATTTATAAGAAAAAATATATTATTGACTTCTTACTTTTATTCCAAATACCATAAAAAAACATAACAAAGAAAATCAATTCAGTTGTTTTAATATATTTACATTTAGTATTGCATGATCTCTTCAGTTAAAGATTGATCGTTTGTACATAAGAAACTATTTAACTTCGTTTCCATTAAAATCAATTTATTGCTTAATTTTCATTTTCATTAAGAAAATGTGAGGTATCCAAATGATTACCGGAGAAAATACTGAGAAATGTTGATTAAAAAAGTTTATGTTTCATATATAATAAACATAATGTGTTGAGCGTTGAGAAAACACAATTTGAGAGAGAGAGAGAGAGAGAGAGAGAGAGAGAGAGAGAGAGAGAGAGAGAGAGAGAGAGAGAGAGAGAGAGAGAGAGAGAGAGAGAGAGAGAGAGAGAGAATACATTATATATATATATTATAAAGAGTTTCCTTGCCAATTTGAACAACTCCCAGGGCAAAACGACATAATCAAAGTATAAATGGTCTGATAGTTTGATAAAAACAAGAAATTCAATTTCAGTTTAAAGTTTAGTTTTAGGGTCCTATTCTCACAACTTTAGTATTAAAACGCAGCAGCTTCGACCACAAGTACCGAAAGGTAAGATACCTTAAAATTAGTTCAAGTAGATGTGATATAAACACGCGATTAAAGTCAACGTTGGCAGGTAATGTCATATTGGTGGGTGACGAATTCGATAAGGGCTTGATACAGAATTTGAGAGGGGGCATGATACAGAATTCGAGATGAACTTGATACAGAACTGATACGGATTTTATACTGAATTTGAGATGGGATTGATACAGAATTTGATACTGGCTTCATACAAAATTTGACAGAATCGCATGGACTTTTTTGGTTATTCTGTTTTAAATTTAATTGACAAACACTTTGTAGCGCCTTTGCATTATACCCACATAATAATAATAATAATAATAATAATAATAATAATAATAATAATAATAATAATAATAATAATAATAATATAATTATTATTATTATTATTATTATTATTATTATTATTATTATTATTATTATTATTGTTTTCATCTTCAAATTATTTTTTATTATTTTTAACATAATGAATAAATAAACCTTTTTTTTGGTATATTCATTATTTTTCTTGCTGTTTTTGTTGGTATTAATAGTTATGCTAATTAACAAATAATAAAGTCATTTTTCTATTATTAATATTATTATTATTATTATTATTATTATTATTATTATTATTATTATTATTATTATTATTATTATTATTATTGGAATAAAGTATTCTTTTTTGCAAAACCATTATTTGCTTGTTCTTATCGTTGGTAATAATAATAATAATAATACTAATAATAATAATAATAATAATAATAATAATAGCAATAATAAAAATAATAATAAAAATAATAATAATAATTTTAAAATAATGAACTAATTTTTACTAGTGTTGATGCTGTTATTTGTTATTGCAGCAGTGGCAAGAATCATTCGAATTACATTGGAGCTTTATATATATATATATATATATATATATATATATATATATATATATATATATATATATATATATATATATATACACACACACACACACAGAGTTTCAGTACATGATATATAGGCAGACAGATTGAAAGGTAACTTTACTCGTTCATAGAAAAACATGTATATTTATGATGAACAAAAAGGGTCAACGTAGTTTGCTGTTGCATACAACGTTCACTCTGAGCGAATGGTAGATATGAGCGCAATGCTCGCTGCATTGTGCAAGCATTACGGAGACGAGCAAACTTTGATGTTGGATTGACAATTCAGCTGCGCGGGGATGTCTGAGCAGCTGCGCACACGCACACGCGCACAGCTTAGAGGGAATGTTGGTTGCATGAGCAATGAATTCTTCAATTAAGAATAACTATCTTCAGTGGCTGATATATCGTCTTGTCCCTTCCTAAATGTACATCAGCTGCCTATGAAAACATAATTATTGTATTCTTCTGTCTGATATATGTTCATGATAAGACCTATTCTTCTATTTGATATATGTTCATGATAAGACATATTCTTTTATTTGATGCATGTTCATGATAAGACATATTCTTCTACTGATATATGTTCATGATAAGACCTATTCTTCTATTCGATGTATGTTCATGATATGTCTCATGAAAATGTGCTTAATATTTTATTTTAATAGGATAATATAGCGTCGCATAATATCTGACGGTTGATGAGAAGATTCTGGAACGAAAATTATACTTTAAAAAGAAAAAAACTATTGATTTGTGTTTGGCTCACAAAATGAACATGGCGTCAACCATGTGCAGTACAGACTGGTTACATCGAATCTAGATAAAAACATATTATCATCCTACATCACGCATTTAAGCCGTCGAGCATTGAGAAAATGTAACGACGAAAGTGATGTAGTCCAGAAAGAAACAAATACGCTGAAATTAAGCCAAGTCAGTACAGCTTTCCCGTGCTATCATCATACTATGGCAGTTATACAACTTTTGGAGGCAGAAAATGACATATTGTGACTACATTATTTACGGTTTCTCTTGGCTGCACTGGAGAGGACAATTTTTTTTTTTTATATATCAGTGCTCGTTCTAGAGCTGTTCTTAGCTCTCGTACGTCTAGAACATAATGCCCAGAAAGCGCTCTCGTGCTAAAATCACACACCTGGTTTTTGTAGGTGTGAACTTGGAGTAAACTGGCGGGAAGCAAAACCTCGTGAGGATCCTCAAATAAAACTGATTTATTTGACATTTGATATGAAAACAGCGTTGTTTTAATATTAAATGCTTATAGTTTATGCGAATACATTTTTTCAGGAATAATAACGCATTTATATGACAGAACATAATGTATAAATCGCTCAAGATAGTAATGTTGAACGCATACAACTTTGACATAAGCATCAGGCTTCGTGCTTTAGGCTTCAAAAAAATAATTTCTTGCCTACTTTTTCGAGCACATCCCCCACCCAACGCCCTGAAACATTGTATTTTTATTTTGTTTCACATAACGGAACCGCTACGGTGACCTAGTGGTTAGAGCGTCCTCCGCAGAAGCGGGAGGTCGTGAGTTCGATCCCCGGCCGAGAAGACTTACAAAAATGGTACTAACAGCTGCCTCGCTTGCCGCTCAGCATTAAGAGGTTAGGGCTGGTCGGCCTGGTTCAGGATAATGTGAATGGGTGGTACATGATGCTTCATGTCTGCGGCATGATGCCCCCGTGCTAGACATCATTATAAACTGCCTCACCGAAGACATCGTAGCGATATGACTCAAAAATTGTTAAAGCTACGTTAAAAATCCTAATCAATCAATCAATCAAACAAACAAATTCACACAACGGAAAACTGTAACTCATTAACCTCTGTTAGGTTCGGCCGTTCGTGCACGATCCACTCCCAATCCTTTGTTATATCATGTCCAGAAAGAAATCACAGAGGTGATTCTCCGCCTCTGAGAACTTTATTAATAACTACATTTGTTCACCTTCCAGATCATGGCGGCGGAAGAAGACAAAGTGACAATCATAATATTGTCAGTCTTTAAATGTCTCAACATATGTATGGGAGAAACGCCAAAACAATCAAAGTAAAGTATATTCCAACAACTACATTTTACGTTATTGCTTCACATGACGGAAATGGCTGAGAGCTGTTCTAATCGAAGTATCAAACGAGATTGCATAATTGTATGTGTCCTCGGGTAATACAATATACAAAATATGCCGATATAACCTTCAAAGTACTGAAGTGCACACACTACAACCAAAGTATTGTTATTACCTGCAAGGTCTATGGCTTATTCTAAGTACTTCGAACAGTAAATAATCAATGATTACAATATTCTACTTGTGACAATTTGTACAAAGATGTTTGGGGGATAAAGTGTCGATATCAGATACTTTGTATTACCGTGCAAACTTCATCGTAGCTTAAATCGAATGTATCTACACTGGAAGAAGCATGAGTTCTGAAAAGGTCATACTACCAATCATAGCGTGCATTAGGTTTCTGTTTTATGATAAAACTATGATTTATACAGAACATTCTGTATCTATAACACACACACACACACACACACACACATACATATATATATATATATATATATATATATATATATATATATATATATATATATATATATATATATATATATATATATATATATATATATATATATATATATATATATATATATAAACCAAACCAACGCAATGCATGGCACGTAATGCTCATGGTTTGGGAATAAAGTTTCGGACTCCAAATTTCCGAAGTCTGTCGATTGCACGACGCATGTTAAAATTGTTGATTTGTCTTCATCACAAGTCTAATCTCCAGAGAGTGGGATATTTACATGAATTGTTTAAATATAGTTATGAATCACAACCGATCTAAAACTCAGGATAATATGCATTTTCTGGATTAAAATTATAGAATGTTTTGTGTAAGTAGCTAATTGAGAATCAACCGAATCACAACTTTTTGATTTGCCATTCCACACCAATGCCTAGAGGCTGAACTATATATATATATATATATATATATATATATATATATATATATATATATATATATATATATATATATATATATATATATATATATATATATATATATATATATATATATATATATATGTATGTATGTATGTATGTATGTATGTATGTGTGTGTGTGTGTGTGTGTGTGTGTGTGTGTGTGTGTGTGCGTGCGTGCGTGTGTGTGTGACAGTACTTTTAGAGTCAATCGAAAACCAATCCTTTATTACAGTTCGTAATTTAAACCAGCAAACAACAGTAACAAGAACTCAAAGCGGACAAGGTATTATTCGCCTGTCTGACAGCTGCCTAATAGCCAAATGCAAGATCAGTTAGCCATGACATCTGGGTCAGTAACGTGTTTATTATAGAGATTTCTTCCAATAATGATATGAAAGGAATTACATGTATTTCCAGATTTATCCAGTTTTAGTACCTTAATCCATATAAAGGTACATCAGCATCTTGTTCCAAATTTTAACGAAGCCTATGTCGGGACTCTTTGTGTCAAAGTTGGTCGGCTTCTGTTCAGCAGTTTGTATCTTTGTTTGTGTTGCTTATTTGTTGTTGTTGCTGTTGTTTTTGTTGCTAAAGCTGTATATTGCTGACTCAGTTGAACGAATGCAAAAGGCAGTGAAGCCAGAATGCTCTCAATAAAACAAGAATCAAATTGGTCAAGCAGTTCCTGAACAGTCGTTTCACACTCTTTTATTGTCGGACCGCCACTAAACAATAAGAGGCAATACATTGAAATGCAGAAAGACAAATTGTGGTAAGTTAGTTTTATTTCTTGAATCTTTTAACAATCTTTTTTTTTTTTTGGGGGGGGGGGTGTCTACTTAAGGTCAGTACATTCTTGTTTACTTACGTCATCATTCTGTTTTCCATGCATTGTATTCCTTAGCAGCTTTAGCTGGTTCTTTTATCTCACCTGACGATTTTTAAGATAACTGCAAAAGGAATTTGTCTTCCTTTCTCTGAATTTTAGTAGCAATTTTATCCCTTAAATTACGTGCTTTTTTTACAAGTTACAATAATATGCATTTGCTTTTATAAAATAAAATAAAAACCTCGCTCAAGACACAATGTCGTGATTTTAGTACCAGTAGCTTATAAATGCTGTCAGTTTACACGTGAAAAATATTTTATTTCCTTCCAGCGACGTCAGAGAAAATCTTATAAACAAAATTAGCGAAACTAGAATTGGGTCGCCAATATTCACTTTTCTAAACAAACAGTACCAGACGAAGGATTAGCCTGAGGATTAGGTACAAAACCTTTTCCTGAAATTGGGTAGCCGTTTCTGAATTAGCGTGTTTCCTCGTAGCAATAAGCTTGTGTGTTGAACTTCGCTAATGTGTTGTAAAACAATATTTCATTTCTCACTTCTGCATTTTGTATTTACTGAAGAAAAATCAAAGGCCGTGTGATACTTGACGAGGAACAGGTTTACGGACAGGAGGAACAAAAGAGTGCGTCCTGTGAACCTCAATTTTGGGAAGGAAAGTTTTTAATCGTTTGAGGTAATTATATTTATAATATGCATGGATAATTAAGTCCCTTTGATGCATAATCAACACTTACCTTTTGATTGTTGCTCATTTTGTTTTCGGACACACACGCAACACACACACACACACACACACACACACATACATATATATATATATATATATATATATATATATATATATATATATATATATATATATATATATATATATATATATATATATATATATATATATATATATATATATATATATATATATATATATATATAAATACTTTCAGAATATATGTAAGTTACTGGATTAAAAACTGCAGCATCATACATTACCAGATTAGTCCATAACACATGTAAAAATAAAACGGAAAATCTTCAGCATGAAGGAAAACAATGTGCTTTTAGTACCGATAACTTATAAATGCTGTCCAATAACCATGTAGTGCAATACTTTCAGATTAATGGTTTACAAAAGAAAAACACGTTATGCTTCCACCAAAGTTGGATCGTCCCATGATTTATTTCAATAATATTGCATTAAACACATTGTGAATTTGTCTTGGTTTGTTTGGACTAGTATAAAACTGGTTACCTTTATCAGAAGACTTCGATTCAGTCAAATACATGTATGCCTATGTCATGGTTACAATACCCATGAAACACAAGATTATATTTACGTCATACTGTAACTGTATATCAAGAGTGTACACGATGACTCCTAAATTTTAATTTCTGGTGAATTTACTCAAAAGAGTTTTTAAAGTTTATCAACCAGGTTCATTCAAATATTGAAAGATAGTTGACCAACTTAGAATAGAATATGCCACAAAGGCACGTGCAAATACTACTGTATCAAATCCATGTCATTTCCGTAGTTTTGCACACAGCCGTTTTTATTTTGGTACACAACATTCCGGGTAAATACAGGTATACCCAAAATCTGTTCTATACAGCATTCCGGGTGGATACAGGTTTACCTTTATTCAGTTCTATACAACATTCCTGAAGAGTACAGGTATACCCAAACTTCAGTTGTACACTTCAGAGATTTAAACCACACTTTAAAATAACCCTCGTGCAAAGTGAATAATTTTGGAGTTGCTATAGTGATGCGTTATTTTCATCGTTAAGTCACACTAATGTAAGATTAGATGAAATACGGAATAGTACCATGCAACGTATTTCAAAGCATGAATGAATAACGTGTGCCGTTATTACTGATTTGCAATCTGATCAAAGAAGAATGACGCGATACTGTCGTATATCTATCTGAATATTATCTGTTTCATGAAGTATATTATTTCAAATTTGTAAGTACCATAAAAAGGACATTTAAACTATGACGCAGAATGAAGATTACTTCCCTCTCATCTTGCTTGGATGGATAAAAAGATAGATCGAAAAGTAAATAGCTGGAGGGAGCGATGGCCGGATGGACTGGACAGACAGACAGACAGACTAGATGGATGGATGGATGGATGGATGGATGGATGGATGGATGGATAGATAGATAGATAGATAGATAGATAGATAGATAGATAGATAGATAGATAGATAGATAGATAGATAGATAGATAGATAGATAGATAGATAGATAGTGATCTATGCTTCAATCTATTTGAGAAAAAAAATGTTAAAAATGAAAAGTGGAGATGAGGAAGATAGAGATATAATGCTAGATCACTGAGAATGTTTGTATTTCTGTAAAAGTTAGCAACGGACATGGCAAAAAGAAGGGCAATATAGTAAGTACGAGTCAAACATGAATAAACCTTTTCAAAATATATATTTTCTTATTTCAAGATATTTGTTCTGCATTTTGGATTGCCAGCATTTGATTGTTTTGAAACAATGAAAATATATCACACAATCATCTACAAAACTTAATAGTAAACTACTTCCATGAGAAATTTCATGTTTGATTTTATAATTTTTTTGAAAATTGGTTTTTAACAAAGAAATTATTATTAAAAAAAAGATATATGTTGTTCTTCTTGTTCCGGAATTGTCTGTACCGATCCACCATTTATTTTAAAATGGTAAGTTTCACACTTCGAAAGCAATGTTTGTGCAAACCTATCGGTCATAGCTACGCCCGCATGTGACAAATAATGTCAAACAAAATAGTTTTTCTTTTTTGAGCTGCTAACTTTTTACTTTTTAACACGTCAAGCGCTGCTGTTTGAAAATTAGCTGAGGTAAACAACAACCTGTGTACTTCCTGTGTCCTTTTTTTTCATTTCTCTTATTTATTCGTGACATTTGGTCGGATACTCGCATTTGAATTACTTTATTACGTTAATCTGCAGACCTTAAGAGTATTTACTTTGCATTTACGATAGTGTACACGTGATCTAGTTCAGAGCTGTTTGCCTTGATTCTGTGTTTAGATAATTTCCTGAATAAAGCTATACTCTTTCTCATCGTCTAGTTCTTTTTTGTTCTTGTTCTTTTTCTTGGTTGTTTGTCTTCATTGTTTTAGTTATTACTTCATGCATGAGATCCCGTCTTCTTTTAATTGTAAAAGTATTCTAATTACATCTGGCATACTTTTTTCCACCACTCTCTGTTCGAAAATATATTGCTTTCCGTACACGTGAAATATTGTAGCATCAACATTTTCAATTTTTCATCTTGAGAAACCGATTGTTATTCAGTTTGCCTGCTGGTGAATTTGACGGGAAATAATTTGTTATTTTGCTCAATATTTCATCTTCCTTCATGAGCGAGGCCAAATTTTCTCAACATTGTGACCGGACAGCAAACGTTCCTTCAACATAGATATTGTTAGGACTGTAGATAACTTTTGAATTCATTATACTAGGCCATATGATTTTATTTTGAAGTTTTATTCAGCCATATGACCGCGAGTTCGAGATGTTTTCCCCACCCCCAAAAATAATGCTAGACATGTATTATTGCCTGGGGCCGTCCAGTCAAAGGTTAAATACTGCATAAATCAAATATGCTGCTTGTCCAAATTTCGAATATATTTTTTTTTGTTTTTTTTTCTCATCGATATTGACATTGTAATTTTAGTTAAATTATGTGAACATTTAAAAACATGACGCCATTATAAGCAACAATCTGAATTCGAACATGGTCTTTTTTTGTGTGCAGTGATGGCATTACATGTCACGACATGTCATATATTATACAACGCACTTTTTAAAGTTAGATATACGTATTTGATCTGTGATGACTCCTTGAGTTAATTATCTTTTAACACAGATGATGAAAAATGCAAGGATTTATTTTCACGAATATATTTTGTACAAACAGAAATGGGACTAAAGTAATAATCATTTGTATTTTTTGGCGTCTTTAAGACACTTGAGGGAGGAATGGAGGTGCAGACACCGCCAAAGTTTACTGATGTAAATCCTCGATGAAAGATCTCCAAGTCCTTGCGCTTTTCCTTTTGGCTGATTTTGTATTTTTCTTCAATAAACAGCATTTTCTATCAGCATTCCAAATACCGCTTCAAATGTATTTAGAAATTTAACAGTTCTTGTTTTTTTCCCACCTCGTCGTATATTTGGCAGGGATTAAAGTTTGGCTACGCTGGAAGAAAATAAAAGCATTGCAAGAATGAAACACGGGCATCATTATCTGCCAGGGTAACGCCTAAATGAACATGATGTACCATAGAGAAAACAGGAAAACTCTGGCACCTCGAATATATAGCTGACCTACATTTGTCCTCGTTATAACTGTGGCTACAGTTGCCCTCGTTAAAGTGGACATAATTTTGACTACAGTAAGAATTAAATTTATCAAACGATCATAATATTTTCACTCGTGTGTGATCCTTTAGTTTTATTTGCAGGATCACATGACGAAAAACGCAAAATTTAACTCAAGAAAAAGCAACAGAATAGTGTAGTGTAGTGTAATATAGCAAGTTGTTACTTGTTTGTCATACATGACGTCATGATGTAATTTGTGAAGTCATGAAGTGTTATACATGTAACAAGTGATGGGAATCGGTTAGAAATTCATAATCGATAATCGGTTCCCCTTAACCAACTGATCATCGATTATAATCGGTCACTAAGAGCAAATTTTAATTTTTTTAAACAGTTAATCTTTGATCAAGAGGTCAATATGTTCATAATGTACAGGAGTAATCTCTTTTAAATTAATGACATGTATGGTTTAACCTGACAACACTATTACATTGCGTGTTATTTTTGTTCAAAAATTTTGTTAAATGAATTCAACTTTTTATGGCTGATCAGTCATATGTAACTGAAATACTGCTACAATCCCTAAAATTCTTTCGTTCATATGTGATCTGTCTATAATATAAAGTATAGAAGGACATGTTTTTCTCGTTTGTCATTGTTTATAAATACTACAAAAGATGCTGCAATTTAACTGAAACAAATCAACAAAATGTGTTTAAATTTATCAACAACTTGACCATGTAATAATGACTATATGTTCCTTATTAAGAATCATAAGGTTTCATATTTGTAGTTATGAAGGAAATTAATATATTTCAGGTCAACTTTAGTGGTTAGGAGTTTTACTAACCTTTGTGCTTTGCATACACCTAAACGTAGTTTCCTTTTACACACACTCGATTACGGAGTTCACAATCGATTATCTTATTGTTTTGCTAAACCAACTGATGATCAATTATAATCGACAATCGGAACAACACTACATGTAACCAATAAAACGTTAGCATATGGATATAGTAACCTAAAGTAACAGCTGTCACGTGATAATATAAAGCATCTTCTAGCACTTGGTTTCCATTTGCAATGATCGCTTACTGTTCAATACGCAATTCAATATTGGTAAATTCGTATTATACGTGATGAAGTCAAAAATATTTCGTAGAATACTGTTTTCAGAGAAGCTTTCTAATATATCACACATTAACTGCATTTGTTTGATTGATAACAGAACTTAATTTGCAGATGTTGACATTTCATTCGTATTTAAAATTATTGCATGATAATGTGACGATTTTATAATTAATAGCACTGCCTAATTAAGTTTCAAGTCTCACTGAAACAGTTTACTCCTTTTGTGTTGTTGATCCATTCTTCTCCATGGAACAATACTTCCAAACAGATTTTACATTCAAGCCTATCTTTCTAACAATATTTTATAAATTTGTACATACGACGATTTTCCTATGGCAAGTTTCCAAAATTATATGCGCACATCTATGTCCTCTGTTTGAACAATTTCATAGACAACGAATATTAATATTTACTGAGTTTTGAAGATTAAAGATATATACAAACTCCATTATATCTAACAGTACAATTTAGCTTGTAATATATCACCATTTAGTAGCAGTTTCTTTAATGTGAATTGATTGATATTTCGGTTGGACGAGTTGTTTTAGCGCAGGCGAAGAGCACTCTGGTAGCCGTCGCTAAAACAAAATGTCCAAGACAAATATCAGCCTTACAGATTCAATACAATGTTGCTTGTCCTGCTGTAAAAATGTTTCGGTGCTCTGGAAAAGTAGAAGAAATGACGCTAACAAAGTTATCATTTCTATTTATTTTTAAAAATGTTAAGTACAAAACGCTAGTCATGGCGAGTAGAGCATGTTTTATTGTTTTGAAGTATAACGGTGCTTCAACACAGGTACGTTACTTATTGATCATTTTATTGGAGAAATTAGAATGAGTCAAAGGGCACAACATGGAAGCCGATCAGAGCTCGGAGAATTTAAACCCGAACCCTTTCGGTCGCGAGTCGGGAAAGCTAATCACTAATCCACGACGGCGCCACAATAAAACTTGCGACATAACGTTACGTCAGCCAAGTGACAAGATGACGCGGGAAAATACAGAATATATCTTCTTAATCTGAAGTGAATTTCCAATACAGAAGTATCGGTATAAAGTATGACATTTTTCCAATTTAAAATGACTAGACTGTGTTCCATCGGTTGTTTTCCTGTCAATAACAAGAAATAAAAGTCAATTTATTTTGACATAAAACAGTATCGCTTTTATGCCTGAAATATAATTCGAGAATTGCTGACGTGGCTCTCCTATAATATTGGTATTTTGTTTTAAAAAACTTGAGTTACATACGTTAAAATAATGATTAAATTACAACACAGATTGGATCTTCTTTTTTTTTTGTTTAGTTTCATGTTCATTTCTTTTAGCTTGAAAAAAAAATATCGGGTCTATAATTATTGTTTTAACTTTTTTTTTTAACCGGTGTCAAACTCGTGGCCTGAAAAGTTTCAACAATTGACCATCGCTACTTTGTTTCATTATTAATACGAAATCCGACAATTCAACAGGTCTTTATTTTCTTCCTAAAATATTTTTGTTCAGTTTACACAAACTCTCAGTTTTCAGTGACTGTACGATGTTGTTCAAGAAAACCGGACAAGAAATGTGAGTTAATGCAGTTTCGTGAAATTTGTTTATATTAGCGGTAAGAAAAATATGACAGAAACAAAATCTTACTGCAAAAGTTCCTCACTGGCCTCAACTATCTTTCATATAATTTCTCTAATTTCTGCAAATGTGGCAATTTGATTGGAAGGAAGAATCATCTCGTTAAAATACGGATCGATTATAATTACAAAAGGAAGCAATATATTTAACACACATGGCCAGGGTGTTTCTATGACCAACAAACTGCTGTCAAACATGTTGGAAACCTGTTTATATTCGTATACTGTAAACTTCTGTTTTGAAAATCAATAATAATAATAATAATAATAATAATAATAATAATAATAATTTATATTATTATTATTATAACAAACTGATTTAATATACATCAAACCAAAGATAACGACCATTTTTCTAATATTGTCCTGTTTAAAATTTGCAACTAGCCCATTTCTATAAACAATTTCGAACTTTGACTCAAATACGGAATTAAAATGTTGCCCTCACAACACTATAGCTTTAATGCTGACGTTTTGGGGTTTACAAACTGTTTTTTTTTTTAAATTACTTATGATAGATGCCTCTGACTGAGAATCCAATAAAAAGAATGGACGACTAACACGAAACAAGTTATATAGCGTGCTGCAATTGTTGAAGTGGTTAAAGATATTCAGTATAAGAACTGACAAAAAGTCCTAAAATATGGTACATAGATTTTTCTGCAGCACGAACCGCTTTGCAATTCTGATTTTATCAACCTTTTTTCCTTCAAAATAAAAAAAATTAAAAGAAAATAACTTGTACCTTGAAGGACGTATTTTACAAAGCATTCATGATAGTTTTAATTCGGAGTTTCCATGGGATGTCTTAGACTTTTTCATGAAAGACATGAAGCCAATTATTCATCAAAACAAAGAGATTGTTTTTAATATTACAATCTGAAGAGGTATATTCAATAATTTGTAAACAGTACGTATATGCTAATTTTCAGCCATATTATCGCTAAAAGAAACTACTGCACCGAACAAAAACTGCTGTTATAAAGTAGGGGCTAAAGTAAATTAGTTAACAGATTTGATTAAGAGTAAGTAGACCTGCTCAAATATGATAATTTTACTCTGACATTACAAAAGCATGACAGATTCATCTTGTTGTTTGACTTTAAATTGTTTCAAGGGGAAATTACATCAAGGGACACGACACACAAGGAATTAATATATTTTCAACATTCAACTGTTTTCTTTAAAGTTGATTTTTTGAAATCAATTGCAACAACAAAAGACCTTTGACAAATTTACGTTTGTCATTTAACAAATGACGGCGGTGTGCACATCAGTATATGAAATAAATAATTCACACATATACTTCAGTATTAATGAAATACCCTCTGTCTTTAGGTACAGTGGATAAAGTAATACGTCATTTTATATTAAATTGCTAATGTGTGTTATCTGTATGTGCTGAAAATATGTTGCTGTTTTCGCTGAGGGACATAGGCGAAGATTCATTTTTAATGAAACCCTGATTGAATATTGAGTTACTGCTACATACAAATGTCTATGCGAATAGAGCAAACAGCGAAAACTTAACCCCTGCCAAATACAAGTTATTTGCAGGAGAGAGAGAGAGAGAGAGAGAGAGAGAGAGAGAGAGAGAGAGAGAGAGAGAGAGAGAGAGAGAGAGAGAGAGAGAGAGAGAATCTGTCATTTTAATTACGAGTCGAGGAAAACAAATTTAAGTTCAACTATATAAAATATCTCCTATTCACTACAGTCCTATATGTCTTCTATGTTGATGTTGTTACTGATAAAAAAAACAATAGTCGTTTTTAGTACTACAACTACTATTAGTAATAGTATGGGATATAGGGGTGATAATAGTGTTAATAATAATAATAATAATAATAATAATAATAATAATAATAATAATAATAATAATTTCTATGAATAATGTATGTTTTTAATTCATCAATTTTACATGTAGTCTTCAAATAATAGATCATCAGAACTTAACGTATATGTTAAAAATAAAACCCTTATTTTAAACAGTGTCTGACTCGGTCACATGTAATCATTAAATACACAAAAATACGCACATTAAATTCAAACATATACAAGATATACAAGTAGGTTTGGGACAAAGTATGAAGAGTATCCAAGTTAGGCAACTCAGTTTGTTTTGAGTTATGGAATAATGAGGAGAAGGAAATTGTGAAGCAAGTTCTTAAAGTTTGTGTTTAATATCAATGAGAATAATATTCCATAACAATGCCGCAGAATACGTATAATATGTTTTGTACAGATTCGTTTCACGCAAATCAAGATTCGAGTTCGAAATAGACTGTTGATTGTAGGAATGAATATTGGAAACTGTAATTAGGAGATCATTGATATATTGTGAACATATTATATGAAAAGATTGATAATGTCCAATTTGGTTTAAACTAATTTATGCCAGGAAAACATGAAAATTTGAATCTATCATCATTTTACAATTCAAATATTTTCCTAGTTGGCTATATATATATATATATATATATATATATATATATATATATATATATATATATATATATATATATATATATTCACACATATATTAAAACAATTATATATAGAATCTTTGTGAAATGTCAAATTCGTATATCTAAAAATCATTTTGAAAACAAAATATGGATATACTAAATTAGTGGTAATGAAGTATTTAATTTTCATCCGCTTAGTCTCCTTGTTGATGAATTAAAAAAGAATATTATAACTTCGCTTGAATTGGGGAAAACTCAGCTACGAAACTCTAGCCTTGCTCCAATTAGTGTATCGTACATCGGGTCAGGTTCCAAACTGAATTTTTCTTGTTTATTTTACTAAAATAGTTACCCAGTCAAAATACCGGCCGTAATCTATGGTCCCATTCATTGACAGGATTTGTTTCCTTCCAAGATTAAATGTTTTATCCTAAATGTCAATATATTTAGCACAAGATAAATTCCAAAAACTAGATACAACACGAGACAAAATTTAATAACTTGGTCAGGAAATTTAGTTTAGTCGCATGTCTGCTTAGAAGAAAAGGAAATAAAGCACTAGATACCAGAATCAGCCCATCTGTTGTACATGAAGTGTAACCACCACTCAAATGTCTCTACATATACAATTAGCCAAAAACTACCGTATTTCGTTAAAAAGTAAAATCAAGTAAATCAATTCTTATTTTTAAAAAAGCGTCGAAGTTGTTTCCGTATAACTTAGAAGATATAACTAAGGTCTAATGGTTTTCTTAAAAGTCCTCGGTATTTGGGAGAAAGATGTGTTGCTAAAATTCATTTTCTCATAAATTTTTAAGGCTGTGTTTGTGTCAGTGAAAGCAATAGTCTTCAAAAAAATGTTTGTTTACTGTAAGTAAGTAATGAACTAGCTATAATTAACCGTTGATTTAGTGGTCATTACACTCGATATGAAGGTATAGCTCGGACAACATTGAAGTAGAAATTGAATAAATGCCCTCGGAAATAACAGTCGATATGCTGTATACATTACAAAAAGATTTCCAACAGATCTACAGAAAAAAGGGTTATTGTAGTCTAATCAAATACCCGATGAG
Source organism: Unio delphinus (assembly GCA_029339505.1). Taxonomy (NCBI): domain Eukaryota; kingdom Metazoa; phylum Mollusca; class Bivalvia; order Unionida; family Unionidae; genus Unio; species Unio delphinus. The sequence goes on along the minus strand of JAQISU010000051.1, from coordinate 11,238,811 downwards.
CAATTGAAGGCAGAGAAGAAACCATAATAAAATATCTTAATCTTGTGCTTTTTTAAATGCATTATAACGAAAAAGCAAACATCCTTTACCTGTTGTTACTGTTCCCAGTGCATGTTTCAGACTAAAAACTAGATTTATAAAACATAAAAGGGTCTTTTCAATATATTTCAGTTTGATAACGATAACTAAGCTGCATAAACAACATTTTTTTTTCTTCAGAAACATACCAACAGCAAAATCGGGTATGAAGTGTTAAATCTCCAACATTTATAATTTAGTCGCTTCTTCATTTCCCATGATGGTTACCATTAACCCAGAGAAGATAAAAACAGTTATTTATAGCATCGAAATATGCGCCTTTGAAAATGCAAGAATTATTGATCAAAAGCAGAGAGCTTGGTAGAAACGCTAATTGCCTAACTGGTTTTATATTGGGAAATATTCACCTAGTATGTTATTGTCCAGAAGTAACTGCAATAAAATATGCTTCGATTTATATTTCACATGTCAAATCGTTCTAATTAAAGAAATATATGTTATCAGTTTATCAGTGCTCGTAATTCTTATGAAAAATCTCCGCATTTAAATTTTTTAATTGTCCAAAATTCACATATAAAGGGATTAAAGAGATATTTTAGTATTGTCAATAAAATACTAAATCAACAATTATAGTTTCGGGGAAGGGGACTTTTAAGTTGAAAAATAGGCTAATTTCTAACTTTAATATTGATGTTAATGAATTAAAAAAATTATAAAATATTTAATCAATTTTTATATACTGTGTGAATTTTATCTGCGAAGGTTTGGAATTCCTAATTATTCAATACAAAATGTTTTTCTGACTGTAGGATCTTTGGTGACTCTTGGGCATGACACAGATACGTTTAATGTATTTGTTATTCGTAGGCTGTATATAAAACTTAATATGTTTTAAAGACTTATTAGGCCAAGATAAAATCTGTGTTTTCAAAACTTAGTCTGTAATGTAATTATTTATTGAAAAAGAAATCAAAATATTGATATTGATTTAAATTTGTACCAGGAAAAAATCAATTGCAAACTAACTGCTTTTGAATTCTTACTCTTCTCCTGCGAAAGAAACCTTCAGTTTATAATGTTTACTGTGCAATATTTTTTTTATCCTTCCTTACCTTTTCTTTACATTTTGACAATTTAGAAAAGGTTAAACCTCAATTTTACTGACACAATTTTTTCGTTCTGCATAATATTTTCAATAAGAATCTTAGCTTTCTTCTTTTTAAATGTAAGCTTTGTTAATTAATCTCAACACTTTCTTTAACTTTAATTTTA